>CM055316.2:9166336-9630984 GCA_029255685.2 Silene conica | reverse complement strand
AGACATTTACCCAATGTTTCTATAATATAATTTGTTAGTTGTTAAAATATTCAATCTACACTTATAGGAAAAGGAGAGATGTAATCAAAGATCGACAATAAAACATTGTTAATTTCATTGTAAAATATAATTAATCAAGAAAATAGTATGACAATTGTTATTATTTTTTTATATTTTTTTTATGAATTAGCATAGATAGAAAATTTTGAACACGTCAACATATTAATTTACCTTTTTTAATAAATATTATTCTCACAGGTAAAAAACGTAAAATGAATGATTTTGAGACTAACGATGATCTAAATTGTATGATTGAACAATATTGTCTAATCAAGTAAACAAACTGATAATTGAAAAGTTTACATTCATGCTAAACAATATTATATAGTATATAGAATATAAAATTATTCTAAAAAATCCGCAAAATTATGGTGGTATAAATCTTATGCTAACAAAATAAATGAAATGAAATTAAATCTATTTTTAAGGGATTATAAAAACTATGTTTAATGTGATAATACACTACAAAACAATGCTCGCTTTGCGACGGAATTTTCCGTCGCAAAAAGGGTGAAATCCGTCGCAAATGATGTTTTTGCGACGGATTTGCGACGGACTGCGTCTGTCCCATATTTTTGTCGCAAAAAGTTAATTTGCGACGGATTTTTCCGTCGCAAATTATTTGCGACGGATTGACCTCATTTTGCGACGGATTGACCATGACCAGAAGTCAAGGTCAGTCAAGATTTGCGACGGAATTTCCGTCGCAAATGGTCCCCTTTGCGACGGATTTTCCGTCGCAAATCTTGACTGACCCTGACTTCTGGTCAAAGTCAGTCAAGATTTGCGACGGAATTTCCGTCGCAAATAGGACCATTTGCGACGGAAATTCCGTCGCAAATCTTGACTGACCTTGACTTCTGGTCAAGGTTTGCGACGGAATGTCCGTCGCAAATTGAGACATTTCCGTCGCAAATTCCTGTGTGATTTTCCGGTTTCAGCCGTTTTTCCAGCTCCCCATTTCCATTGAAATGATTCATTTTTTCCCTTTTGCATGATCTGTAAACCTGCAATTTCAGAAAAACGACCCAGCAATAAAAACTTGTCGGAGACAAGGGTTTTTAATATCACTTTTCATAACTAATAAGAAAGTTTTACAAATGATAATCCAACTCAAAACTAAACATAGTCCGCGTTACATCAACTAAACAACCTAATGAAATCTATCTAACGGTCGTGTCGGTGGGCTGTGGGGTGGCGAAATGACTGGCCGCCCTAGCATTGTCGCCGCCATCATCGTCAAAGTCGCGTCTCGGCTGAGAAAAGCCTCCCGGGTTGCAGCTCTGAGTAGTGAACTCCGCCCCCTGTTGACTTAAGTATTCTTCAATTGCCTTCAGCCTTTGGGATGTCTCGAGATCGTGTTGTCTTAGCTGAGCATTCTCTCGAAGAACTTTGCCGAGGATACCTGCAATGAATAGTCAAACATGATATTATATTCATTTAGTAAACGGTTAAATAATTGGTTAGTCTTAAATTTTAATAAACTATAAAATACTAACCTGGGGTGTATTGTGACTGGGTCCCAGCACTTGAGTGGCGACGACGCTCGTAAATGACTGGGGCTGCATTTCCCATACCGAGTATCAACCCTTTCTTGTTGAAACCGCCTACTTCTTCGAAGTAGATCTCGTTGTCGTCGATATCTTGCTCCGGGATCCCTTCACTTATCATTTTGTTCTTTCTTGAAAAAACTTTTTCCTACAAAACAAAAATAAAATGTTATTAGTATACGTTAATTAATTAGTAAACCAAATTACTAAAATATAAAGAAAAGTTTCTGTTAACTTACAAATAGTGCTTTGGGTTTCGTTGATAGCCAACCCTTCTTGGCATTCTTTTTTGTCCTCTCAAGCAACTTCAAGGCCGATGGTACATCCCTCCCATCTTCTCCAGCCTGCAATTTAAATCCAACGACACTTGTTGAAAAAAACATTCAATATTGTCAAAGGGTGAAAATTATTGAAGACAAGAAAAATGAAGTAAAAACTAAACAATTACCATTTCATCCATCATCTGTAGGGTGTTTTTACGACCCATTATGTGAGTACCTAAGGCCTTGCCCTTTTCGGTACTTCCCGACATCCGGTTGGTCTTGTTTTTGTCGGATTTCTCTTGGAATTTTGGATTGTCCTTTCTAGCCTTCAGTTGTTCAAAAATATCCAAGGGTATCCAGTGCGGCCTTTTCTCCGTTGGTTTCTGCATAGCGTAGTGAATTCTTTTGCGAAGACGGTCTTTCATCATCTCTTCCCACGCCGACCTAACCGCTGCTCTATCACGAGGGTGAAAGGTAACTTTTTTCTGTTTCAAGAAAAAAAATAGTTAAATAAGTATGAAACAATAAATAGGTAATAAATAATAAAACGGAAATACCTCAAACCAATTCCACCACTCTTCCTTAATGTAATCCGACGCTTCTGACCAGTTGGGCGCATACTCCTTGTAGTTGCAAATAATGGTCTGTGTTATAAGAGTAGAAACGTCTTTGTCACTGAACCTGAAAAAGAGTTAAATGTGAAAATAAAATAGTCAACAAGTAATCATATTATAATCAATATATACGTATATATAATCAATTATCCGTAAACAAATAAGATACTTACCACTTGGCGCCTTCGTAATCAGTCGGATCGAGGTGAACTCGATGTGTAGGCGGCTGAGTCTCAGGTACAATCTCGTCCTCATCATGATTAGCTCCCGATCGTCCTCCCTCAGGCTGACGACTACCACCACCTCGTCGTCTTCCGCCCGGCATATTATTATCAAACTAATATAGCAACAATTAGAAAGAAATGCTTTACGTAATTTCTCTATTCCTAACGTATTCGTCTTGTTGCTTAACATAGTTAATGAATTCATTAACACCAATTACGAAATCCTGCCTTATTTTTTTCCTAGAATCCAACCTTTCATACATCCATTTTCTTTCTAATCTCTTCATAGTAAATCTACATATTTTAACAAACAATAACAACAACTAATTAACAACAACAATTAAATAACAACAACTACATATATATATATATATAACAACAACTAACAACAAAAACTAGTTAACAGCTTATTAACAACAACAACAATTAATTAACAAAAACAATTAAATAACAACTACATATATATAACAACAACTAACAACTAACAACAACAACAACAACAACAACAACAACAACACCAACACCAACACCAACACCAACACCAACACCAACACCAACAACAACACCAACACCAACACCAACACCAACACCAACACCAACACCAACACCAACACCAACACCAACACCAACACAAACACCAACCTGCAAAAAAAAACAATTTACATATATTGGTCTGGGGTCCTTATCTCTCCAGCCTAAACCCATCTTTGAATCTTTCACACCATTAGTAAACACTCTTATATATTCTTGATTGTAATGAGACAAAAATTGGGCAGCACTTCCCTATTGTTCTCCAAATACATTATATAGAATGTATTTGGAGAACAATAAGGAAGTGTTGCCCAATTTTTGTTTCATTACAATCAAGAAAATATAAGAGTGGTTACTACCTAAATGGCATGAAAGATTCAAAGACAGTCCCAAAACGGGGACTATTCAACAATTACACCTAATGTGTAATTATTGAACGGGTACTATTCAAGAATATTCTAAACAAATCAACAACACTAACAATCAACAACAATGCAAATTTTATATCAAAAAACAATCGTCCTAAACAACTTAACAACAATATGCGACGGATTTGGGACGGAATTAGCTACTAACCTAATATTACTAACCACCTAACAATACTAACTAAACTAATCAAATAACAATTAAACTAAACTAACTATTCCTAATAACAATAAAAAAACAATAGTACGGAATTTGCGACGGAATTTTGCGACGGATTAAACAAAAAAAATTAAGACGGTATATTAATAAAATTAGTATACATACATAAGAAAGAAAGAAGTGGCGGTGAGGTGGCAGGTGGAGGAGGAAGGAGGGGCGGTTGGGCGGAGGAAGGAGGGGCGGCGAGGAGGAAGGAGGGGCGGAGGAGGAAGGAGAAGGAAGGAAGGAGAAGGAGAAGGAGAAGGAGGAAGGAGGGGCGGCGACGGCGGCTCCGGCGACGGCGGCTCCGGCGGGGGATTGTAGGGAGGTAGGGTAGGGTGGTTGGGTGGTGTGGTGGTGATGAATCGCCGATATCGCCTTAGGGTTTTTTTTTTAATTGTGAAATCGATTTGGGGAAAAGAAGGAGATCCGCGGGTCTGTATAAAAAAGCTTTGCGACGGAATTTTGCGACGGAAATTCCGTCGCAAATCTGGTCAAGGTCAAATCTTGACCAGATTTGCGACGGAATTTCCGTCACAAATATTGACTCCTGCGACGGAATTTCCGTCGCAAATCTGGTCAACATTTGACCTTGACCAACTTTTGGGCAAGTTTGGTCAATATGTTTGCGACGGAATTTCCGTCGCAAAGGTCAATATTTGCGACGGATTTTCCGTCGCAAACCTTCCCGCCATTTGACTTTCATTTCGCGGGTCTGGGAAATTTTGGTCCGTCGCAAATTCCGTCGCAAGCAAAAAATCCGTCGCAAAGTCCGTCGCAAAACAAATTTTGCGACGGATTTTCTGTCCGTCGCAAAAAATCCATCGCAATGGCAGTATTTTTTTGTAGTGATAGTCTAGTAGGGTTTTGGAGGGAAAAACATATTGTGGTTTTTATTTTATTATTTTATAAAGATAGATTCCATATACAAAATGGTTATATAAAATACTTTTTTGGTAAGAAATTCACAAATTCTACTGTGGTTGTTATTTTATTATTTTATATAGGGAGGCTTGTTGTAAAAAATAAGGGTGTTCATTCGCAGTTTGGTTCGACAAAACTCCGAACTTAAACCACACCGTATTTAACGGTTCGGTTAACTACTTTAAACGGTCATTAGCGGTAGGATCGATAATCATTCATATTTTTTTTTTAGTTTTCATTATTTTTTTTCCTAATAGTTTAATTAAATTTTCATCATATATTTTATTCAACAATAAAGTTAAGTAGCTAAACTTTATCATTAATCAATTTTAGAAATTTTAAATTACGATACACAAAGAAAATTAAACGAAAAAAAATTTATATACAATTTTTTAATTTTTTGCTTACTTTTTTTTGTGAATCGGTTCGGTTCGATTAATCGGTTTTTAAAATTGTAAACCTTAACAGAACCGTTTCCATAATAACATTGACGGTTTAGTTCAGCGAGCTACTTTGCCAAAACGATTCGATTAACCAAACCTTAAAAATATACTCCCTCTTATTCTATATATTCTTCCCCTTTCATTTTTGCCCAAAAATAAGGAATATGATTTGGACCACACAAAACACAATGGCCCACCTACCATTGAATTTAGACCACACAAATCCTTCCAAAAAAGGAAATAGGAAAAAAAATCCGAATAATCAAATAAGGAAATAGGGAAGAATATATGGAATAGGAGGGATTAGGTTTTTTCGGTTTGATTTTTCTAAACCCCTACTCAAAATGTAGACTTTTTTCTCTTTAATTTCGAGAGAAGCTCTTTCCCCATTTTGGTGGTTGTGATTTGATGGTAGTCACGTTGAAATTCTCAAGGTGTGTTAGATGATGATTCGATCGAGATGTTGTACTAAAAAAAATCATGCTATCAAGTCTTGTAAGGTCATAATTCACGATTATAGTATTGGCCTGGCGTCAACTTTGTAATAATACCGTACCTGTTTATGATCGCCTACTCTTACTTATAAATCGCCAAAATAGAATTAAATTTTCTTTAAATATATCAACTACATAAGGTTACACAAATTTTAATTTAGGACAAGACAAGTCTGTGATGTGAAACAAAAATGTCAAGCATATTAAATGAGGTTATAAGTTTCATGGTTATAAGTAGGACGAATTGATAAAGTTATTACGGAGTATAATCTATCACAAATTCTCATTTAAGACGGATATTTCTGTCTTAAGTTTAAAACGTGCCAAATAATGACCCATTTGCATAGATAAGACAAATATTTTGTTTTTTCCTAAACTTTTTTCTATATTTTTGTCCTATTCATATAAGTACAACTGGTTATTATAGGACCCGTTTTGAGTTAAGACGGATATATCGTATTAGGGAGACTTATTGTCTATCTATTTAATGAACTTTTTAGGTAATCCTATTATACTAGTACTCCTTTTGGGGCCACAGTTACCTCAATTTACCATTTACGGCTTGTTTGTGACGGAGGTATTATTATTACTTATTAGGATAATAAAGCATAAATGGACTTAACATATGGAAGAAAATCATGGTGAGTGGAGATAAAAGTGGGAGGAAGTAGTGTAATAGCATCATTCGTGAAGGTAAAAATAGTTACCCACCTCCTCATAAGTAATAATATTACCTTTATATGTTGGTAATTAAAACTAACAAACAAGTCAATCGGATTGGGTCAACTTCGCGTTTGTAAGGCGAGTCGAGTCTGTTGGAGTAAATGTCTTCAACAATAGTGTGATCACGTGATTTGAGAAATATCATGATGAGAATTTGTAAGGGATGTTTCATTTATACGTCAACTGATCAACATTAATCGATAATAATTGACTAACTAGACTAACTAGAGTTTGACATTACTGTCGTTTGACAGTGGTGATCGGTTGATCCCTTAATAAGGTCACACCCAACTCCCTTAATGGATAAATTAATTAGTTGTATATTGATACAAGTTGATTAATTTATGCTCTATTCCTCGATTTTTGCTAGTAAACATTACTTTGTGCTATTTATAGAGTTGTAGGTTAGACTTTTGGTGATGATTTTCATATATTTGCCTCAGATATCTTCCTCCTTTGTTCTTCTTGCTTTCATCCACTTCTCATATCTACGTAAATTTCCCTTTTTTTAATTTACACCAGCTTAACTTAAATGTACCATTGCATATTTAAATTTGTGAGTGTCAATTGAGAAAATAAAAGATGTTAATGAGGTGTAGGCTACCAACTATTTATAAAATATGTAATGTACAATAGTCTATTCACTAAGATATTATTGTTAAGTTGGATGTGAAGCAGATCGATGTAAGTTTGTTTGAGTTGTATTGTTGAGTAGTCTATTCACTAAAATGTATGTGCGTCTTATTGGACTTGTATGTAACTCTCGGATGTAAATGGATGTTTAAATTGTGGTTATAATATCTTGAGAAAAGCGTTCTGCTAGTGCATAAAATTTGCAAGTGTGTATTTTAGGTTAATCAATTTATAGTGAGCTTTTATTGTATGTTGATACCACTACTCTTGCTGAAACATGATTCACTGATTTTGTAAATTTTTTAAAAAATAAAAATAAACCTCAATAACAACGGTAAAATTTCATGAAACCGTTGTTAATAGTTTTAACAACGGTTTTTCTAAATATAACCCTTGTTAAAATTCACTTTTAATAACGGTTTTTTCATATATAATCCTTATTATTACTTTTAACTAGGGGTGAGCAAAAAATTCCGATACGCTTTTATAATACGGATACGATACGGTATACGGTTTGAATTATACGAATTTCCGTATATACGATATGGAAATCCGTATATACGATACGGTTTTCACAAAACCGTACCGTATCCGGGTCGGGCAAAAACGAAACCGTATATACGGTTTTCGACACGGTTTGAAATTTTTGTATAAAAAAATTAATGAAAAGCAAAGTTCAGCTTTCAACTTCCACTCTTAATGGTTTTTTATGACGTATTTTACTAACTTATCTTAATAAATAAAAAATTAGCCTTTCATTAGATGTAAGCATGTTAGATGTAATTATTAGCAGTTGAATAACTACAATATTTAATTGGACATTTTTCACCAAACCGTATCCGTATATACGGATTCCGTATACACGGTTTTTCAGGGTAACCGAAAACTGTATACACGGTTAAACCGTATCGGATCTGTATAGTGATTTTGCGATTTTTAAAACCGTATACCCGATACGGTTTTTACCGGGTATACGGTTTTGCTCACCCCTACTTTTAACAACGAGTTTTCTAAATATAATCCTTGTTAAAAGTCACTTTTAACAACGTTTTTTTTCATATATAACCCTTGTTATTACTTTTAACAACGGTTTTTTAAAAAATAACCTTTGTTAAAAGTCACTTTTAACAACGGTTTTTTCACATGTAACCCTTGTTATTGCTTTTAACAACGGTTGTTTTTTAAAAATAACCCTTGTTATTACTTTCGCACCAAAATATTATTCGCATCAATCACTTCTTTTCACAACGGATATCACTAAATAACAACGAGTGTAGACCGTTGTTAATACTTTCCGCAACGGTTTTTGTCTAAAATGACAACCGTTGTTAAAACATTTAACAACAGAGGCTTTAACAACGTCCGTCTTTTTATATAAGAACGGTTTTTAGTCGTTGTTATTGCCTGTTTCCGTAGTAGTTTAGATTAAATATGTTAATTCGTTCTATATGTCGAGAGGCGCGAAATCGAATAGACTAAACATGTGTAGTAGGACGACCTAGTCACAAACGTGAGTTTTTCTAGGATCCAGTCTAAGTTCGATACCAATATCGTAAGGTTGATATCTTAATGTACCTTAAACAATTAAACATAATTTACTAGTTTCCGAGTTAATCTATATTTATGCTTTTATAATTGCATGAGTGACCTGAATTCCCTAGACATCTTTTAATATTATTGTTACAACTTACAACCAAACATTCAAACTCGTAATCGACATAGATAAAAATCAATCCACAACAATTTTATACGTACTTCATGTGTCCCAGTGTTCGACCCCTATTACCACATTTATTTGTCTAGGTTATTTATCTTTGTATAGGTGTACGACCGAGCCTATCAAAAACAAAAGAATAAAAATGACGAAAATAAGTAAAGAACAACGGTTAATTGAATTACCTAAAAGAAAGGATTACAAATTGTTGAACGATTCGATCTAAAGTTCCAAAAATAAAAATAATAAAAGCCGTGTTTTAGAAAGAAGTTTTCTCTCTCTAGAAATTCCTCTATTTCACCATTGTTGCGGAGGTTTCATTTTGTAGCTTCATGGCGCGAGGACGAGGGCGACCACCAAAAAAGAAATCATCAATGGCTTCCACTTCATTTTCGGCACATTCTGGTAACAATTCCCCTTATAATTCTTCAGATACTGAACATTATGAAGGAACCCTAATGCGATCGGCAGGTTTCTTGAATGATCTGATCAACTCAGCTTTTAATCAAAAGGCTTCTAATCAAAAGGCTTATAATGGAGCGATTACTGGAAAATCCTCAAATGCTGCGGTAATCTCTCCTTCTCCTAATTTGAAGGACTCTGAATTACATGTTTCTACTAGGAAGGATAGAATTGATGAATTTCCTGCAATAAATAATCAAAATAGTCAAGAAATAAACAATTCGGATAATCAGAATCAAGTGAATAATGATACTACAAAATTGGGGAAAAGTTGGATGGAAACGGTTAAATCTAAAACTTCCATTGGGAGGAGTCTATTTTTTCACGAAGGAAGTAGTAAATCTGAGGAGATTGAAATTGAATTAGAGGATATTGCTGAAGAACTTGAATTGTGGAAATACACTCTAATAGGTCATGTAATTGGGCATAAACCAAAACTGAAAAAAGTTGCGGATTTTGTTCACAAACATTGGTCTGCCATAGCAACGCCAGTGGTACAATATTTCAAGAAGGGCTGGTTCAGTTTTCGCTTTGAAACTGAGCATGAGATGACATCGGTTCTGAAAGCAGGGCCATGGAAACTGGGTGCTAATTCCATGATTCTGAAACAATGGACACCCTCTTTCTCTTGTGAGATGGAAAAGATAACAGTTGTGCCTACTTGGGTTTTATTCCATGATCTTGACCCATACTTATGGTCAAGTAATATCTTGAGTAAGATGGCAAGTAAGATAGGCAAACCAATGTTTGCAGATGTCCCAACAACTTGCAAAGCCAAATTATCTTTTGCACGAGTCATGAGAGAAGTGGATATTTCTTCTGACCTACCTTTGGATATTAGCTTGAATACTCCATTTGGATATACCTCACAAAGAATTCAATATGAATGACTGCTTCATTATTGCAAGGAATGTGGTAAAATGGGTCATTTGATATCTGCTTGTAAAAAGAAGAAAAATACAGTTCCTGCTCAATCAAAACCAGACGCTGGTCAAGATTCTAATCCCTGTAAGCCAGGTGGTACCTCAGAGGCTGATAAGGCTAAAACATTTCAATGTCAAGCTGAATCTGAACATAGCTTTGATACTGAAACTATTTTACCTAATGAGTCCTCTGTAAAGCACTCAGGAAGTTACATGCAGGATAAGGTGGCAGTTTCTCAAATAGCCTTGAAGAGAGGAACTGCACCTGATTCAACTGCTGGGGTTAACTCTGAAAACTCCTTTGAGCTCTTTACGTCTATGGAAGAAGGAGAAATATTGGAAACAATGGAAAACAAGGACCAGAATAAGACTGGATCCTTAACTGCTGATAAATGTAATGAGGAAAAGCAGAATAACAATCACCTAGGGGAGGATAGGCTTCCTGATAAAGGTGGGACATGAATATTGCTTCGTGGAACATAAGAGGGGGGAATGACCCCTTCAAACTTCTTGAAATCAAGGATTTCTTGAAGAGTAATAAATTGGATATCTTGGGTATGATTGAAACTCGAATTAAGGAGGATAACTCTATGGCTATTCTAAATTCTTTTTTCAATGATTATGGTTATAGTAACAACTATTGTAACCATTATAATGGTAGAATCCGGCTTTTGTGGGATTCTGCCACTGTTACTGTGAATATTCTGGATACTTCTGCTCAGTTAATTCACTGTGTAGTTAGTCACCATGCCTCTTGTAGTACTTTTCATCTTACAATGATTTATGCAAGTAATGATGCTAAAGAAAGGGAGGAATTGTGGGCTCATTTCGCTGCTCTCAAAGCTAATGTTGATAGCTGGCTGATGATGGGAGATTTCAATGTTGTTAGGGATACTAGTGAAAGCCTCAGTAACACTGCTCTTGCAATAAAGGATATACTTGATTTTAATAAGTGCATCCATGATTGTGAGGTTGATGATATTGCTGCTACGGGGTGTCAATGGACTTGGTCTAACAATTAGGAGGCTGGAACTCGTGTTTGTTCTAAATTGGATAGGGCTTTGGTAAATGCTCAGTGGTACATTAATTTCCCTGCAACCAATGCTGAATTTCATAACCCAGGAATTTCTGACCTTTCACCAGTGGTTGTTACCATTCTGAATGGTTTAAAGGTAAAGAAAAGATTTAGTTTTCTTAACTGTTGGATTGATGATCCAAATTACCATGATATTGTGAAGGAAGCATGGCAGATAAATACTACAGGGACTGCAATGTTTAAACCGTTCACGAAGCTGAAGTATGTGAAGAATGCCCTTAAAAAATTCCATAGTGTCTCTTTTAAAGGCATTACGAAGAAAGTTAGGGAGCTAAGAAAGGATCTGGATGATTGCCAAACTAAATTGCATGAAAATCCTTGGGATGACTCTATTATCCAGCAGGAGAAGCAAATAATTTTGGATTACTGCAAATTCAAGAAGATTGATAGGAGTATCCTTCAACAACAAGCAAAGGTTCATGATATTAATAATTCTGACTGCTCAACAAAATACTTCTATGCATAAGTGCAAGAACGAAGAAATCAACAAATTATTGGGCAAATAAAGGATAGGCATGGAAAGGATTGTAGGAGGCTGCAGAATGTAGCTAATGGATTTGTGGAGTATTATTAATCTCTTTTGGGTTCAAACATTATTGTTAGTCCTCTGGATGACCAGTTTATCCAGCAAAGTCAATGTGTGGATGATTCTGCTATAGAGAATTTGAGACCCATTCTTCCAAATGAAATAAGGAGAGCTTTGTTTTCAATAAGATCCAATAAAAGCCGTGGACCTGATGGATTCTCTTCTGCATTCTTCAAATCCAGTTGGGATCTCATCCAATATGACTTCTGCAAGGCTGTTCCTTCTTTCTTTAAAACTGGACATATGAGCAAGCTAGCTAATTCAACTCTGCTTGCTCTTATCCCTAAAAATAAAGTGGTTACAACGGTGCTAGACTATCGTCCTTTATCTTGCTGTTCCACTGTTTATAAAACAATCAGTAAGATTTTGGCTAATCGTCTTAAGGGGGTCCTCCCAAGTCTGATAGGCCTTGAACAAGGGGCTTTTGTTCAGCAAAGAAGCATTCATGAGAATATAATGCTTTCTCATGCAGTCTCTTGTTAAGGGTTATTGTAACACCCCCACTTATTTAAGGGCCTGTACTAGGACTCCTCAAATAAATAAAGGTGTTACCATCTCGGTTTCCCGAGGCAGTAGATTCAAAGGAAAGATAAACAATACTTTAAATTGATAACGTTAACTCAAAGAACAAGTTTTGTACAACTGGATTGAAACAAACTGTCTTGATGAAACAAAAGTACAACTCCTAAGTAACTACTATGGTGATCTAGACTCTGGTCAGGTCCGGATCCAAGCTCCTCTCTTCCCCTAGCTCCCATAGTCTCAACACCTGTCAATCTGCTCCCCAATAATTGGTTCATCACAGGTGATCATGAATACACAGGGTCAACCACGAGGTTGAGTAGAGGAAAACTGTAAACAAACCACATTACTATAAATAGAAAGTCAAACATCTCCACTCCGAATCACAAGTCCCATTATTCTCCACACCAATCACAAGACCCATTATCTCTGCACCAATCACAAGACCCATTATCTCCGCACCAATCACAAGACCCATTATCTCCGCACCAATCACAAGACCCATTATCTCATCACCTCTTATAGTATCTCAGAATTTTATAGATGAATAGCACAATCATAACGATCACATTATAATATGAAATCAACACAGTAATACCAAATAACAACAGTTTACACATCATATAATTATTTCCCCTACCTGAAACAGCAGGGAATGTAGATACGTCCAAGCTCGTTAGAAGTGTTCCACACGAAACTCGCTACCTAAACATGTATATGTAACGAATTAAAACCTTCCCGAACCCCAAAACAACGTACACTTACTATAAATAGAAACTTCCCTAATTGGAAAGTTTCCAAAAATAGAAACCCCTTAACAATAGAAAGTTCCCAAAATAGAAAATTTCCTAACTTAACGATTTCCCGACTCATAAACTTAATTACATGGTAACGAATTAATAAAAGGACAAAAGACGGCTTTTAAAACTTAGTAGCAACATCACAACTTAAACATTATTATTAAGATAATTCACTCATAATAACAATAATACCAATTATTAATAATAATAATAACAATAGTAATAATAATAAGTAATAATAATAATAATAAGTAATATTAACAAGCAATACACGAAAACACAAAACAGCCCACACCTTAAAACAGCCCGACTCACCACCAAACCTACCCTCCTAACACCGTCGTTACCCTACCACAGCCACCAACCACTTCCGACCCGCGTACCCAGAACCACCAGCAACTCCGGCGACCACTGGCAACCAGGTCGCCGGTCACCGGCGAGGTGAACCATCCCCATAACTCGCCTGAAACCTCACTCCACCACACGACCATCCTCCAATTACAACTCTGACGACAGACCACCAGACCAAACCACCACCCACGACTGACTCCTACACGCTCCCCGGACATCAGACACCTAACCACGGTGGTACCACCACGTCGACCTCCCCCGAGTCAACGGTGGTACCACCCCCAGACCACCCTGATACACGCTAACAACCAACCCAACAATGAACAGAGGAAACGGATCCCTCTGTCGACACTACCTCTACCGCCTGAAACCACCGTGCCCACCACAAAAACAAACCCTGGACTCCTATCTAACTCCCTGACCCGTGACCTGTACCAATTAGGTACGAACCCAGACTCGACACCAACGTCAAACTTACCCAGACGCGACAACAGAGGAACATACGAACCCAGAAACTTGCGCAGACTCGTAAACAACCACCCCTGCCACCGCCTTTACCACCAACGACCACCACAGACTAAACTATATATAAACATTACATGACATACTATAAAAATCATACAAAACAAGTAAGGATTAGTGACTTAACAACGATTACTTAGGTGACGAAAACTATAAAATAACACTGAGATCAGCACCGTGTGTGACATACCGGTTTTCTTGGTCAATTCGAACCACCGTACACTAGTGTATGACCACCGTGAGAGACTCCCTCTTCTTCCCTGACGTGACGGCTAGGTTTTCGTGTTTTGAGATCTGGAATTGTGTGTGTAGGGTTAGGGTAAACTAGGGCCTAAATAAGGCGGCAGGAACACTGTATAACAGAGTTTACTTAGTTCCTGTACGTGGGCTGAACTTCACACGCATATCGAGGCCCACGGCCGTGCTGTCACAGGTCCTAGGTTCGAACCCCAACAACAACACACTACTATAATTACCTTAAGGTGGCTAAGTTCCCATTTCGAGGCCCACCTAAGTCCAAAACACCGCGCATAAAACGAGTACAAGCAAGCTTATTAAACGAACGATTTATATAAAAAAAACTATCGTTTACCCACGACACACACCAAAATGCGAGGTATTACAGTCTTTCCCCCTTAAAAAGAACTTCGTCCCGAAGTTCTACCATACTTAGGTGACAGAACAATCAACTCGAACGAACTTGGAACACAAACATCACAAAAGTTCACTAAAATCACAGAACATCACAAAAGTTCACTAAAATCACAGAATGTTACATTCCACCCCCCTTAAAGAAAAGTTACGTCCGCGTAACTTACCTCAATCGAACAAATGTGGGTATCGCTCCCTCATGGCTGCCTCAGGCTCCCACGTAGCCTCTTCCTGATTATGATTGGTCCACAGGACTTTCACCAAAGACGTCTCCCCATTGCGAGTCTTCCGTACCTTCCTGTCAAGAATCTCTTTCGGAGTCTCGACATAAGCCAACTGTTCATCTACCTCGATCACCTCGTGATGAAGCACATGTGATGGATCACTCACATATTTCCTCAACTGAGACACATGGAACACGTTGTGAACCTTGGATAGGGCTGGAGGTAAAGCTAATCGGTATGCCACCTCCCCAACCCTGTCCAAAATCTCAAACGGTCCAATAAATTTCTGGCTCAGTTTGCCACGCTTGTCGAATCTCATTACGCCCTTCATTGGAGATACTTTCAATAGGACTTTCTCTCCAACCTCGAATGAAATATCGCTCCTCTTTAGATCTGCATAGCTCTTCTGTCGATCCTGGGCGGCCCTCATCCGCTGTCGAATAATATGAACCTGCTCCACCATCTCCTGGATCATATCGGGCCCTAATGTCACAACATCAGCTCGATCATCCCAACACACAGGGCTCCGACACTTCCTTCCGTATAGAGCCTCGAAAGGGGCCATCCCTATGCTGGCATGATAGCTGCTATTATAAGAAAACTCGATCAGCCCCAGTCGATCCTCCCAAGATCCTCCGAACTCCAAAACGCATGCTCTCAACATATCCTCAAGGGTCTGAATCGTTCTCTCAGTCTGACCATCAGTAGCTGGATGGAAAGCAGTACTCATCTTCAATTGGGTACCCAAAGCTGCCTGTAACTCCTGCCAAAATCTAGAGATGAACCTCGAGTCTCGATCGGAAACAATGTCCTTGGGTACACCATGCAATTTGACCACATTCTGCACATATGACTTAGCCAACTCAGCTTTACTCCAGGTATCTTTCATCGGAATAAAGTGAGCAGACTTAGTCAAACGATCCACAATCACCCAAATCATGTTGTTGCCCCTCTGAGTCCGAGGCAACCCCACGATAAAATCCATTGAAATGTTTTCCCACTTCCACTCTGGTACATCCAAAGGTTGCACTTTCCCTTGAGGTCTCTTATGCTCCCCTTTCACTCTCTGACATGTCAAGCACCTGGAAACAAACTCAGCAACTTCCTTCTTCATGTTAGGCCACCAGAATGTCTTCTTAAGGTCTTTATACAGCTTATCACCCCCTGGGTGAACGGAGTATGGAGTAGCATGAGCTTCAGTCAGGATCTTCTTCTTTAGCTCCTCTACATCCGGAACACACCATCGCCCACTGAACCTCAAACTACCGTCGGTATGAATACTGAACTTGGATGAAGTCTCTCCACCCTCACTCTCCACCATCCTACGCCACTTCTGGATTCTCGCATCAGTACTTTGCAACTCCCGAATCTCACCATACAACTCAGGCTCCACTGTCAAGTCACTAAGAGCATCCCCTTTCCGGATCATGAAGATTCCCATCTCCCTTAGTTCACCATGCAACCTCACTCTCGACCTGGCACCACTCAAGGCATGAACAGATTTCCTACTTAGGGCGTCGGCTACCACATTCGCCTTGCCTTCATGGTAGACAATCTGCATATCATAATCTCCAATCAACTCTATTCACCTCCTCTGTCGCATGTTCAACTCTCTCTGGGTGTAGATATACTTCAGGCTCTTATGATCAGAAAACACCTTAAAGGTGGCTCCGTAAAGGTAATGGCGCCACAATTTAAGTGCAAAGACCACAGCTCCCAATTCCAAATCATGAGTCGGATAATTTTCTTCGTAGGTCTTCAACTGGCGAGAAGCATACGCTATCACCCTCCCATTCTACATTAGCACACAACCCAACCCATGCTTCGAAGCGTCAGTATAAACTTCGAAATTATCACTCCCAACTGGCAAAGCAAGGATAGGAGCTGTTGTCAGACGTTCCTTAAGGGTCAAGAAGGCCTTCTCACAACTCTCATCCCAGACAAAACGGTTCTCCTTTCTCATTAATGACGTCAACGGCTTTGCTATCTTTGAAAAATCTTTGACAAATCTCCGATAATAACCAGCCAATCCGAGGAAACTGCGAATCTCACTCACATTCTTCGGGCTTTGCCACTTAGTCACAGCCTCGATCTTACTTGGGTCGACAAACACCCCCTCCTTTGAAATTACATGTCCCAGAAATGCCACTCTCTCCAACCAGAACTCACACTTACTCAACTTAGCATTGAGTTTATGTTCTTCCAGGGTCTGAAGTACTTTCCTCAAATGGTCCTCGTGCTCTTCTGCATTCTTGGAGTATACCAGGATATCATCTATGAATACCACCACAAACTTGTCCAGATATGGGCTGAAGACTCGATTCATCAAGTCCATGAACACAGCTGGAGCATTAGTCAATCCAAATGGCATAACCACAAATTCATAGTGGCCATACCTTGTTCGGAGCGGTCTTTGGAATATCTTCATCCTTTATTCTCAACTGATGATACCCGGATCTCAAATCAATCTTGGAGAAAACCCCAGCTCCACTTAACTGATCGAACAAGTCGTCAATTCTCGGCAAAGGATAACGGTTCTTGATGGTCACATTGTTCAGCTCTCGGTAGTCAACACAAAGTCTTAAACTCCCATCTTTCTTCTTCACAAATAAAACAGGTGCTCCCCAGGGCGACACACTGGGTCGGCTGAAACCTTTCTCAGCTAGTTCATCCAACTGCTTCTTCAACTCCTCCATCTCCTTCGGTCCCATACGGTACGGTGATTTAGATATTGGTCCCGCTCCTGGTTTTAGGTCAATGGAAAATTCCACTTCCCTCCTCGGCGGTAACCCTGGAACGTCGTCTCGGAATACTCCCTCAAACTCCCGTACCACAGGTATCTCACTAGTCTTGGGGGTCTCAGCCTCACAATCCCATATTTGGCACAAGATTAGGCTCTCTCCTTTTCGCAAGCTAGACTTAAGGGTATTGACGGATATGAACTTGATTTTTGGCTTGACTCGGTACCCCTTGTAAGACACCCTCACTCCTTTAGGTCCCCTCAAAGAAATATTCTTTTGATGACAGTCGATAAAAGCTCTATACTTCCCCAGCCAGTCCATCCCTAGGATAACCTCAAAACCCCCCAAAGGAAATTCTATGAGGTCACCAAAGAATGTTGCTTCCCCGATTTTGATGGGTACACTACCGTATACTCTATTACAAACTATCGACTCGCCTGAAGGTATGGTTACTGAATCCGCGACCCAGTCGAATCTCTCAAGTCCCAAAGCCTTAACATGGTCTCTAGACACAAACGAATGGGTGGCACCGGAATCGAAAAGTACGAAAGTAGGTTTAGAGTTCACAAGAAAAGTACCGGTTACCACATGAGCATCCTCCTTAGCTGCCTGCTTCCCCATGGCAAAGAGCTTGCCACTGGATTTGACCCCGCTCTGACTGGCACTAGATGTCCCAGCCTGCTGGTTCCCTTCTGCTCTAGTTTTCTGATTGCCTCCATTCCCATGGTATTGATTCTGGTACGAGCGATTCTGATAGGTGCTATAGTTCTTCTGGTAATTGCTGCTCCCTCCAGACTTCGCACCCCCACCATAGTTTGTCATAGGTGTGCGATAGCCACTGCTACCATAGGACTGAGTGCGGGATCCCTGATATCCGGATGTAGGCGTGCGATAACCCCCGGACTGATTTCCTCCAGAAGAGCGACATACTGCTTGCTTGTGCCCCGTCTTTCCACAGCCGAAACAGACTATTCCCACTGAACCATTGCCAGAACCCCTATTCCTGAAGTTGCCCCCACTTTGGTTCCTCGCACCTCCTGAGGCACTGTTACTGAAATATCCAATGAACTTGTTAGTGCTTTGCTTCTTCGACCCTGAACTCTCGGTTACTGCTTCAGCCTTTCTCTTTTCAGTCTTTGACTTCTTGTCCTCTTTGATCATCTCTGAAAGCCTCTTCACCGCCCCAACCCTTAAGTAGATGTCACGGACTGTGGTAGGCGGAGCTGCAATCAGTCTCTTTTTGATGGCGATTGATAACCCCCTCTCAAATTTCATTGCCAGCATGGCATCGTCAAACCCCATGTCTCCCACATACTTCACCAACTGGATAAATTTTCTATAGTAAGCCTCTACTGTCATGTCCTCCGACATCCTGAATGTATCAAACTCCTCCCTTAGCTTGCTCTTCTGGAATTCTGGTAGAAACACCTCATACAAGATCTTTTTGAATGCGATCCAAGCAACAAACTCAGTCCCATCCTCTCGAGCTGCCTCTCGGATCTCCCCCTTGTTCCCGGTCCACCAGTCTCCAGCCATACCCCTCAGATAGTGGGCTGTTTGGTCAACCCTCAATTCTTCAGGGCAATCCACCAACTCGAATAGGTTACTGAATTCCCAGCACCAAGCTCCCAGTAGATGAGGTTCCCCCTCCCCAGTGAATTGGGTAGGGTGATGCCTCGCGATGATTGTGCTCATTTTTGCGGAGTCCATGCGTTTGGCCTTTAGGGCCTCATTTTCAGCTATCAAACGGTCCAATTCTTCTTGTGTGATGTTAATGACATTGTCTCTTCGCGGAGGCATACTATAACACAAGAAAATAAATGAGTCCCGACGCATGTGGGCACCCATTTGGGTTAGGGCTAAAACCCCTAAGCAATAAAGTATATCATTAACTATCAGATTGAATAACATATAACTGTAACATGGCTCGGGATCACATAACCGCATATCACTAGACATGATGGAAGAAGAATTACTGACATGCTTCAAATCACTTCACATGTTCATATTAATATACACTTCCTTATTCAAACAATTAAAATTCTTTCATGCACATGCCCCTCCCGGCTTATATACTAAGAGTTCTCATAACATACTTATCGCAGCATGCTATCACTTCCACCACCTCCTAATCTACCCTTTGCTCTCGTATATGCACTCTGGGTTCCCGGGTAAAACTGAGAGGGCCAATGGTTCGGTGTGAGGGGGCCCCAGACTCATACTTTTCCTTTAGTGTGCTCCTAACAGTCCTATCTCGGGGTTCATTTTATTTAGACTCTCCTACATTCATTGGGTTCATTAGGTTAGGCCTGAGGATCGTTCTCTCTGATACCACATTGTAACACCCCCACTTATTTAAGGGCCTGTACTAGGACTCCTCAGATAAATAAAGGTGTTACCATCTCGGTTTCCCGAGGCAGTAGATTCAAAGGAAAGATAAACAGTACTTTAAATTGATAACGTTAACTCAAAGAACAAGTTTATACAACTGGACTGAAACAAACTGTCTTGATGAAACAAAAGTACAACTCATAAGTAACTACTATGGTGATCTAGACTCTGGTCAGGTCCGGATCCAAGCTCCTCTCTTCCCCTAGCTCCCATAGTCTCAACACCTGTCAATCTGCTCCCCAATAATTGGTTCATCACAGGTGATCATGAATACACAGGGTCAACCACGAGGTTGAGTAGAGGAAAACTGTAAACAAACCACATTACTATAAATAGAAAGTCAAACATCTCCACTCCGAATCACAAGTCCCATTATTCTCCACACCAATCACAAGACCCATTATCTCCACACCAATCACAAGACCCATTATCTCCGCACCAATCACAAGACCCATTATCTCCGCACCTCTTATCGTATCTCAGAATTTTATAGATGAATAGCACAATCATAACGATCACATTATAATATGAAATCAACACAGTAATACCAAATAACAACAGTTTACACATCATATAATTATTTCCCCTACCTGAAACAGCAGGGAATGTAGATACGCCCAAGCTCGTAAGAAGTGTTCCACACGAAACTCGCTACCTAAACATGTATATGTAATAAATTAAAACCTTCCCGAACCCCAAAACAACGTACACTTACTATAAATAGAAACTTCCCTAATTGGAAAGTTTCCAAAAATAGAAACCCCTTAACAATAGAAAGTTCCCAAAATAGAAACTTTCCTAACTTAACGATTTCCCGACTCATAAACTTAATTACATGGTAACGAATTAATAAAAGGACGAAAGACGGCTTTTAAAACTTAGTAGCAACATCACAACTTAAACATTATTATTAAGATAATTCACTCATAATAACAATAATACCAATTATTAATAATAATAATAACAATAGTAATAATAATAAGTAATAATAATAATAATAAGTAATATTAACAAGCAATACACGAAAACACAAAACAACCCACACCTTAAAACACCCCGACTCACCACCAAACCTACCCTCCTAACACCGCCGTTACCCTACCACAACCACCAACCACTTCCGACCCGCGTACCCAGAACCACCAGCAACTCCGGCGACCACTGGCAACCAGGTCGCCGGTCACCGGCGAGGTGAACCATCCCCATAACTCGCCTGAAACCTCACTCCACCACACGACCATCCTCCAATTACAACTCTGACGACAGACCACCAGACCAAACCACCACCCACGACTGACTCCTACACGCTCCCCGGACATCAGACACCTAACCACGGTGGTACCACCGCGTCGACCTCCCCCGAGTCAACGGTGGTACCACCCCCCAGACCACCCTGATACACGCTAACAACCAGCCCAACACTGAACAGAGGAAACAGATCCCTCTGTCGACACTACCTCTACCGCCTGAAACCACCGTGCCCACCACCAAAACAAACCCTGGACTCCTATCCAACTCCCTGACCCGTGACCTGTACCAATTAGGTACGAACCCAGACTCGACACCAACGTCAAACTTACCCAGACGCGACAACAGAGGAACATACGAACCCAGAAACTTGCGCAGACTCGTAAACAACCACCCCTGCCACCGCCTTTACCACCAACGACCACCACCGACTAAACTATATATAAACATTACATGACATACTATAAAAATCATACAAAGCAAGTAAGGATTAGTGACTTAACAACGATTACTTAGGTGACGAAAACTATAAAATAACACTGAGATCAGCACCGTGTGTGACATACCGGTTTTCTTGGTCAATTCGAACCACCGTACACTAGTGTATGACCACCGTGAGAGACTCCCTCTTCTTCCCTGACGTGACGGCTAGGTTTTCGTGTTTTGAGATCTGGAATTGTGTGTGTAGGGTTGGGGTAAACTAGGGCCTAAATAAGGCGGCAGGAACACTGTATAACAGAGTTTACTTAGTTCCTGTACGTGGGCTGAACTTCACACGCATATCGAGGCCCACGGCCGTGCTGTCATAGGTCCTAGGTTCGAACCCCAACAACAACACATTACTATAATTACCCTAAGGTGGCTAAGTTCCCATTTCGAGGCCCACCTAAGTCCAAAACACCGCGCATAAAACGAGTACAAGCAAGCTTATTAAACGAACGATTTATATAAAAAAAACTATCGTTTACCCACGACACACACCAAAATGCGAGGTATTACAGTTAAGGTAGGATGTACATTACTCCTAGATGTATGGTGAAAGTGGATATTAGGAAAGCGTTTGACTCTCTTCAATGGGAGTTTATAGAGAATATGCTGCACGCTCTTAAATTTCCAGAGCTGTTTATCAAATGGATCATGGGATGCATATCTAGTTGTTGGTTCTCTCTTAAGGTGAATGGAAGTACTCATGGATTCTTCAAGGGCAAGAGTGGGATTCGACAAGGTGATCCTCTTTCTCCTTATATATTTGTTTTAAGCATGGAAATTCTATCTAGATACCTAAGGAACATGAGGAAGGGCAACACATTCTCCTACCATCCTAAATGCTCTAAAATCAATCTAACTCATCTAATATTTGCGGATGACCTTATGATTTTTGCTCGAGGAGATGTGCCTTCAGTCCTTACTATAAAGGACAACTTAATGAAATTTGCTGGGATTTCTGGTCTGTATCCTAATTTGGACAAAACAGAGATATATTTTGGAGGGGTGCATCAGACTATAAGGACTGAAATAGTGCAGAAAACTGGCTTTAGTGAAGGGCACTTTCCATTCAGATATTTGGGGCTTCCTTTGAATACTGGAAGGCTGGCTAGTTCAATGTATGGTGCAATGATAGGGAAACTTCATCACTCTACTCAACACTGGACAACAAAATTCCTTTCGTATGCAGGGAAGATTCAGCTTCTGAACTCTGTTATTTTTGGCATTGAGAATTACTGGTGTGCAGCAGGGTTGCTTCCTAGTTGCATAATCAAGATGTTGAAGAAAATAAGTAAGGATTTCTTCTGGAATCATGGTACGTAATAATAAGAGGAAAATGGTCATGAAGAGTTGGCAAAGTATTTGCTCCCCAACTAATGAAGGAGGGTTTGATATCAAGGAGATAGAAGCTTGGAACAAGGCAATGCTAACAAAATGGATTTGGAAATTTGATAATTCTTCTGCAAATCTCTGGATAGCTTGGAACAAGGCTTTAACTGTCCCAACAGTTCAATTTGGGATTTTCAAAGCAAGGAATGCTTTTCAGAAAGCTTTAGGAGCATTATAAAGACAAAGAATGAGATTCTTAGGTCTGGTATTACAGTGATTGAGGCTCAGAATTTGCTTAATAGCTGGCAGGAAAATGGTAATTTCAAAGTGAGTCAAGCTTACAATTGGTTTAGAGCATACTATAATTGTAGTAATACTATGGCTGCAATGTTTGGATCTTATAATATACCAAGAACAAGAATTATCGCTTCGATGGCTATTCAAGGAAAATTGGCTACTCAAGATAATCTGATGAAAAAGGGGATGATTATTGTAAACAGATGCCATCTTTGTAAGCAAAAGAACTAAACTCATAGCCATCTTTTCTTCAAATGTCCATTTGCCTTTGAAATATGGAAGGGTCTTCTTTAATGGATGGGGATTAGAGGACGAGGTCACAAAGTGAAAACAGAATTGGATTGGGCACTTAGAAGGAGGACCAGAAACCACTGGAAAGCACGCTGGTTTCACAGCAGCATAGCGGCATCAATATATTACATATGGAAAGAACGAAATAATGCAAGACTTTTTACTGGGATTGAAAGAAGTGCTCAACAGGTGTTATACAACATTAGATATGTGTTGTGTGTTTACTTGTATAGCCATACTTCAGAAAAGTTTTACACTAGATTTTTGCAAACAATACAGGAAGTGGCCTAGCCAAATTTAGGCAATAGTGGTTATTCTTTTTGTAATGATTTTATCCTTTCTTTTACCCCTTTGTGGATGAATAAAAGGATTATAACTTTCATGCAAAAAAATAAAAATAAAAATTAGTAGTTTCTTGCTAAATTATTTGATACTTAGGTCATGTTTTTTCTGACTTAATTTCAGCTTATTTCAATTTTGCTTGGCTGTATTCCATTAAGTTTTTTTTACGTTTAATCAATTCTGATCTGTTCAGTTAATCTCTTCACAAAATTAACTTTTAATTCAACCAATTTAACTTCACCTCAATTCCACCCAATTTAGTTCAATTAAACTTTACTCCAATTAATTCAATTCAGTTTGTTTTAGCCGAAAGCAACATGGCATTAATGATGTTTTTGTGAGACCCATTTTTATAATAAAAGAGTCCTAAATAAGAACAAATCCTTAATGGGCCAAAAGACTAAAGCTAAATGAAATCTCGCTGAAATAGGAAATCTCGCTGAAGTTTACAAAAAGTCGATTGACAGACATCACCCTGTCGATCGACAAGATTATGGATTCCTAAGCTGACAAAAGTCAATTGACAAACTGATTCCCGTCGATCGACTTTTTCTGGGCTATCTATCAACACGTTATTCTCTTTCAATCGACTTTTTCTGGCAACTTTCAGTTGATAGACAAACTGAACTCTGTCGATCGACTTATTCTTGAAAATTCAACAGCTAATTGCAACGCAGATTCTGGCTGACCTTGTTCACGCAACTCAAGGTAGCGGTAGCATATCTATGACTCCTCTAACTTCCAAATTTCCACTCTAGAGACCATTTTTTTGCCTATTCTTTACTCCTTTAGCACGACAACTGCATAGGACAAAAAACGACTCGAAGTAACCAAACTAAGGAATAGTAGCTTACGCTACCCAAAATGGCATGGAAATGCGTGCAAATACTAAAATAATCGCATAGAAAAGACACACATCAACCTCCTTGCTTTAGAAGGAACAATAACCGAACCAAATGAAGTAGGAATTTCTTCTTGTACCGTCATCGTAGTTTGTAGTTGTTGAACTTTATCATGTTCAAATTTTCTCCCACTCTGTCTTTTAAAATAAACTCTTTTTCTAGAAGACAACCTCATGAGCCACAAACACTTTGTTCTCGTGATGGTTCATGAAGTAATATCCACGTGTTTCTTTTAGGGTAGCCTACAAAGGTATATTTGTCGGAGCGAGGTGCAAATTTATCGTCATAATTGTTTTTCACTTCACTTTTTATAAAAACCAATAGTATCTTTAAACTTAACCAATAGTTCTTAAAATACTCAAATAACTACAAGTCGAGTTTTAAAATATTTAAATTTTGTAAATAAATATGTTTATGATTAAGTAGACGATATTTATGTCAATGATATGACAAACTATTGATAAAAGATCAACAAAAAATGCATAAAATAAACTTTTGAAAGAGGTGGATTAGTGCATTTTTGATATTTTGAGAGGTTTCATTAACTTTAGAGGTATCGGTGATATTTCGGCAAAATCGAAATATACCGTAGAGAATACGAAAAAACACAAGGATAACATGTAGAAAAACCAATAAACAGAATTCCATGAGTGTAAATCCGTTAAAAAATAGAAATCTGTAACATGGGTTTAACATGGGCGACAGTAGCATATTGCCCCCATATGTTTGTTATTAGGTGCAATTTACCCCAATAACTTTCATCATGTGCAAATTACTCCAATATGTTTTAGTTTATGTGCAACTCAACCCAATTCTAATTTTCCGACATGTTTACACTCGGGAAACCTATCAACCTCTTGACGGAAAGTACAATAAAATAAAAGTAAATTCATTAATCTAATAAAATCTCACCTAATTCAGTCGTCTCACATTGATGTAGTCATGTAGCTCAATTTTTCTATCTAACTCCATTTTCAACTCTCTCTCCTAACAATTAGAGCATGAGCATGTACCACGGTAATTCAACATTCATCTATAGTTACTATTAGTCTTCTTTTTTATTTTTCTTTTTCATTTGCATAAAATTAACTATTTAATTATATGTTAGTTTTTTTTATAGTTGTTCATATTACTTTTTTGAGGAGATGATGTTTTTCGTCATTTTTCATTTCCTTGTAATTGCACAATCGTTTGTTTAAGTGGTTGTTTTGACATGAATGAATCACTATGACAAGTTAATTTCAGCGATAAACAAAATTGATTAACTATTAGATAGGAATAACGTTAAATTGATGATGAGAAAATCAATTCCTCAAAAATTTGGAGATTAAAATAGTTTGACAAAAATCACAAAAAGTTCATGGTGAAAGAAATACATGAGAAGAAGATATAAGAGGAACAAAGTGAGTAATATTTCGCATACTATGTTTGATGGTTGGAGCCTGACTACCAACTGTCATACTCATAAAGGAGGAAGAGTATGGATTCTTTGGCAGCCTAACCTTTTTTATATCCAGTTTATTCATTACAATCCCCAGTTTATCCATGCTCGAGTCACAGTGCAGTCGACGAGGATGGCCTTCTTCCTTACCATGGTTTATGCCTTCAATGAGGGGACCGATAGAATGGACTTATGGAACTGGTTAACCACCTTTGCCAGCACTTGTCAGGGTCCTTGGGTTCTGGCAGGGGACTTCAACACAGTCCAGCAGAAAGATTGGGGGGGGCAAACAAAGCAGGAAGACATGGATGATTTTATCCATTGCTTGAATGTGTGTGGAATGGTAGACATTAAAGCCACTGGGAATTACTTTACTTGGAATAATAAACAAGATGCTGAGCATAGGAAATTTAGTAGACTTGACCGATTCCTAGTCAATCAAGATTGGCTAGATGCTTTCCCTGAGATGACTGGCCACTTTCATCCGGAAGGTCTGATGGATCACACTCCCTGTGTAGTTAGCAACTCTTGCATATCCAATAAAAATCACAAGAGCTTCAAATATTTTGACATGTGGAGTGGGGCTGCTGACTTCCTTCCTAGAGTTAAGGAGGCTTGGTCAACTGAAATTGTAGGAACCCCATTGTTTAAACTGGTTAAACGCCTGAAGCTGCTCAAACAAGGGTTGAAACAACTGAACAAAGAATGCTACTCTGACATTGAAAATCTGGCCAGCCAAGCTCTTCATGATCTGTCTGCAATTCAAATTCAACTCAATTCGAATCCTCAGGATGCTGCCCTCATCTCTCGTGAACGTGAGGCACTTCTTAAGGCCAAAGAGCTTTCCAAAGCCAGAAACAATTTTCTCCAACAAAAAGCCAAAGTGCAATGGATGGAAGAAGGGGATAGTAACACCACATTTTTTCACAATGCTATCAAAAAAGGTGCCTTAGGAATAAGGTCATTCAGATAGAAAATGCAAGCTAAGGGGAGACATTTGCACTGACAGTGACAGCATTCAAGGAGCTTTCTTGGATTATTACACTGCCCTCCTTGGCAGCAATTCTACCACTGATTCTGTGAGACCTGATGTTTTTGGCTTATGGTAGCACCTGCTCTGCACACCATAAGGATATCGTGAATAGCCCTGTCACCCTTGAGGAGGTCAAGACTGTGGTTTTCTCCATTCCTCGTGATAAGGCCCCAGGCCCTGATGGCCGGGTATACTAGCGGTTTCTTCAGAGATGCTTGGGATGTGGTGGGCAATGACATTTTTGAGGCAGTGAATACTTTTTTCCATACTAGTAAACTCTTAACCCAAATTAATGCCACCAACATCTCCCTAATCCTCAAATGTGAGCGACCAAATTCTGTGAAGCAATTTCGTCCTATTGCTTGCTGTAACATGCTCTACAAAATTATTTCAAAGCTGCTCTGTGCTAGATTGGCTCCTATCTTGCCAGATATCATCCATGACAACCAGGGAGCATTCATTCAAGGAAGATCGATTATTGAAAATGTTCTCATCTGCCAGGACATAGTTCATATGTATGCTAGGAAGAATGCCAGTCCTCGATGCCTGTTCAAAATTGACCTTCAAAAAGCTTATGATTCCGTGGAATGGAAATTTATCAATCAATTGCTGCATGGGCTGCAGTTTCCTCCACATTTTATCAGACTGGTCATGGCTTGTATTTGCTCCCCCTCCTTTACTCTTAATCTGAATGGCAACAACTTTGGCTACTTCAAGGGAAAAAGAGGCATTCAACAAGGGGATCCTATTTCGCCTCTCATATTCACCATCTGTATGGAGTACTTATCCAGACTCATCGATAATGCTGTTGCTAGATGGCCTTTTCATTACCATCCACTCTACAGAAGCACTAAACTTACCAATCTTATGTTCGCGGATGACCTGCTGATGTTTTGTAAAGGAGATGCTCCTTCCATTATGCTCCTTATGCGCGCATTCTCATCTTTCTCCAAATGTTCAGGCCTTAAACTCAACAATGCTAAGTTTGAAATATTTTTTAATGCCATGGCGGATACCCTTAGGGCTGATATTGTTCAGGTGACTGGTTTCACTGAAGGTAAAATGCCATTCAGGTATTTGGGTGTTCCTATTCAACCAGGAAAAATAAGCAAGAAAGACTGTTCTATCCTTACTAAGAAGTTGATTGGCAGAATCAGGAACTTGGGCGCAAAAAACTGTCTTATGCTGGAAGGGTCACTTTGATAAACTCTGTCCTAAATACTCTTTACAACTATTGGGCTGCTATGTTCTTAATTCCCACAAGCGTGATCAAGAGAGTGGAGGCTATTTGTAGAAACTTCCTTTGGGATAGTAGTCCTGACTTCCATTGAGTCCCCTTGGTTGCTTGGGACACTGTGACTCTGTCAAAACTTGAGGGTGACCTAGGTATCAAGAATGCTACACTTTGGAACATTGCTACTGTGGGCAAGTTAGTAAACTGGATCTATGGCAAGGCGGACAGACTTTGGATCAAATGGGTTCACAATGTGTACTTGAAGAACCAGGACTGGCATTCTTATACCCCACCAATTGATGCTACTTGGACTTGGAAAAATATCTGCAAAGTTAAGGAGAAGCTTAAGAATGGTTTTGTTGAGGATTCCTGGACCCCTGACTATAAAGGCTATTGTAACACCCCATTTTTTTAAGAGCCTTTAGCAAGACATTCTCAAATAAATAGAGTTGTTACCATCTCGGAATGACCGAGGTAGTGAATAACGAAGTAAAACAAACCAAAGTACTTTATATAAACCTAATTAATTTTAAACTTTTAATATTACAACTACTAGGCAGTGGAAATAAAGTACAACTGATAACTTCTACACATGTGGTCTAATTCTAAGTCGGTCCATCCAAGTGCTCACGCCATCCAACGCTCCTACGGGTTCATCTTCGCTGTCAAATCTGCTCCCCATTACGGATCATCACAGGTGTC
This sequence comes from Silene conica, assembly GCA_029255685.2. NCBI lineage: Eukaryota > Viridiplantae > Streptophyta > Magnoliopsida > Caryophyllales > Caryophyllaceae > Silene > Silene conica. The sequence continues at coordinate 9,601,613 of CM055316.2, read as the reverse complement.
AACGAATACATAGTCAACCTCGCGGTTGAGTAGGATAATAATCAAACCAATAAATATGCAATGAATGAGTATGCAAATGAAGATGCAATGCCATGACCTTTCTACTGAGTTCATCCCCCAAACTTCCACCCGCCTCCTCCTGGCCGGGTCTGCCTCGATCGTCATCGAGAAACCAGCTTAACAGCTTAACTACACCACCACAAAGGTATAAAACAGTGTCTGCCGGTAAGTTATTTATACATCACCCGAAGGCTCTTGCCATGATGTCTGCCCAGGTTACACCTGTATACCAATGCATATGCCATACCAATGAATGCAACCGTGCATGATGTTTCGTAGCTCAATTTTTATCCAACCAATAACAATGAATGAATGCAACCATGCTATTTCATAACTTAGTTCATATCCAATTGATACTAATGCATATGCCACACCGATGAATGTAATATTTAAATACGCCACAGCTCACATCTAAATCATCCAATAGCACCCAAACAGAATAACAAACAAGGAAACAGATTAAATTATCCTACCTCGTATAACAAGCAATCCAGTTACGCAGCTAATACCCAATTAGAATAATCATTCCTCCACGTAATCGAAACATTCCAATTATAATATACATAATTACTAACTAAGATAATTACAAAAACAAATATATCGACTAACCTAATTAATTAATTAATTAATATATTACGCATAACGAGATTATTTTAACCGTGACCTAGTACAAATGCCTCATTAGGCGATTAATAAAATACCATCACGAAGAAAATTAAACAACTCAAACTAATAAGGTATTAATGAATAATTAAACAACTAACTACACATAATTAACTAGTACTAATAACTAATAATAAAATAAATAAAAAAAGCCAATTGAAACTAGTTACGTGCTATGCTGCATGAAATGCAAAATCTACGATAAGGAGAAGCAATGAGACACGTCCCTACAACTGCGCAAATACTATTATACCAACTCCTACTTCACACCGCTAACACCATCAGCCTGACCACCAACCACAACCATCGTCGGTCCCAACCTCTTGCATGAACCACCACCAACTACTTCCATGTTTTGGCCACCACAAGCAACCTCTACAACCACCACCAACACTACCCTAAACCACTTGTGCGCACACACACCCCAAACCCGACTTAATCGCTTCTTGCTCCGGCAACCACCACTAAACGCCAAGACCGGCATCTAAAAGCCTACCCATAACCACCAGCCCCCGACGAACCATAACTCGTCAACTACCAGCCTCTTTCGTGACTTCCACCATGAGATACACACCCTTTCACCTACACAATCTCACCGTCACATCTCCCTCTAAACCGCCACACATAACCATTAGTCTAACCACTACTACATTTTGATTCTATAGCAACACTCCACTATTGTTGCATAATGTCATATAAGTGTTGCTATAGAGTTTATGCAACACTTAATGAAGTGCTGTATAAAGTCTCGTTGCATTAGCTCATTGCAACACTTTATGCAACACTTTTATAAAGTGTTACATATGCTACTTTTATGCAACACTTTTTTCAAATGCAATGGCAACATTATTATTTTCTAATGCAACACTTCTTGTGAAAAATTAGCAACACTTTTCGTAGACAAATGCAATACTTTTTATATTAAAAAGCAACACTTATATCGAACAAATGCGACATTTTTATTTTGAGAACGCAACACTAGTTACGTCCAAAAACAACACTTGTACTAAACAAACGCAACACTAGTTCATCCAAACACAATAGAGAATTGCAATTCTTAATAATCGTGTATTATTGCATATCATTCAAAAATTACAATAGAATTATTCAATCTCAAAAATGAATGTCAATTACATCTCCAAAAAGGATTAAAAATAGAACTTCGCAAATGTTTAAGTACAAAAAATATACCAAATGTTTAAAATAGAACAAATGATTTAACGATTATTATTAAATAAAAGTCGTCATGTCGTTGTAGTACTCCATTATCCCACGAGATATTGATGTAAGTTGCTTGCCATCCGAACAAAAAATCATCCGACAACATGCATAATAGTAATACCTCAAATGCAACCTGTTTTGCAAAAGGAAGCACAAAATCAGCAGCATTCTTACCTTTTGAAAGCCATTCAAAATAAGGCACAAAGGAAAGGAGTAAAGAATCCCAACTATATACAAAATCCACACAACTAATCAACGAGTACTTGAACTCAACAGTCGTATTTTTGACCCTAAACAATGCTAACCACGTCAAAATACTTCTCAATAACTCCTGAGTTTCATCAGCATGACTTACGGGTGAAAAATGAAAGAAAATTAAGAATGAGCAATGAAGAAGATATATACCTCAAGATAAGTACTCCTTGACAACTTCTGGAGGTAGCCTTTCTATAAACTTTGTGAGTACAGGTTGAGCATAAATTTTTCCTAGCCAATACCAAATCCATGATATGTAAGTAAGACCATGCAGTACGGAAACATATGGAGAGCACTTATTTCCAATCCCGTACTACTACTAATCGTAACAAACATTCACTAAAATCCCAACATGCTTAGATACCATCCACATAACCAATCAAAGCCAGGACTAATAACACTTACTTCCTAACCAACTTCTGAACTACACAGCAGCAGAGGAGGATATCAGTGGGGCAGTCTAGTACAAACAGCCCAGCAGAGTACAGCAGCCTAAGACAGACGCATACCAACATTGAGAGGGTGCAACAATAGTGGTTTAGACACACAGGAAGTCAGGAACAATGGTGTTCAGTAATAGCAGCACTAAAGGTACATCTGAAATGGGCAGATTGTCGTGTGTAGGCTTTGTGCAGTAGAGTTGTGAGGGCAGCAAGTACCTACCGTGAGCAGCAGTGCAGCAACGAACAGTGGCAGTAGATAGTCTGGTCTGATATAATTGAACTCTAGATATGCCAAGAACATCAAACTGCATTTTTAATAGCATTTTTAAAATCAGAATGTAACACTTACTACAGAAACAGATGTAACATCAGCATTGGTAGAAAGACTATCAAGACTGCAAACTGCATTGGTCGAAGGCAAGATCTTCACAACCATAATCGATCAAACTAAGCTTAGCCAAGTAATAACTCAAAAACTCCAATTACAGATTCGGGGTTCTCTTCGGTGTGCTCCATCAGTCATATTTGAAACAAGAAGCAATAGATAGTTTAATTTCAATTTTGAATATGTGATGAATAACTAGCTAGACTAGTCCAAATTAAAGTACAACACCTTATATGCTTTGTTCTCTTACTTCTAAATTGATTTAGTTATGAAATAAAACCCTCACATTCTCACGAAAACAAAAAGATAAGAAATCATCTAATATACCTCGGAGTTGCCTTGAGCAGCCCTGGTAAACTAAAATTCCTGTAAAGATATATCAAATAAACAAAAAACAGTCAACAGTGACATTTCCAAGTGAAACACGTATCAAAGATCAACCAACAACAAATTAAGATCAATAACATTAAAAAGTCGAGAACTTCAGCAAGCTATCTAAAGCGAAACAAACTGAAAAAATTGCAGGATGTTAACGATTTCATACTAAGACATAAAAACTTCCATATCACACAGTATACAACCATATCCCCATATGTTAATCCGCCTTACATAAGTCCTAGCTGTCAACATATCAACAAATAAAGCAACAACAATCTATTCAGGAATGACACCCATATATCTGGAATAACTGAAACACTCCCAAATATGCTTTTATTACTTGGCTGATCATAAACAATGGTTTGATTCTGAGCGATAAATTATGCCAGCTTGGATATAGTCAGGATCAGTACTACTGCATTTGTGAGAAGAAATCAGAAACTGAGGATCATCTGTTTTTAACTATGACTACATCAGATCTGTGTTGCAGCACATTGAAAACTGGTGTGGGATTAAAATACAAGATAGAATGAGGAGACAAAATGAAATGAAATCACTGAATTACCAACTGCATACCTTGATCTGGACTGCATGTTATTATTTCATATGGCAGCAAGAAACAATGCAAGACTGAATCATAGACTGATTATGCCCAAGAACCTGTCCGATATGATCCAGCAGGAGGTGAAGAATAGAGAGCTGCTGCTAAACTCAGCATCAGGAAGAATGACAACATCGTGGATGGCTGAATATGATGAATGATACAGGGGTTCACTTGTGAATCTGAGTCACTGGAAAAATTTGGTCCTTAGTAGTTTTGAAAAGGAGGCTATGTTTTTGATTCTGATGTACATGAAATAAGAATTTAAAACTGCCTTACTCTAATGTCGTCCTCAAAACACAGAGTTTTAGTCCTATAACAACCATTATCATCTTTATAGGCGTAGAAATGCTTTTTCTTGAAATGACTTTTGTAGACTCTCCATGAATCTCTAATAGTCTTCATTACCCAGTCTTTACCTTCTTCCGGCACTATATATTTTGTCTGCAGACTCAAGCGTTTTGGCTATTGTCTCATAGCCAGGCTTGCGCATGCCAAAGACCCGATTGTTTAAACTAAGAATGTAAATTAGCCATCCCCCTCACAGAAGTGGCAGAAGGGTATCCAGTTTTATCAGGAAAACTAAAAATCCATGGAAAATCAGCTATGTTTTTAACCGAAAAGAAAATAAATCATATGAAAGTATATAACCACACTTTTGGCCTCACTAAGTCACATAATTACTAACTAAAGCAGCGGTCTCAAATGACTGTAATTCGATAACAGAAAATTGAATCCTATGAAGGCGAAAACATGGAGCAGAACTTATAATTGAAACCTAATATTGAGGATATAAGCAGTGGCGGAAACAGGAGTTGTACGTGCTCAAAAAATGGTGGAAGTACATTTAGAATAGAATAGTTAAGGGTAAACCTAATTAAAATTAGAGAAGCAGGTGAAATAGGCGTATATTACATGAGCCACAAATCCCAGATGAAGAAGAAGAAGGAGTAGAAAACGGAAAGTACCTTCTGGCGTTTCCATGAGAGAAATTGGGCGTGACTTAGAGGAGGATGAGTAGTTGATTTCTCTCCTACAACTTGTTCTTCTGCTGCTCCCATTCTTCCTCTCTTCCAATTCTACCCACTTCGTCTAATTCACTATCACAAATTATACTTAGACCATCCCTAAGCAACAATTACTTACCTTTCGTCAAAAAAAAAACTTCATACGAATCTACGATAAATAGGCATTAAAACGAAAGGCAGATAAGCATTAAAACGAAAGGCAGAGCTTCATAGGCATAGATGAAACAACAATCCGAATTGATGAAACAACAATTTAATTGAAATAATAACATTGTCATAATAGGAATATGATTATATGCAGGGACGGATAGATAAACAACAATTGAATTGAGATAATAACAAAATGATAACAATAATTGAAATTGAAGTATCATACCTATCAGAAATCCCAATCAATTATACTGAATATGAATTTCGCCGGCTGAGTAAGAATCAAAGTTGAAATAGGATGAATATCGCGTGAAAATCAAACCGCTGATGGAGTTTTTTTTGGTTTTTGTTTCTGGGAATGACGATGAACGCAGGGTGAAGATGGTACTGTATAATTGTTATGTTAAGCGTTTATAATTAGAAGTATTATAATTAATTAGCTAGGGTTTAATTAGCTTATTAGGGTGATTTAATTAGGCGCTTAGTTTTTTTTTACCAAATTTCATTATAGCGCTAAAACGAAATGGCTGAATTGTTTTACCCAATTTCAAATTGTTTTTTTATTTTAATTGAAAAGTTTAAGCGCTTAAACGAAATTAATTGGAAAATTTTAGAGATACGTATATATATATATATATATTAGGGTTTAAAATTGCTTACAAATATGTATGTGACGAAAGTGTTGCACAAGTGTTGCTAGAAAATGCAACAATTGTATAAGAATGTTGCAATTAAAGTAATATATTGCAACACTTACCTTAAAGTGATGCATTATGTAGATAATAAGCAACATTTTTAAATAAAGCGTTGCATAATTAAGTAAAAATTGCAACACAACGCGTAAGTGTTGCACACAAAATGTTGCATTAGGTCTCTTTTGGTAGTAGTGAACACTCCCCCTTATGGCCACCACCGTGGCCTCCACTGACCCGCGGTGGTTCTAGAGGTGGTCCCTCGTCCCATATACTTCCCGTACGGACCCTTACATCCTCCACAAGCAACCGTGTCACCGTTCTGTCTTCCCCTGTTCCTCACAAAATCACGTTCACCGCCACCCTAGTGGTCCCCACTGCCACCACCGACTACCAATGTGGTCTCTATACCCCCAGAAACCACCTCCCACCAGGTTGTCACATATATCTATGGTAAGTTAATTTATGATGTTTACCGAATCCTAATTCGTAAACAATAACGAGAATGAGCCATTACAGAATAAAATAACGTACCTGATAAGTGACGGTTAAAATAAATGAACGAACTCAAAGAGGACAAGCAAAAGGCAGGGAGGAAACGAGGATGACAAAGGAGGAAAAAAACGCGGGACAAGGAGAAGAAAGGATGAAGAACGGGCGGAAACTAAACGTATTTTATTGAGGAATAAGTAATGAGTGTAGTGATATTTGGCTCTATGAATACGAAAGGAATGTATTCATTTTGGTCACATTCATGTATCTTAATTACGAAGTACATAGATTTAGTTTGAATACTTTCATGCTTCGTAATTACACGTTCATTTTGAATACGTAAAGTATGCATAGGTTCATTAATGGTTAGCATATCGTAATTACACGGTTCATGCTACTATTTCCAATAGCGTCACATTATGTATATAATACCGCCCACGTAAACGTATCAAAATATTCATAATATTAAACATGTATATATATATATCACGATAATCGTACTAGTACAATATCAAGACTACGAGTTTAAAAAAAATGTCTTAATAATAATAATAATGAGGTAATAGTAATAACAAAGTAATAATAATAATAGAAAATGTAACAACGATAAAATTGTAATAGTAATGATAATAAGAATAGTAATGATAATAATAATAAGAAGAATAAGAATATAATAATAATAAAAATAATAAAAGTAATGAAAATAATAATATAATACGATATATAAAATGCCCCCATAAAATATCCCACTTATTAAATGTAAATCATATCTAGTCAAAATAATTATAATAGTACGTTATTATTACGAGATATACATAAAAAAAGTACGGGATATTACAGTCTTCCTCTCTTAAAATGAACTTCGTCCCGAAGTTCACCCACACCTACAGGAACCATACACCTATCTATACTCGTACAAGGTAACTCGTTCCCATTTCGACCAGGCATCGACCCCGATAGGCAACCAATCAAAACATATTATTACATTCTATCCCCCTTAAGGAACTTTGTCCCCAAAGTTTGCATACAACAGAAAAACATAACACTTTGAGAGCCACAAAATTGACCAAACATAATAGAACCAGTAAGGATACTTCGTAAAATATTACTCCAAGCAACTCACTCACTAGTCAAAGGTCAAAGAATCCGACAACGATAACATAATTTGAACCAATTTCAAAACATCTGCCCAAACAGTTCATTATTTGCTTCAAGTATAGCAAATCTTAGTAACCCCAATCGCGACATTCCAACCAAACATATCATATCTCGAGATTTTATAATCCTACCCTCCTTACAACATGGTTACGTCCCCTTAACTCCATTATAAATATCACACACCGACCAAAAGCCGGCTTTACGGAGAATAAAACAATAGTAAATCATCTGACAAGTCAACTCGATCACTCCCCACTAGCAACTCGTATCTAACTATTAAAGCAAAATACACAAATTGACAATCCTACCTCACGCAGTTATAACCAGAATGAAAGTCATGATATTCCTTGGAAATTTGAACACTGAATTAACACACTTAATATCAACAAAGGTAGCAAGCACACTGGTATGAAATAGCTGACAATTTAAATATTTCGTATCAATAATCACAATTCCAAAGTAATATTCATATACATGTACATTCGGTTCAGAAGATAAAATTATGCATCAGTTAATTAATTTAAGTAAACACTAAGCAACGACATAGTGATGAGATATACTAAATCTGATATAATTGACTATTTCTAAGTCTCAAAGGAAAATAATCAACATGCTCAACTTCCAGATTGACTTACTCGCACTTATGTCACATCTTGCTTAAGAATAAAGTTTTTAGGTAACACATGTGGTAACTAAAGCTCATAATAGATTCTAATGCCTTGATTTATTCACATGATATCATTTAGCACAAAACTAACAACGAATGTAAACCGCAAAAATCACAATTAATTACCTGTTCCATTTGTAGTGAAGTATTTTTACCTTTTTAGATAGCATAGAATTTTTTTTTTTTTTTTTAAAAAAATGTGGATACAAATTAGAATTCATAAGATCATTATACCATTTATGAAAAATTTAAAATTAGTGTAAAAGAACATAATTCACAAAGCTAGCACTCATAAAATTTTCATGATCAAACATTAACTAGGTCAAGCATGGGAACTACTACAACCAAGAGTAAAATTCCTAAACGTCGATAAAAATTTCATTTCAATATTTTTTGTGATCCGGATTTTAAACATCACCGTACTCGACAAAACATTGAATTCACCTTGAGACAAAAGATAACATCATGTATTACACCATTTAATCTAATAATCAATTACAAAGAAGTTACATAGATTATACGACAATGAACTCGACATACACAGCTAGTTATACATGAATTAATAGGAATTCATTTAACAACCTTTTGCAACATACTCACATCTAATTGCAAACAGCTAAATTGTTATAAAACTTCCACTCATGACTTCATGCTAACCAATTTATCCATTAATATTTTCAGTCTACTACTCGTCAAGACACATCTCTACTAACGTGCTATTAACATCACATATTATTATTTTCAAGTAAGAATATTATAAGGCCACATTAACAGAGCTGGAAATGCTATAGAAGTATTATACTGAACTTGACATAAAACTTTATTTTCAAAAGTCATAAATCGTGCGTCAACTTCCAAAAGACCATAAATAAATATCCGCTTCATTATTACTTTAAAGTAAATCTCACCGAATTACAGAGATATTGAAATTAACATGCAATGTCTTCTGAAAGGAAAAAATTATACAAAATGAAATAAACATTTACAAATTTTCAAATGAGCTTCAAACGGATACTAATACATATATATATATATATATATATATATATATATATATATATATATATATATATATATATATATATATATATATATATATATATATTTATATATATTTCTTTTTTTTTAAAGAGCAATTTGTTAGAACTATAATGCAACTTGTAAAACTGTCATTAAATAAAAACACATAAAGATATCACGTGGTTTGTCATTTAGAAACTTAAAAGACTTTATTGAACAGTAGAGTTGAAATCAGGCATAAGCAACAGGTAAGTTCTAAATGACAAGTTTTACAGAACATGGATTAAAATATGAATATGCAAGATCATTTTGACTACTGACTAGTGAAAAATTTATTATTTCAGGACCGTAAATAATTTAGTCATAATACAAATGACATATGAAAATTAATTCATGTAACCATCATGCATAAAACATTCGTTCATAAACGCTGAGCGGAGAATAAATGGCAATTAATTAAATCAATTAGATGTAAAAATCAGACAAAACGAGTTTCAGATCGACGCTCCCCTTTTACTAATTTAAAACTAAAATAAGTACGATACCTATAAAACACGGAAGTCGATAAAGGTTTTCATTAGGGTACCGATATTACACTATCATGGCTTCGGGGAATACGTACCGCATATATATCACTAGACATGCTAGTATAACATACTCCCTCTGTCCCAGTGATATGTTTACACTTCCTTTATTTTCCCCTCACAAAATAAAAGAAGTGTAAACATCCCACTGGGACAGAGGTAGTATAATCATAAGGTTAACAAAATTACTCATCCATAACAAGTAGTTAAACACCAAAATCATATATAATTACAATATAGTAATTTAATAACCAGGTAATGGTATGAACATTTCAGAACACCAATAATATGCTCATATCACTCTAACTATTGCTCAATCAATACACATCAAATTTTACTTACCTTGCTCCTTCCATGCAAAGAGGTTAGTACGATGCTATATTAGGTCACTAAATAGACTACCCACTCTTTAATTACTCTCATTGGGTTCCTGAGACAGAACTAAAAGGGCCCATGGTTTGGTTTGAGGGGGTCCCTAAATCATCCCATTCCCTTTTTGGGGCTCCTATCAGTTTCCATCCCGGGGTTCATTTTATTAGACTCTTCCTATATTCATTATTTTTCATTTGGTTTAGGCCTGAGGATCGTTCGCTCTGATACCACTTTGTAACACCCCATTTTTTTAAGAGCCTTTAGCAAGACATTCTCAAATAAATAGAGTTGTTACCATCTCGGAATGACCGAGGTAGTGAATAACAAAGTAAAACAAACCAAAGTACTTTATATAAACCTGATTAATTTTAAACTTTTAATATTACAACTACTAGGCAGCGGAAATAAAGTACAACTGATAACTTCTACAAATGTGGTCTAATTCTAAGTCGGTCCATCCAAGTGCTCACGCCATCCCACGCTCCTACGGGTTCATCTTCCCTGTCAAATCTGCTTCCCATTACGGATCATCACAGGTGTCAACGAATACACGGTCAACCTCGCGGTTGAGTAGGATAATAATCAAACCAATAAATATGCAATGAATGAGTATGCAAATGAAAATGCAATGCCATGGCCTTTCTACTGAGTTCATCCCCCAAACTTCCAACCGCCTCCTCCTAGCCGGGTCTGCCTCGATCGTCATCGAGAAACCAGCTTAACAGCTTAAATACACCACCACAAAGGTATAAAACGGTGTCTGTGTGGGGAATTAACATGTATTCACCCTAAAAATTCCAGGATTATAACGAAAATTACATATGCGATTATAGTCATAAGATGAAAAACATGAATAAGAGTAAAAACTTTGGTCCTTTGCGCGAATGGCCTAAGAACAGGAATTAAATGAAATTCCCTCCTATAACTTGCACCCAAGACTTTGTCTGAGACGATGCCGCGTGTGCTAGAAATGCTCTCCAATTGCCTTGCAACATGGGAAGAGGTTTTGTGAGGTTTTGATGTGTGATCAAGGTTTTTGGGAAAGCAGTTCTAAAAACCCTAGTTTTCTTGAGAAAAAATATACCAGTAAAGAGTAGTCTGACAAAAGGAGAGTTCTTCTCCTTTTGTAGCACTCACTCGGTCGGCCGAAATAGGCTAGGGTAAGAGTGGGCTTTCCACTCTTACCTTATTCTCTTGCGTGATTCGACCCTAATGCTAAAATATAAATCGCGGGATTTAATTATAAATCGTATACACGTTATCAGATATTAATGTAGTCTATACATTAATAATGGTCCGATAAAAATTACGATATTTTGTATAATTTGCTAAATTAATATAACTGCTTATATTAATACACGAATTCAATGTTTAATTAAATATAACTGTTTATATTTAATTTTACGAATTAATCATGTAATCCGTATTAGCTAAAATTATTTAATCCGTATTAAATAATAATCTCAACATCTCATTGACTAATTTAATAGTCAATACCTCTGACTAACTGTTTAGTCATATCCGGCATAAATGTGACTGTATTTTGATACCTTCACATCTCTCAAATGTGTCTTATAGGTGTGATGTATAGGGACTAGTTGATCACCGTCATCCGTATGACAATAACGTCAAACTTATCTAGCAAGCCAACCGTTATCGATAAACGTGGATCAACTGATAATAATACTGAAGTATGCCCTTGTGATCCTTTAAGAGATTTAATAAGTCATTGTACTAACTGTCAAGGACACCAGCCCCAATAATCTCCCACTTGTCCGTACAAGGGTATGTGCAATGACGTTATCACACTACATGTGGAGGACACAAGCTCCAACAAACTCCCACTTGTCCGTACAAGTGTAGGTGCGATAACCGATTCTCATATCCTATTAAAATTTTTCCTACTCAATCTAAGACAATTTGCAAATCCTTATTCGCAAAGGTCGTATCTTACAATTGATCTGTATCAAGAGTGGTTTCCCTGACTAGAGAGTAACTTAACTGATAAAATGAATCTGTATTCGAGCATTGCCATGCATTTCAGTTACTAATCCTCGAGTAGCCCTGAGAAATGATAAAATCCTGATAAGGGTTTTGATATTTCCCTCAACTCGAATCCTGCAGATATAAGCGCAGCATGAAATAACCAAGAAAAAATCCTCTTGGCCCCTGTTACGGAAGACCGTGGGAAAGAAACCAAAGTTACCTAAAATCTGCCTTAATATCAAGAGACAGTTGAAAGTCAAAAGACTCGACTCTAAGGAACACTATGGAGGTCCTATCCACGACCTGGCACCCAATGTTATAAAACATTTAGGACTCCATAACGTTGTCACGGGGTGTCCTACGAGATATCCGTCTTAGCCTTTGTGATTGGTCAGTCAACTGTTTGACTTATGGCTCGTTGAACCCACCATCAACCAACGTCACAAAATCATTACCTGAGTTATCAGCTCAAGTGGGTAATCAAGGACTAAAAACGATTTAATGTTAATCAGTTCACTTTGTGGTGTTCAAAATTGGCGTACAATTCCACATGAAAAACAAAACATAAAATTATCATAACGATGAGGTTGTAATAGAGTACACAAGAAAATGAATTATAACATGTATTCATAATAGAGTACTACAACTCAGGAACACGTTTAATTCCCATGGAATTAATGTGTCCTTCATGCTTATCACGTGGTAATGCTTTAGTGAGAAGATCAGCTATGTTGTCATCCGTAGCGATCTTATCAATAAATATCTCCTTTTGCTCCACGTAATCTCTGATTAGATGACATTTCCGTTGTACATGTCTAGTTTTGTTGCTAGACTTATGCTCCTTAGCTTGGAAGATGGCACCTTTATTGTCACAATAAACGGTGATCGGGTCATTCGAACTAGGCACTACTGATAGTCCTTGTAAGAATTGACGCAGCCATATTGCTTCCTTAGCTGCTTCCGAAGCGGCATAGTACTCGGACTCAGTTGTAGAATCTTTTGTAACACTTTGTTTAGAACTTTTCCAGCTGACAGCAGCGCCATTAAGAGTAAAAACGAATCCAGACTGAGATTTCGAGTCGTCTCAATCCGTTTGGAAGCTAGCATCTGCGTAACCAGTGGCGCAAAGCGTCGTGTCGCCTCCATAAGTCAATCCTTAATCTTTAGTCCTCCGTAGGTACTTAAGAATGTTTTTCACGGCCATACAGTGTTGTTCACCTAGATGAGCTTCGAATCAACTCGTCATACTCAATGCATATGCAACGTCTAGACGTGTGCATATCATGGCATACATGATCGATCCTATAGCCCAAGCATAAGGAATCCGACTCATGTCCTCTTTTTCTTCCAATGTCTTAGCTTCTTGAGACTTGATCAAGTGAAGCCCAGTAGCCATAGGAAGGAACCCTTTCTTGGAGTTCGTCATGCTGAATCTCTCTAGAATCTTATCTATATAAGACTCCTGACTGAGAGACAACATCCGTCGTGATCTATCCCTGTAGATACGGATGCCCAAAATTCTTTGTGCCTCTCCTAGATCTTTCATCTGGAAATGGTTTTTCAACCATGCTTTAACCGAAGATAGGAGAGGTATGTCATTCCCAATCAGGAGTATGTCATCGACATACAATACTAGGAAGACAATCTTGCTCCCACTCGACTTGATATAGAGACATGGTTCCTCGACTGATAGAATGAAACCATTCTCTTTTATCACTAGGTCGAAGCGATGATTCCAACTCCGCGATACTTGCTTAAGTCCATAAATGGAACGCTTAAACTTGTAAACCTTCTTAGGATGTTCCAGATCACTAAAACCCTCAGGCTGTACCATGTACAACTCTTCCTCCAAATAACCGTTTAAGAAAGCGGTTTTAACGTCCATCTGCCAGATTTCATAGTCATGAAATGCGGCGATCACTAAGATAATCCAAATGGAACGTAGCATGACTACGGGTGTAAAGATCTCATCATAGTGCAAGCTTGACACTTGGGTGAAACCTTTAGCAACTAGTCGTGCCTTGTGAATATCTTGTTGTCCTTCCACGGCATGCTTTATCTTGTAAAGCCATTTGCATTGAAGGGGGCGTACCTTTGCAGGTAGGTCCACAAGATCCCACACGTTATTCTGATACATGGAGTCCATCTCGGATTGCATGGCTTCTAGCCATAGCTTTGAGTCAGAACTAGTCATGACACCTTTATAGGTTGTGGGTTCATTACCCTCTAGGACTAAGATGTCATCTATGTCATGTTCCTCGACCATACCAATGTATCTGTCCGGAGGAATAAAGACTCTTCCCCACCTCTTAGGTTCCTCATGAATATCTACCACGGCCGAGGTTGAAGGAACTGCTTCCTCCAATGGTTGCTCGGTAGTTGGTTCTTGAATCTCCGATAGATCGAAGGTTCTATTACTCGACTTGTTCTCGAGAAATTCTTTCTCTAAGAACGTCGCACTAGCCGCAACAAAAACACGTTGTTCGGTTGGCGAGTAGAAGTAATGACCAAAAGTTCCTTTTGGATAACCTATAAAGTATGTCTTGACCGATCGCGAGCCGAGCTTGTCCTCGTGTCTCCACTTGACATAAGCCTCACAGCCCCAAACCCGAAAAAAGGACAAGTTAGGGACCGTTCCCTTCAATAACTCGTATAGAGTCTTGTCAACAGCTTTAGATGGACTTCGGTTAAGTATTAGAGCGGCTGACAAAAGAGCATAGCCCCACAATGAATCAGGCACATCGGTGTGACTCATCATGGATCGAACCATATCAAGTAGAGTTCGATTTCTCCGTTCGGGCACACCATTTAATTGTGGTGTTCCAGGTGGAGTAAACTGTAGAACGATGCCACAGTCTTTAAGGTGTTGATCAAACTCATGAGAAAGATACTCGCCACCACGATCAGATCGTAGTGCTTTAATCTTTCTAATACCCAGTTGGTTCTGTACCCGATTATGGTATTCTTTGAACTTGTCAAAGGATTCACTTTTATGTTTCATTAAGTAGACATAGCCATATCTACTCAAATCATCCGTGAAAGTGATGAAATACCTATAGCCTTCTCGAGCGTTGATCGACATAGGGCCACATACATCCGTATGTATTAGTCCTAATAGGTCGGCAGCGCGCATTCCAACACCTTTGAAGGAAATACGAGTCATCTTACCGATGAGACATGATTCACACGTGCCATATGATTCGAAATCAAAGGCCGAGATAGCTCCATTCTGTATGAGCTGTTTAACGCGTTTCTGATTTATATGTCCTATACGGCAGTGCCATAGGTAGGTTTGATCTTTGTCACCAACCTTTAACCTCTTGTTATTCACGTGTAATATTTCGGTGGTTTGATCTAAAACATAAATTCCATTCATGGAAACTGCCTTGCCATATATCATATTGTGTAATGAGAAAATACAGCTATTATTCTCTACTACAAATGAAAAACCGAGTTTTTCAAGTGACGAAACAGAAATAATGTTTTTGGATAAACTAAGAACATAATAACAGTTATACAAAGATAACTCGAATCCACTTGGAAGCTGGATCACGTATTTTCCCCTTGAGACTGCAGCAACTCGTGCTCCATTCCCGACACGCAGGTCAACCTCACCCTTTATGAGGGGCTCTTGGTTTCGGAGGCCCTGCACATGATTACACAGATGAGAACCACAACCAGTATCTAGTACCCGAGTTCCGTAACTTGCATGGTTAATCTCAATCATGTGAATAAAATAAGAAGTAGACATACCAACAGGAGTAACGCGGCCTGCCTTAATATCCTCACAATACACGGGGAACGTACGCCTCCAATGCCCAGTCTTGTGGCAATGGTGGTATTCCATGCTAGTATCCTTACTCTTTGTCTTACCCTGTGAATTGCTCGACTCACCGGGCCCACTCTTAGCAAATCCCGACTTCTTGAACTTAGGCTTACCTACCGCTAGGTCGCCTTGAGCTTTCGCTTTCCCTTTACCCTTGCCCTTACTAGAGATCATGAGAACATCCTGCTTCACGCCCCCACTTAATTTCAGATCCTTCTCGGTCTGTACGAGAAGGGAGTGGAGCTCGTGAGGAGTCTTCTTCATGTCGTTCATGTAATAGTTGGCCCTAAAGAGGGCGAACCCATCAAAAAGCGAGTGAAGCATTCGATCAACGATTATGTTCTCACTGATCTTGCAGTTTAAAGCCTCTAGTTTCTCGATATTCTCAATCATGTTTAGAATATGTGGGCTAACAGCTTGGCCCTTCTGGAGTTTCGCTTCAAAGAAACGACAGGTATGTTCCTAAGAAACGATTCTCGGAGCTTTCGAGAATTCGTTAGTGAGCGTGGTGAAAATCTTGTTTGCACCATGGGAGATGAAGCGTCTTTGCAAATTTGATTCCATTGCATAGATAAGTACGTTCTTTATCGCACCCACTTCCATGACGAAGTCGCTATGAGCGCGAACTTCGTTAGCTCTAGCTCCAGTTCCTGGGTGTGCCGGAATAGGCTCAGTCAAGTACTTGAGCTTTCCGTCAACAATGGCAGCATTCTGTAATGCTGCCTCCAAGTTAGAGAAGTTTGACCCATCATTCCTCAGTCTAGTAGACTGATTCATGGAGTCCATGAAGGCTTTAAGCCAGGATTCTCGTGCTAGCTTGGCACTTGGCATTGGGTCAGCCATTTGTTATTTAGTAGTTTTAATTTGATCGTGTTCTACACTAAAAAGAAGATAAAAACAAAACGATATAAGCAACTCTCGTTGTGATTTAAGTCTATTTTAAGTTGAATTTAAACTCGTAGACTCATGCATTTATATATTTGATCTCCCTCAAGAATTATATAAACGATCCCAAGACTCAATTTCCGTAAATTGATAAGCCAACTGCTTGGCTAGTTCTACCGTTAGAACTCCTGGTCGATAGATTTCCGTAAATCTCATCTTATAGTCCATCATAGTTGCTAGATAGTATCTAGTGACCACAATGTTAAGATAAAATAAATCATCTGTTGTAACACCCCATGAGTATGAGATGAGATTTGTCCCAAATCGGTAGAATGTGAGGCTTGTGATATGTTTATAATATCCCCCACCCACCACTTAGTAACAAGGCCTTGTGCTTTTGGGCTTAAGTGAGGACAAATAATGGGCCCAAAGGCTTACCTCCCATCTTATTGGGGGTGTGTTACGACCGTGGTGGGTCGGGTTGTTACAAATGGTATCAGAGCGACTCTGCGACCGTGTGGTGAGGCTGTGGTCGGGAGTACCGGGTCACCCACCTAGCGGGGAGGATTCTGGGCTTGGCTATGGTCAAGTTTGAGGCACAACGAGGACGTTGTGTTCTTTAAGTGGGGGAGTTTGTAACACCCCACGAGTATGAGATGAGATTTGTTCCACATCGGTAGAATGTGAGGCTTGTGATATGTTTATAATAACTTCCACCCACCACTTAGTAACAAGGCCTTGTGCTTTTGGGCTTAAGTGAGGACAAATAATGGGCCCAAAGGCTTACCTCCCATCTTATTGGGGGTGTGTTACGACCGTGGTGGGTCGGATTGTTACAAAATGGGAGGTAAGCCTTTGAGCCCATTATTTGTCCTCACTTAAGCCCAAAAGCACAAGGCCTTGTTACTAAGTGGTGGGTGGAAGTTATTATAAACATATCACAAGCCTCACATTCTACCGATGTGGGACAACTTTTCTCTCATACTCTTGGGGTATTACAAACTCCCCCACTTAAAGAATACAACGTCCTCGTTGTGCCTCAAACTTGACCACAACCAGGGCCAGAATCCTCCCCGCTAGGTGTGTGACCCGGTACTCCCGACCACAGGCTCACCACACGGTCGCAGGGTCGTTCTGATACCATTTGTAATAATCCGACCCACCACGGTCGTAACACACCCCCAATAAGATGGGAGGTAAGCCTTTGGGCCCATTATTTGTCCTCACTTAAGCCCAAAAGCACAAGGCCTTGTTACTAAGTGGTGGGTGGAAGTTATTATAAACATATCACAAGCCTCACATTCTACCGATGTGGGCAACTTTTCTCTCATACTCTTGGGGTATTACATCTGTTCCCACTTACCCGACGTAGAAGGGGTCATATTATGCCTACCGACGAAGAAGGAATTCATGGGAGTCTGATTTTTAAAGACTAGACTCAATTTTTGGTTATACGAGGAAGACCCCATCAACTTATATTTATCCATTTTAAGTGAACTAAAATCTAGCATAGTAGTGAATGAATGAAATAAAGTGATGGCTTTACATGTGACACGTGACTTGTGTATGTCACAAAAAACTAACGCGTAACCTCTATATCAGTCAGTTTTCAGGCATGTTATAGGTGGTTTGGTTTTAGGCGGAATATGATGCAAGCTATTATCGATGAAAGCATAAAAGAAAGCAATAAACGTAAATAAAAGTCCTAGTGTGGCCTATCCTACCAAAATAAACATAAAACAACTTTGGAATCCACCGTTGGACCCTAGAAGCTTGTCTTGATGTTCCATCTTGGTCTTTGCAGCGAGACTGAGCATCCAGTCTCCGTCTTTGGTCTTCACAAAATTACTAATTTAAATTACAAATATAAACCTATTTACATTGTAATTTAAATACAAAAGTAATTACAAGGCAAAAACCAAAACGGAGATGCGAGATCTCGAAATTACAAACAAGACCGTGTTCCATCATTACGGTAACACAATATTCTAAGGTCACACTAAGTTACAACCATTTTGAAAATTAAATACGTTATAAAAGCATTCATAAGCATTCAACAAGATGATAAATAAAATGCATCAACTAAAACAAATTCATACTTGACATAATACTGTTATTATGTTTAATAAATTTTACCAAACCACCTAACGAGATTAAAATTATGTGATTATACCGTTTTAATCACCTAAATTTTAATAAACTTATAATCCATTATTTTAAACCGTTTTAAAATAATATGTATCTTACGAGTGCGAACCGTTTCACAAAAGTCAATATACCATTTCCGTATATAGTATATTGCCATGGGCCAAGAGAAAATAAAATAAAACTTTATTTTCGAAAAATCTGCCAGAACAGGGTTTGCTCGATCGAGTCACTAGAGTACTCGATCGAGTAACCTTGATAGACTGGGTTTTACTCGATCGAGTATAACAGGTACTCGATCGAACCCAAAGGTTTTCAGAAAACCAAAATTTTCAGAAAAATTAAAATACCCTGAAAGCTGTTCGATCGAGTTAAACCGAGGTCGATCGAGGAGCAGTGTCACTCGATCGAGCACAGCAAGTCTTGATCGAGTGACGGGTTATCGAGGCAGATTACGAACGAGTAGTAATTCGCTCGTTCGTAGAATCCAAAAAATACTCGATCGAGCGAAAGAACGATCGATCGAGTGACAGGTGGTTTGAAAAACCGCTCGATCGAGTGACTTGTAGTTTTAAAACTGCTCGATCGAGACAAACACTGCTCGATCGAGTGACTGGTAGCAGAAGAAGACCACGAACGAGTAGAAATACTGTCGTTCGTGGAATCCCAAAAACGCTGCTACTGTTTAAAAACAAAAACGTGTGTTTATTATTGATTTCAATCGGGTAAATCAACAATAAACAACTACAAAAGATTTACATACTGTTAAAAATATCGATTAATCAAAAATATGCAAATTAAAATCGAAAAACATGATCGATTTCACACAAGAATGGCATACGGCCGAGACATCAACGGGTTTTTTAAAATCCGATTTTTAAAACATCTTATGAAAAACACAATTGTAACGTTTTCGTGGCCTTTGCTCTGATACCACTTGTGGGGAATAAACATGTATTCACCCTAAAAATTACAGGATTATAACGAAAATTACATATGCGATTATAGTCATAAGATGAAAAACATGAATAAGAGTACAACCTTAGGTCCTTTGCGCGAATGGCCTAAGAACAGGAATTAAATGAAATTCCCTCCTATAACTTGCACCCAAGACTTTGTCTGAGACGATGCCGCGTGTGCTAGAAATGCTCTCCAATTGCCTTGCAATATGGGAAGAGGTTTTGTGAGGTTTTGATGTGAGATCTAGGTTTTTGGGAAAGCAGTTCTCAAAAACCCTAGTTTTCTTGAGATAAAATATACCAGTAAAGAGTAGTCTGACAAAAGGAGAGTTCTTCTCCTTTTGTAGCACTCACTCGGTCGGCCGAAATAGGCTAGGGTAAGAGTGGGCTTTCCACTCTTACCTTATTCTCTTGCGCGATTCGACCATAATGCTAAAATATAATTCGCGGGATTTAATTATAAATCGTATACACGTTATCAGATATTAATGTAGTCGATACATTAATAATGGTCCGATAAAAATTACAATATTGTATAATTTGCTAAATTAATATAACTGCTTATATTAATACACGAATTAAATATTTAATTAAATATAACTGTTTATATTTAATTTTACGAATTAATCATGTAATCCGTAGTAGCTAAAATAATTTAATCCGTATTAAATAATAATCTCAACATCTCATTGACTAATTTAATAGTCAATACCTCTGACTAATTTAATAGTCAATACAGCTGTTTTAAGATCGACGCGCGCTGCAGTCCCGACAGGAGGTCGTCCGACCTATTAATTGGGTCGACCGACCTCTGCACAGACCCAGAAGTTTCCGCAAAGCCCATTAAATTGTTTAGGTCATTAGGGAACTCTTTATGTCCGCCTATTTAAGATAAATTGCGGGATGAGGGTTATGAATTCAGTCATATATCAAGTTTTCTACCTAGTTTTATATCATAGGGTTAAATCTAGTTTTAGTTTTAATCTTTCCATAATCATCAAACACTTTTCTTTGGTTTTATACATTGTTCATCATCAATCTTTCAACAATATTCAATAAAGCTTGTTCTTTTCCGCCTTAATCCTTATTTCCGGTAATTCCTCTCTTATTTTCTGTTTTATTATTGTTAGTTTATAATTGTTGCATACGGTTAAGATAGAATCCTAAGCCTTTATTATTATTGCATGTTTAGATTGATGTTCGTTATGATTCCCATGTTCACTCCTGTTTTTATTAATGTGTCAATAGTTATGAGTAGCTAATTTCATATGTTAGGATGTAGGGAGTAAATATGTAAAACCCCTCGCGAAAGCGGAAATATAAACACATAAAAGTACTAAAAATGCAGCGGAATTAAAACTTTTTAAAGTAAACAACATGCGAGAAGTCTTAAACTGAAATGGAAACTGCAACTGAAATAAACCAAAATAGATAAGTAGCAGTTCTAAGTACGGAAATGAAATATATACACAGCCTGGGATGGAACATCCCTAAAGGCACCAAATCGTAAGCAACAAAAGTCTAAGAGTCTAGCTAAGCGTAAACGGGTAAGTCAACTGATGAAGGGATCATCACTCGCTAGCTCTCCTGTGAACCCCGATCTCCAACCCTGCATGTACCTACATACATGAAAACATGTACGCCACAATCAGTGGGGAGTGACTAGAGTTCTCCTAGCCACCTTTTGTGACAACACGTAACACATAAAGCAATACAGAATACTCCAACATATAACCACATGTGAAGTATAAACATCTCATCAACTGTCTCAACTATCATGCGATACTAATGCATAGCTCTCAACCCAACTTCATAAACCGTTAGGAAGGAGAGCCGGTTTCCCTACTGGTTACCCAGTCGGGGGGGTCTTTCAGTCCAACTATTTATGAAACCGATCGAAGAGTCATCCAATGCCTTGGATGAACAATACTAAAGTCAAACATAAGACTCAACAAGTACAACATCTTAACATCCATAAACACATCTGTCTCCGATACGATACCATCACTAGGCAAACAGACAAATTCAGCAAGTATAAGGTTCAGCGGTCAACTTAAGACATAACCCACATACCAAAACATTCAGCAAGTAAGAAGGTTCAGCGGTCAACTTAAGACATAACCCACATACCAAAACATTCAGCAAGTAAGAAGGTTCAGCGGTCAACTTAAGACATAACCCACATACCAAAACATTCAGCAAGTAAGAAGGTTCAGCGGTCAACTTAAGACATAACCCACATACCAAAACATTCAGCAAGTAAGAAGGTTCAGCGGTCAACTTAAGACATAACCTAATTACCAAAACATTCAGCAAGCAAGGACTCAGAGGCCAGCTTAAGGCATGGACCTGCCAATCAGCAAGACACTAGACTCAGCGGCCAACTTAAGGCATAGACTAGCATCCAAAAGTAAAGGACTCAGAGGCCAGCTTAAGGCATGTCCCTTCACCACATCACAAGGTACTAAACTCAGAGGCCAGCTTAAGGCATGTTCTAGCACCAAACATCTGCACTCCGGATGAGGCGTTACGACCTAAATGCCCCGTCGTGCAGCTGCTCTACTCGTCAGACTCAGAGGCCAACTTAAGGCATGTTCCTACGCGATCACAATCATACATGTCTGGACTCAGAGGCCAGCTTAAGGCATGTCCCAGACACGACAAACATACACATATAGGGCTCAGAGGCCAGCTTAAGGCATATCCCCATATATGACAAACAGCTCACGTATTAAGCTCAGAGGCCAGCTTAAGGCATACCTTAATACGCATCCATACAATTTCATCCAAGTCTATGAACTAAGCTATAGTTCTACTTTCTAAACCTCTAATCAACACTTAATTGATCTCGAGAACTAAGATGAGGGAGAGCCGGTTTCCCTTTCGGTTGCCCGACCGGGGGGTCTCTATCCTTACTCTATTCCCGAACCCAATATAATGTTGCCCGTCCTCCGGGGACCTCAAATACATGTCAAAGGTACACAAAACAAGTTTCAAGTAAAACCGATTAACCGTTTGAAAGTTACGATTAAATTACGAAAACTTCAAAATAGCCTACAGGGGTCCCCAGCCGGTCGGCAGGCAGCCGGTCGGCCGGCTGGTGACCTCCTCAGCCTTTCTTTCTTTAAAAACAACACAGTGCAAAGAGACTCCCAGCCGGTCGGCAGGCAGCCGGTCGGCCGGCTGGGAACTCAGCTTCCCTATATTACAACTTACGCAACTAAACTTAGACGCACTCCCAGCCGGCTGGCAGGCGGCCGGTCTGCCGGCTGGGAGACCTATTTCCTATGGTCTCAAGGTCACGCATAAATCACAAAAACCCCAAGGAGTACTCTCAGCCGGTCGACCGGCGGCCGGTCGGTCGACCGGCTCAGAGAGCCTGGTCAGAAAAATCGCGTTTCCAGCCTTCTTCAAAACTTACTCATTCGACACCAAAACTTATAAATCGATTCAAATGATGTTTACCCAACATTATCAAACACCAAATACTACTAATCTAACAGCACACAAGTCCCATAACAATCCTCAAACGATTAATTTCATGTATCCGTCTTAACATATGAAAAACTGAAAATAACATATAAACATGTTTCAACCTCAAAGAGCATGAATTTCTCACATAGGAACGATCCTAAACATGTTACTAAGTCCGTAAATCATCAACTCAAACATAAATCAGAAACCATGACAAGATTTAACAACAAAAGTGCTAATATTCACAAATAGGCCGAGTTTCTCATTATCGTCACCTTTAAGCTTATTCCGGCAGATGATCCTCCTCAATCACGTAACTATCGGTGTCGGGATCGCCCAAGCCAACACCTACAACATAGAAAACGGGTTTTTAAGACTGAAAAACGAAATTAGGCAAAACAGCCCGATTTTCGAAGTCAACGAAATGGAAAAAGAAAGTGATAGATGACTTGGAAATTTGATGAGGATTCCGAAAATGTTATCGTTACCTCAATTCGGGCGACGGATGATGAAGAAAAGCTTGAAAAGAAGAGAGTAAAAATGGAGGTTTTGAAGGAATGTTGTTTACAGTGAAAGGAGTTGTGAGGAAGATGCAATATGACAACTTAAGGGTTTTTAGGGGTTTAAGTAGTTGCTCTTTCCGTATTTAAATAAAATGGGTCGGACTTGAACGGATATTTTATCATTCGAGTTTAAGTTCACCAAGTAGTATTCGTCTTAAGGACTTAAGGTTCTTAAGACGGATCTCACTAATTAACTTAAAATCTTCCGAGTTAACTTATTAAAATATTATTTTATCACTTAAAATAATTAAAACGCTTAAAGTAGATTTTACGAAAAATACGGGATGTTACAATCACCCAATCTTCAAAAAGTTTCGTCCTCGAAACTCGAAAGAAGAAGTAAGTATGAAAACAACTAAAACTTTCAAAATGAACCAGCGGTTCATGACAACTCAAAACTTTATCTTCCAAGAGGTTTTTAAGGAGTAAAAGATTTCAAGGTACAAGTCTCGTCACTGGACGTTGGGATCCTCGTTACGTATTCGAGAGTCCGACATTCCAAATCTGAGACAAGTCCCAAAATAAAATCATTAAAAGTTCAAAATTTAGATTGATTCGGTGTTGATAGGCATAGCACAGGTTATCAGACGTCTCCAATAACAAGTTCCAGTGGCAATCAACGCTGGAATCCATCAAAGTTGTAAAACATTCGTCTCTTTAAAACCAAGTTCCCTTCAAAATCAACCTCTATTCTCGAATCCTCGAAAGAGTAAAATTGCAATGATGACTAAAAGTCACTTTCAACGGAAGAGGAAGTAGTTTCAAATTCTCAAAACACTTAAGATTTTTCAAAAACTGCAAACTTTTAAGGTTAACAATAGTGAACAAATTCCAAAAACGATCACCGGGAGCGCACAAATGATCAAAGATATTACTTCCTAATACACGAAGGATCATAAGTTTTAGTTTCACGGCTGACGAAACACCCAAGGAAGGATTGAAGGAAGAAACAACCAGGTTAGAGGTCAAGGGAGACGGTAACTCTCACCTAAAATGGGTACACTAACCGCTCAATCCGTAATCAAAACATCGTTATAACGATTCCTAGTACATCCCAAGAAGGTCGGTTCGAGTGATCTCTAGCCTTTCCAAGGTTTCACGATCCCGCTTATCATTATCTCATCCACAGAACTAGGTATTCCTCAACAAGAAGTCTTCCAAAATTCTGAACTGGAATTCTACTACCATAACAACGAACCTCACAACCCAAGATATGGTATTCGTTAACCTACAACCTTAAATCCTTAACAGCTCGATCCCAACAACTTATTCCACAAGGTGCTTCGAAATCCTAAATTCCCAATTTTTTTATCATCACAGTGAACATTCAAATCGAGATCTTACTAAGGTAACAACTTCTAAATCCTCTGATTTCAACCATTTACCAACAATATACATCTCAAAGAAAGTTTCAAAGAGGTAACAACTTCCACTCTTATAGTTTCCATAAGGTTTAGTTATTCACATTCCGAACTCCCCGAATGATATTCATGAACACTTATAAGTTAGAAATTTCTACCCTATAATTACCTCAGACATCAATGGTTACCTGTCAACCACTCATGAAGCATTATTAAGCCAACATGCTTCCATTATTCCACAGCTATCAAAAACAATCCACCTAACAGTGGGGCATCTTACAATTTCCTTAAGTATCTCAATAGGTAAACGCTGAGGTTCAATAAATAACCTACGGTCAAACACTTAGTCAGCTCTATGAGTCCACTTGTAAATGTCTCAATACTCACACACAGTTACCAATAACTCTCGTTCCTTAAGTATGGTCCTTTCTGCATTATAAAAATTCCTCAAGATTAAGTAGCCCTAACTTACCTCATTCCTCTATTTAACCACATCAACATTATCCAAGGTACATTCCTCTCAATTCATCTATACCTCCAAGCATCCTATTCCAATCCTCAAATGGTACTTCCAAATCTACAATTACCACTTACACACCGACCCATCCCACATGGAACTCTCAAGACGGTACACTATCCAACATCGCCCGAACATTATTCTCAGCAACTCTCTCAACCAAATCCTGGCAACGCAGAACCAAGCATTCCTCAAGGCATGTATCTCTACCGCAAGAACAGGTCGATCTCGCCACTATTCTAAATGAAAAGGAACAAGGCTCACAGAAGAGGAGATGAGATGCGAACTTCAGGGATAAACACAACACAGGTCTCGAGAGATACAAACGGAAGACGGCTCGAGGAACAACAAGATGACAAGGTAAGGAACTTTAGGCTATGGACCCCAATCAAAGTTGAAGCCAAGAGCAGAAGGAGAAGCAAAGGAGAGGAAAGGAGAGAAGCGATATGAAAGAAACGATTACGGAAATCTCCCAAGGTGCGGGTCTCTCACTATTCTCACGGGGTTCTCACTTCTTACTTTCCAAATCAAGTCATTCAATTATCGATTCTCACGAACGATTCCTCCAATGATTTATGTACCCTAATCTTCCAAACTTTAAACGTTATTATCAATACAACTACCTAATCCCAAAAGTTTGAGATGTCTCACCTCTACTAGTCCCTCAAATGACTATTCAACAACACCTTCAGGTCATCACTCCTATATGCTTTATCCACTTTACTTACCTCACTGTCCACAAGTTAACAATTTTTAACCATCAAGTTTCTGAACTTCCATCTCTCAATAACGTACTTCATTCCATCCACATACTGGTTGTGCAACCTCAAATTTCTCTTAAGTTTTTCAATAAATAAACGCTAAGATTTATTAAGCAACCTAGGGTCACGTAGTGATTCACTTCCTCTAAGCTTAAGTCAACCTCTTCGAGTATTCCACTATTATAGCAAATGATTCGTATTCCTCAACAACGAGCCTTTCTCAGCTCAATCACTCACCTAAGTCAAGTGATACTAACTCACTTCATCATCCACTCATCATCATTAGCATCTTAAGCCTATTCTTCCAGGTTGCTCTATAACCTCGAGTATCTTATCTAACTCCTTAAACAGTACTCTTCAATCCACATATTTCACAATCTAAGCATGGTTCTCAAGGTTAGGTTCCACCGAATACTAAGTATACAATTCAACTTTCAAGCAAGTATCCTATTACTCACTTCCACCCTCCCAATTAGATAGACAACTAGACCCTTAGATCACCAAAACATGTCTCTCGATACCTCTTAAGTTACTCCTCAAATAACAATATTTCTCATAACACAGCTTACGGTTATCCTAAGACTAGTTCCTCCAAATCCATTAAAAGGGAAGATTACCTAGAGGGCACCTTAAGAAAACAAGTAACAAGGTTAAGCTGAAAAGATATGAAGCTTTGTTCAGGTGAGATAGACAGATATTCTAAAAGAAGGATGTGCATTCGGAGTTATCAAAGAAGGTGATGCACAAAGAAAGAGGAGTATCTTCAAGGTTCAGAAGCATTCTCCAACAGTAGCACTAATCTTCTATCTTCGGCAGAAACTCCGGTCTCCATTGCCAAATGGGTAAGCCCACGGTTCGTCGATTGAAAGACATAAATAAAATCAATGGCAATCAACAAACACGTTAGAACCTAATAAAAGCAATCACAAAACAGACTACAACATAAGTCCTTAAATCTACCCCATCTCTCCTTCATTATTCAATTATATGGTCAAGTTAAGGTTGGGGGTTACATGAGTGCGTCGGGAGCGATAACGCTCTGATACCAACTGTAAAACCCCTCGCGAAAGCGGAAATATAAACACATAAAAGTACTAAAAATGCAGCGGAATTAAAACTTTTTAAAGTAAACAACATGCGAGAAGTCTTAAACTGAAATGGAAACTGCAACTGAAATAAACCAAAATAGATAAGTAGCAGTTCTAAGTACGGAAATGAAATATATACACAGCCTGGGATGGAACATCCCTAAAGGCACCAAATCGTAAGCAACAAAAGTCTAAGAGTCTAGCTAAGCGTAAACGGGTAAGTCAACTGATGAAGGGATCATCACTCGCTAGCTCTCCTGTGAACCCCGATCTCCAACCCTGCATGTACCTACATACATGAAAACATGTACGCCACAATCAGTGGGGAGTGACTAGAGTTCTCCTAGCCACTTTTTGTGACAACACGTAACACATAAAGCAATACAGAATACTCCAACATATAACCACATGTGAAGTATAAACATCTCATCAACTGTCTCAACTATCATGCGATACTAATGCATAGCTCTCAACCCAACTTCATAAACCGTTAGGAAGGAGAGCCGGTTTCCCTACTGGTTACCCAATCGGGGGGGTCTTTCAGTCCAACTATTTATGAAACCGATCGAAGAGTCATCCAATGCCTTGGATGAACAATACTAAAGTCAAACATAAGACTCAACAAGTACAACATCTTAACATCCATAAACACATCTGTCTCCGATACGATACCATCACTAGGCAAACAGACAAATTCAGCAAGTATAAGGTTCAGCGGTCAACTTAAGACATAACCCACATACCAAAACATTCAGCAAGTAAGAAGGTTCAGCGGTCAACTTAAGACATAACCCACATACCAAAACATTCAGCAAGTAAGAAGGTTCAGCGGTCAACTTAAGACATAACCCACATACCAAAACATTCAGCAAGTAAGAAGGTTCAGCGGTCAACTTAAGACATAACCCACATACCAAAACATTCAGCAAGTAAGAAGGTTCAGCGGTCAACTTAAGACATAACCTAATTACCAAAACATTCAGCAAGCAAGGACTCAGAGGCCAGCTTAAGGCATGGACCTGCCAATCAGCAAGACACTAGACTCAGCGGCCAACTTAAGGCATAGACTAGCATCCAAAAGTAAAGGACTCAGAGGCCAGCTTAAGGCATGTCCCTTCACCACATCACAAGGTACTAAACTCAGAGGCCAGCTTAAGGCATGTTCTAGCACCAAACATCTGCACTCCGGGTGAGGCGTTACGACCTAAATGCCCCGTCGT
This sequence comes from Silene conica, assembly GCA_029255685.2. Taxonomy (NCBI): domain Eukaryota; kingdom Viridiplantae; phylum Streptophyta; class Magnoliopsida; order Caryophyllales; family Caryophyllaceae; genus Silene; species Silene conica. The sequence goes on along the minus strand of CM055316.2, from coordinate 9,572,659 downwards.
GCAGCTGCTCTACTCGTCAGACTCAGAGGCCAACTTAAGGCATGTTCCTACGCGATCACAATCATACATGTCTGGACTCAGAGGCCAGCTTAAGGCATGTCCCAGACACGACAAACATACACATATAGGGCTCAGAGGCCAGCTTAAGGCATATCCCCATATATGACAAACAGCTCACGTATTAAGCTCAGAGGCCAGCTTAAGGCATACCTTAATACGCATCCATACAATTTCATCCAAGTCTATGAACTAAGCTATAGTTCTACTTTCTAAACCTCTAATCAACACTTAATTGATCTCGAGAACTAAGATGAGGGAGAGCCGGTTTCCCTTTCGGTTGCCCGACCGGGGGGTCTCTATCCTTACTCTATTCCCGAACCCAATATAATGTTGTCCGTCCTCCGGGGACCTCAAATACATGTCAAAGGTACACAAAACAAGTTTCAAGTAAAACCGATTAACCGTTTGAAAGTTACGATTAAATTACGAAAACTTCAAAATAGCCTACAGGGGTCCCCAGCCGGTCGGCAGGCAGCCGGTCGGCCGGCTGGTGACCTCCTCAGCCTTTCTTTCTTTAAAAACAACACAGTGCAAAGAGACTCCCAGCCGGTCGGCAGGCAGCCGGTCGGCCGGCTGGGAACTCAGCTTCCCTATATTACAACTTACGCAACTAAACTTAGACGCACTCCCAGCCGGCTGGCAGGCGGCCGGTCTGCCGGCTGGGAGACCTATTTCCTATGGTCTCAAGGTCACGCATAAATCACAAAAACCTCAAGGAGTACTCTCAGCCGGTCGACCGGCGGCCGGTCGGTCGACCGGCTCAGAGAGCCTGGTCAGAAAAATCGCGTTTCCAGCCTTCTTCAAAACTTACTCATTCGACACCAAAACTTATAAATCGATTCAAATGATGTTTACCCAACATTATCAAACACCAAATACTACTAATCTAACAGCACACAAGTCCCATAACAATCCTCAAACGATTAATTTCATGTATCCGTCTTAACATATGAAAAACTGAAAATAACATATAAACATGTTTCAACCTCAAAGAGCATGAATTTCTCACATAGGAACGATCCTAAACATGTTACTAAGTCCGTAAATCATCAACTCAAACATAAATCAGAAACCATGAGAAGATTTAACAACAAAAGTGCTAATATTCACAAATAGGCCGAGTTTTTCATTATCGTCACCTTTAAGCTTATTCCGGCAGATGATCCTCCTCAATCACGTAACTATCGGTGTCGGGATCGCCCAAGCCAACACCTACAACATAGAAAACGGGTTTTTAAGACTGAAAAACGAAATTAGGCAAAACAGCCCGATTTTCGAAGTCAACGAAATGGAAAAAGAAAGTGATAGATGACTTGGAAATTTGATGAGGATTCCGAAAATGTTATCGTTACCTCAATTCGGGCGACGGATGATGAAGAAAAGCTTGAAAAGAAGAGAGTAAAAATGGAGGTTTTGAAGGAATGTTGTTTACAGTGAAAGGAGTTGTGAGGAAGATGCAATATGACAACTTAAGGGTTTTTAGGGGTTTAAGTAGTTGCTCTTTCCGTATTTAAATAAAATGGGTCGGACTTGAACGGATATTTTATCATTCGAGTTTAAGTTCACCAAGTAGTATTCGTCTTAAGGACTTAAGGTTCTTAAGACGGATCTCACTAATTAACTTAAAATCTTCCGAGTTAACTTATTAAAATATTATTTTATCACTTAAAATAATTAAAACGCTTAAAGCAGATTTTACGAAAAATACGGGATGTTACAAAATATGCATAGGTAGTATAATTCTCGAATTAACATGTCGCAGGCAGGAGGTCGACCGACCACCATCATAGGTCGGCCGACCGACTCGCGTATGAATTCTGTTTCGCTTTAATTTGTAGACTATAATAACCTACAATGAGACCAAAAGGAGACTTGTAGGATGTTAGTAATGACCTACCCAAGATTGAGAGATATGGGAAGGGCATTGGTTTACTTCTTAAGACGGCTAGGTTACTTAAGACTAAAAGGTATGTGACCTAGAATTTAGGAATTACCCTTATTGTTGACACCCAATAATTGTGAGACCTAGGAACTAATAGCATAGGCAGAAATGAGCTATTAGGTAGCATAGACCTAAAGGATATGTTACACCCCTTATGCGACTGCAATACATGTTGACTTAGGATTTATATTATCTTAGCTATTTATTACCCAAATATCCTAGCATCTCTTTTATCATAGTTTATTCTCATCTTTATTTACTTTTTTTATTTTATATTTGTTTTAGACTTAGCAACAATCAATCAAACCCCCTCTCTATTGTTACTTAATAGATTAAAAATTAGCAAACGGAATTAACCTTGTCTCTCTGTGGTTCGACCCTTACTATCACTATCTATAGTTTTAGTTTGGTTTATAAATCTTATCTTTGACACCTACAACGACGGGTATCAAATTTTGGCGCCGTTGTCGGGGAGACGGTATAATTTTGTTTATTAGTTTTTAGTTTATTTTCCTTGTCTTAAGGAACTTCGGTTCCTTAAGACCGTTACTTACCTTTTCTTCTAGTTTCGTTTTAGAAGACAGGTTTTTGAGAGGAAGACTTGAGTACTCTCAGTGCTGTTGCGATCATGTCTACTATTTCTGATAATCTTCATTCAGCAGCACACCACCTTCCACAAGGATTTATTCTCCCCTTTGAAATTCATCTCTCCTATATCGAATTGGTGGAGCAAAAACAGTTTGCAGGTCTACCGGATGAAGATCCTTTGAAGCATTTGGAGCTATTTACAGATTATTTTTGTTCCATACCCGTACCGGCGGGAGAGGCGCGAGATGAGGTTAAGGAGAAGTTGTTTCGTTTCTCCTTGAAAGATTCTGCGCGTGAATGGATTCGTTACCTTGATAGGGTAGCGGCTAGAGTTACAGATTGGACATCTCTGGCATTGGCTTTCTGCAAATAGTACATTTCGCCAGCAAAAACCAATGCTTTGAGAATTCAAATTTCAAATTTCCAGCAAGGACCCGATGAGAAATTTCATGAAGCGTGGGCCCGTTTTAAGAAGTTGGTTCGATCCGTTCCTCACCACGGCTTTGAGGAGTGGTACCTTTGCGACCGATTCGATAGCTCTTTGTATGATGACTACAGAGCCATCCTTGATTCGGCTACAAATGGTAGTTTTTATAATGTAGCTTATGATAAGGGTTGGGATATTATTGAGGAGATGACGGTTCATAGAGCTGAAAATGGAAATTCACGTGGGAATTCACTGAAAACAAGTATTGAAATAAGTCATGTTGCCGCACTTGAAACATCCAATAACGCCCGTTCCGAAGAACTTGAGAAAGCTTATGAGGGACCAACCCCAAAGGATGATTCTGCCATAGTTCAGAACGAAGAAATTGATCCCGTGCACAGGTCAGAAGGTCGACCGACCACAACATCAGGTCGACCGACCTCGACACCTGACGTGAGATTAGTTTCTGCAGAACAGAAAAATTTCGATAATACAGCACCTGGTCGATCGACTAGTATACCAGGTCGACCGACCGCGTTACCTGAGCAGATTGTGGGTTTGCCTCCTGAGCTACCTGACTCTCCTCTCATCAATGCCTCGACGGAGATTCTGAAGTTAAAAGAGCCAAAGATTGTTGATTCTGCGACAAGCATTGCAGTCCCGTATCCGGATCATTTGGAGAAAGTAAAATTGGAGCATCAGTTCGGAAAAATCTTGGAGATCGTCAAGGGCCTTAAGCTTAAGAGAAAATTGGAGGACCATCCTATTATTTCTGTCGCTGCAGGTCATGGTAAAGAGGGCATAAGAGATCCTGGTGATACTGGGGAGACAAAATTGGAGCAAGTTGCTGAAGAAGACCGGCCGGCCAAAGTAAAGAAGCGTGTCATAGCTTATGCGACACCAGATACCCTTCCTCCATCTAGGCCTGTTGTCTGGAAGCCCAGAGTAGCGGTCCATACTGCTGAAAGGACCTCTTTTAGCCAAGTGCCTTACTTTGGGGTATCTTGCTGCTGATTCGTAGTGCTAGTCAAATGTTCTATTTCGGTTTTGTTGGACTATTTTTTTGTTCTTGCTTTTAGACTTAGACTCTTTTTGCTTTCGTTGCTTTGTTTTGAGACATTTTAGACTTGGTTTTGGGATCTTGCACATTTGTTGGGCGCGTATATGATGATTTTCCAGGTTTAAGGAAGAATGACTTGGTTAACACAAGTAATTCTGAAGAAAAGAAGGCCGCTGTACAGAAGAGGTGGTCGACCGACTTGAAACATGGGTCGGTCGACCTGGTCTCTGCAATTCTGGAATTCCTGCAGTCCGCAGGAAGGTCGGTCGACCAGAAGCATAGGTCGGTCGACCTATCCGTCCGCCATAGCCTGCTCGTTTCTTCCTCAGGAATCATGCAACCATATTGGGTACTTGGGTGGCACTGCTAGCCACCAAAACCTCCCAGCTTACGCTGGTTTGGGGAGGTTTTTCTCATGCGCCTCATAATCCAGTGAGTTCTTTCCAGTTTTTCCTTGGTTTTTATTTTCCTTGCATCTTCTCTTTAATTCTGTGAAACCTTTACTTAGGCTAATGCACAATGGGGACATTGTGCGGGTTGGTTTGGGGAATGGTTTCGTGTCACATGCATTGCATTTTGTCACACGTTTATTGCATTTCCGTATAGCATCGTTCTTTACTTTTCCTTGCATATACAAAAAAATCCAAAAAAATGAAAAAAATTCAAAAATTCCAAAAAAATGCACGTTTATTTTAGCATATAGGTCGAGTCGGAACGAGAGTATTTCAAAGATGATTTTGCTATCCTACATGTTTATGCCTTTACCTTGCTTTGCCAACTTGTTTTAGTATGAGAGTCTTTTGCTTATCTACGAGTTTTTGTCAAACTATTTGTATATCTTGAGACTTGACTTATACCTTGACAACCTACTATACATTCTGAGTTTTAGAGCCTTATTCCCGGTTTCATTTTTAAACCAGTTGTCTAGGATATGAGTAGTACTCCCCTTGGAACATGTTACATAAATATGCATAAACATGAACTTGAATTACTATAAACTTGTTTTACTATCTCGTTTTGTGAGTCTTGGTACGTGCATTTGGGATCCCTTTTCTCCTATTTACCCATAAGCCCTACATAGCCAAAATTGCCTTTTTATTCCCCCAAAACTACATCCCATACTTAGCCTACCTTTCCAAGCTAGTATCTGTGGTCTTTGCTGGTTTAATCTTGAGGCATCTTGGTTTGTATGCTATCTTGAGCAAAAAGAGAAAAGAAAGAAAGAAAGCAAGAAAAGAGAAAAAGAACAGAAAAATTCAGAAAAAGAAAGAAAGAAAAGAAAAACGAAAAAAAGTCAAAGCGTACAGGAAAGAGGTCGACCGACCACCTTCATAGGTCGGCCGACCACCTGATAGCATCAGAGTTTCAAAAAAAATATATATACGTTCTGAAATCCCTTTCTTTTATTTGTTATCACTGCTGTACTTCATCCAAAATATTTGGGAGTCTTTTCTTATACAAAGTGAGAGTTGTGCTACAAAAAAGAGCACTTTCTTAATATCAAAAGTTGTGAAATATGTTATTGGGAACCGGTTTTACTAGCTTGGCTACTAACCCCACAAGTCCAAAAAAACATCTTTACCACTTTTTACTTTTTTCCTCACATATCCTTCATTACCCCAATTGCATGTATCCGATTCACTTAATGGGTTTGTTTATACATAGTTGTAGAATTCTTGTTCATGTTAGATTGCAGGCATATTTTCATGGGTCGCAGTTAGGTGAGTGTCATTACAATATACTTCTTTCTATCTTCTACATATACTCATCCTTTGCTTCATGAGTGTCTCGAGCGTACCGCGAGAGTCCATGGTATAAAGTCTTTATAGTCTTTATTTTTGCAAGTTTGACAACACCATAACTCGTTTGCATGATTTGAATGCTTTCTCATTTTGCACTTGGCATTGGTTTAGGCTTACATGCAAATTTCGCTCTGAGATTGAAATCGTTCCATTAGTTAAGATCGAGTCTAGTTCTTGCTTGAGGACAAGCAAAGGTTTGGTTTGGGTAATTTGATGCGTGCCTATTTTATGATGTTTTACATCTATTTTCACACGCATTTTAGAGCTCATTTACGATGTTTTAGCCTTTATTTCCCAACTTTTGTCTACTTTCATATTTTTATGCTATTTTGCAGAATTATGCGGAAAAAGGCGATTTCAAACCAAATCCGTCCTCAAGTGATTTTTATGGCTAAGGACACGAAAGAACAAGCCTAGCGCACATTTCAAGGCCGGAAGTTAGCATAAGCAAAGGAGCATATAGCAAAGAATCGATCCACGATATTGCAGCCTGTTTCAAATGGCTATATCCCGAGTTATAGAGATGATAATGGAGTGATTCAAGTTGTAGGTGAAAGCTTATTCTCTTAGCTTTCCAATGCCGCAAAAATCGCTTGATTACGATGAGTAACGAAGAAATGGCAGCTGTTTTAAGATCGACGCGCGCTGCAGTCCCGACAGGAGGTCGACCGACCTATTAATTGGGTCGACCGACCTCTGCACAGACCCAGAAGTTTCCGCAAAGCCCATTAAAGTGTTTAGGTCATTAGGGAACTCTTTATTTCCGCCTATTTAAGCTAAATTGCGGGCTGAGGGTTATGAATTCAGTCATATATCAAGTTTTCTACCTAGTTTTATATCATAGGGTTACATCTAGTTTTAGTTTTAATCTTTCCATAATCATCAAACACTTTTCTTTGGTTTTATACATTGTTCATCATCAATCTTTCAACAATATTCAATAAAGCTTGTTCTTTTCCGCCTTAATCCTTATTTCCAGTAATTCCTCTCTTATTTTCTGTTTTATTATTGTTAGTTTATAATTGTTGCATACGGTTAAGATAGAATCCCAAGCCTTTATTATTATTGCATGTTTAGATTGATGTTCGTTATGATTCCCATGTTCACTCCTGTTTTTATTAATGTTTCAATAGTTATGAGTAGCTAATTTCATATGTTAGGATGTAGGGAGTAAATATGCATAGGTAGTATAATTCTCGAATCAACATGTCGCAGGCAGGAGGTCGACCGACCACCATCATAGGTCGGCCGACCGACTCGCGTATGAATTCTGTTTTGCTTTAATTTGTAAACTATAATAACCTACAATGAGACCAAAAGGAGACTTGTAGGATGTTAGTAATGACCTAGCCAAGCTTGAGAGATATGGGAAGGGCATTGGTTTACTTCTTAAGACGGCTAGGTTACTTAAGACTGAAAGGTATGTGACCTAGAATTTAGAAATCACCCTTATTGTTGACACCCAATAATTGTGAGACCTAGGAACTAATAGCATAGGCCGAAAGGAGCTATTAGGTAGCATAGACCTAAAGGATATGTTACACCCCTTACGCGACTGCAATACATGTTGACTTAGGATTTATGTTATCTTAGCTATTTATATATTACCCAAACATCCTAGCATCTCTTTTATCATAGTTTATTCTCATCTTTATTTACTTGTTTTATTTTATATTTGTTTTAGACTTAGCAACAATCAATCAAACCCCCTCTCTATTGTTACTTAATAGATTAAAAATTAGCAAACGGAATTAACCTTGTCTCTCTGTGGTTCGACCCTTACTATCACTATCTATAGTTTTAGTTTGGTTTATAATTCTTATCTTTGACACCCACAACGACGGGTATCAGCAAGCAATCCAGTTACGCAGCTAATACCCAATTAGAATAATCATTCCTCCACGTAATCGAAACCTACCAATTATAATATACATAATTACTAACTAAGATAATTACACAAACAAATATATCGACTAACCTAATTAATTAATTAATTAATATATTACGCATAACGATATTATTTTAACCGTGACCTAGTACAAATGCCTCATTAGTCGATTAATAAAATACCGTCACGAAGAAAATTAAACAACTCAAACTAATAACGTATTAATGAATAATTAAACAACTAACTACACATAATTAACTAGTACTAATAACTAATAATAAAATAAATAAATAAAAGTCAATTGAAACTAGTTACGTACTATGCTGCATGAAATGCAAAATCTACGATAAGGAGAAGCAATAGGACACGTCCCTACAACCACGCAAATACTATTATACCAACTCCTACTTCACACCGCTAACACCATCAGTCTGACCACCAACCACAACCATCGTCGGTCCCAACCTCTAGCATGAACCACCACCAACTACTTCAATCTTTTGGCCACCACAAGCAACCTCTACAACTGATACGTGCCTATTTTATGCATTTTATTTATTCTTTTGGCACGTATTTTCTTACATTTTCGTGACTTTTAGTTGCTTTTTCTCCCGAAACGGTTTACTTTGGCATTTCTATGTTTTATATGTAGGAATGCGCGGAAGTGAGCAAAACTGAACCTTATTTGCCTTTCGGAAGCTGTTTTGAGTGCTAATGCGGAGTAAGGATCCGAGTTGCACATCCGTGTGTTGCTATTGGGCCAGATTAAAGCTGAAACGGACCAGAAGCGGTCGACCGACCCACCAGAGAAGTCGGCTGACCTGAGCCCAGTTCGCAGAAAAGCCTAGCAGCGCTTAAAGTGGTCGACCGACCCGCATCAGAGGTCGACCGACCAGAAGCTGACCCGGGGACTTTTATTTCGTGTTTCTACTTTCCTAATCTTGTAATAATTCTTATTTAAGGAGACCTAAACTCTTCAATTAGGTCAAGCAATTTTATTAGAGAAGTTTTACCAAGCTTCCATCTTTGTTCTTAGATTTTCCAATTAAGTTGTAAGTTTGCTACAATTAATCTTTCCCTTTTAATTTAATCTTGTTATTCATCTTGTTGTTGTTTCTTAATTCATGTTTTCTCTTTTATTGTCATCTTCAATTATGTTAATTCCTTTGATGCTATTAGTTATTGTTAGTTTCATAATTAAAAGTATGCATAGCTAATTCTTGTGATTAGGAATTAGGGGAACCATGGTAAATATTTGATTTTGATAGTTTAATGATTGAATTACCAATCCCCCATTGTTGTTGGTGAACTAATCCTTAAGATTGAAAGATTATTACGATTAGTTTAACAACAACTTTGGGATTGCCCTTGAACGAAAGTTTAGTGCTTTTCTAGGAACCCTAAGACCATAAGGATTGGGTAGAATTTTGACCTAAAGGTTTATTCTTTGTTCCTTGTGATTGTGTTATTTGGTTATTTTATCCTTCATTGACTTGTTTTAACCATGGGGAACCAAAGTTCCTAATCTCCTTTTTACTTTGTTTTATTCTCTTGTTTATTTTGTCCTTTTAGTTATTAGTTTAAATCTCAAACCAACCCCCTCTTTTCAGTTACTTGTAATAGACTTTAAATTCACAAACATAATTAACCTTGTCTCCTTGTGGTTCGACCCTTGACTTATTCTATCTAAGTTTAAGCTGAGGTTTTATAAATCTTATCTTTGGCACCCCTCAACGACGGGTGTCAAATTTTGGCGCCGTTGCCGGGGAGACGGTATAATTTTGTTTGTTAATTTTTAGTTTATTTTTCTTGTCATAAGGAACTTAGGTTCCTTAAGACCGTTACTTACCTTTTCTTCTAGTTTTGTTTAGAAGACAGGTTTTTGAGAGGAAGGCTTGAGTACTCTCTTGTTTAGATATGGATTCTATTTATGACCACCTACAGCCAAAGGCTCAAGATTTACCAAAGGGATTCGCCTTGCCTACCCCCACCACTGGCTCCTTTGTGCTCCACCCAAATAACATCTTTTTGGTGGAACGGAGTCAGTTTTCTGGTTTACCCGACGAAGATCCAATGAAGCATGTTACAACCTTCACGTATTATTGTTGTGCCATACCCATACCTGACGGGGTGACTAGAGACGAGGTGCTGGCAATGATGTTCCTATTCTCATTAAAAGATGCCGCGCGAGATTGGTACCGCTACCTTGATAGGACAGCTGAGAAGGTCACGGATTGGATTTCCTTGGCATTGGCTTTTTACAAGAAATACTTCCCTCTTGCAAAAGCCGAAGACTTGAGAAGCCAAATCCGTAACTTTCAACAGGGACCTGATGAAGGATTTTGTGAAGCATGGGATCGGTTCAAGAATTTGGTCCGTTCTATCCCTCACCATAACTTTCAACAATGGGACCTGTGTAACCGATTTTACAACGCCCTTTACGATGATTATAAGATGATTCTTGATGCGGCCGCCAATGGGAGATTCCAGAATAACACCGACCATATGAAGGGTTGGGAAACCATTGAAGACATGGCGGTGCATAGGGCTGCTTTTAAGAGTTCACGTGGGAATTCAAGGAGGCTGAATGTGGAGATGAATAGAGTGATGGCTCTTGAGACAACAGTTGAAGCCCGTTTTGAAAAGCTTGAGGCAACCCAGCTGAAGCTTGAAAGTGCGAACCTAATTACTACGGTTGACAGCACGGGTGAGATTGAGAACTTCAGAGCTCTTGTTGGTGTTTTAACAAGGCAGGTTATGGAGATTGGTAAGGCTCATATGGCCTCCTCAAAGGTTTTTGAAGAACACTTGATAAACATAGCCAACCGAATAACTAACTCTCCAACAAGTTGTGAGGGACCCATGGAGACATTAAACGCCATAAATCTTAGGAGTGGCCGTGTTTCTGAAGGATCAACCCAAAAAGATGATTCTGCCGAGGTTCAAAACGAAGAATATGATCCCGTCAACAGGACAGGAGGTCGACCGACCGCTACTGTAGGTCGACCGACCTCGGTTCCTGACGGGAGATCAAATTCTGGAGAAAAGAAAATTTTGGATGTTGCAGATTCTGGTCGACCGACCGCTGCTGTTGGTCGGCCGACCAGCGTTCCTAAGCAGAGTGCTGTTTTGACTCCGGAATCGCTGGATTCCTCTTTCATTCAGGGCCTCACCGAAATTTTACAGCTGAAAAAGCCAAAGGTTGCTGATCCTATGGCTAATGTCACCGTTCCTTATCCCGAAAGACTGAAAAATTCAAAAGAGGATCGGAAATTTGGTAAGTTTTTGGAGATGGTGAAGAATCTTGAGGTAACCATCCCTTTCACTAATTTAATTACCCAGGTACCTTCTTATGCTAAATTCATGAAAGATATTTTGAGTCGTAAGAGGAATTTTCAGGACGACGGTGCTGTTGCTTTTGTGGAAGAATGTTATGTTCTTTCACAAGATAATATAGCACCCAAGTTAAAAGACCCAGGTAGTTTTTCCATCCCTTGTACTATAGGTAATCATGTTATAGGGAAAGCCCTTTGTGATCTAGGGGCTAGCGTCAGTGTTATACCTTATTCTGTATGTGAAAGACTTGGTTTAGGTAGACTTAAAGTCACCAATATTACCTTACAGATGGTTGATAGATCAACCCAAAGACCATTAGGGGTGTTGGAGGATGTCCCAGTAAGAGTGGGAAAGTTCTTTATTCTTGTGGATTTCGTTGTTTTAGACATTGCTGAGGATAGTCAAATACCTATTATTTTAGGTAGACCATTTTTACACACAGTTGGGGCTGTAATAGATGTCAAACGCGGGACCATTACTTTAGAAATCGGGGATGACACTATCGAGTTTAGTCTTGCCCATAAGGCAACTATTCCTACTGTTGATACTTGTTGCTCCATCGATATTATAGACAGGAATGTTATCCTTAATTGGAGGGAATCCTTGACCAAGGATCCCTTAGATGATCTGACAGTTTTGGATAAGTGTGCAGGTAATCCAGCTGAAGATGCTGAAGAGCTGGATGTGATAGAAGAAGAGGAAGAGGAGCATGAGCTCACTGAAGAAGAGAATGAGAAACTCATAAGCCTAGCTAATGCAAGTTTGGTAAACATGTGCTATTCTATTAGTACGGATTATGTTCAGGCAGTTGAGGTAAAGGTACCAGAGCGTAAGCCACTTCCTCCTAATCTTAAGTATGTTTTCTTAGATGATACTGAACAGTACCCTGCGATTGTTAGTTCTAAACTTAGTCCTGACCAACTTTCGGCCTTAATGACTGTTCTAAAAAAGAATAGGAAAGCTCTAGGATATTCTTTGGATGATATTAAGGGCATAAGCCCTGATGTTTGCATGCATAGAATAGAGTTGGAAGAAGGGCATAAGCCTTATAGACAGGGACAGCGCAAATTGAATCCTAAGATGCAGGATGTGGTTATGGCTGAGGTAATGAAGCTTCTTGATGCAGGTATTATCTATTCAGCTGGCAACTCTAAGTGGGTTAGCCCAGTTCAGGTGGTTCCTAAGAAAGGAGGAACCACAGTAGTTAAGAATGAAAAAAATGAGTTAATACCAACTAGAGTTGTAACTGGGTGGCGGATGTGCATTGATTATAGGCAGTTAAATGCCGCCACCAAGAAAGACCATTTCCCCCTTCCTTTTGTTGACCAAATGACTGAAAGACTGGCTTTTAATAAATTCTTCTGTTTTCTAGATGGTTATTCAGGTTTTTTTCAGATTCCCATCCATCCTGATGATCAGAGTAAGACTACTTTTACTTGTCCACAGGGTGTTTTTGCTTATCGCAGGATGCCTTTTGGGTTATGCAATGCTCCTGCTACCTTTCAAAGGTGTATGATGGGTATCTTTTCTGACTTTATAGAAAACATCATGGAGGTATTTATGGATGACTTCTCTGTTTATGGTAATGCTTTTGATCAATGCTTAGCTAATCTTGATAAAGTCTTGCAGCGATGTATTGATGTAAATCTTGTCTTAAACTGGGAAAAGTGTCATTTTATGGTTACTGGAGGGGTAGTGTTAGGGCATCTAATTTCTGATAAAGGTATACATGTAGATAAAGCAAAGGTGCAGGTGATTGAGCAATTACCCCCTCCTGTCAATGTTAAGGGGGTGAGGAGTTTCTTAGGACACGCAGGTTTCTACAGGCGTTTCATTAAGTACTTCTCTAAAATTGCTAAACCACTTACACAATTGCTTCTTAAAGATGCAATCTTTGATTTTACTGATGAGTGCCTTTCAGCTTTTAACAGGTTGAAGGAAGCTTTGATCTCAGCACCAATCATCCAGCCACCATATTGGGATCTCCCATTTGAGATCATGTGCGATGCTAGTGACTACGCTGTAGGTGCTGTGCTAGGTCAAAGGAAGAACAAGGCTCTTAATGCTATATACTATGCGAGCCGCACCCTAGATGAGACTCAAGTCAACTATTTCACTACTGAGAAAGAGATGCTAGCTGTCATATTTGCCTTAGAAAAATTCAGGTCCTATTTAGTAGGTAATAAGGTAATTGTTTACACTGACCATGCAGCTTTAAAAGGCCTTTTTCAGAAGAAGGACTCAAAGCCAAGGCTTTTAAGGTGGATACTCCTTCTCCAAGAGTTTGACATTGAGATTAGGGACAAGAAAGGCGCGGAAAACGTGGTAGCTGACCACCTATCTCGCCTACAGTTGACTGATGGGGAAGATTCTTTATCTATTGATGATTCATTTCCTGATGAGAGTTTATTTATCATTAATAGTTCAGGTTCTTATCCCCCTCCTTGGTATGCTAATTTTGCTAACTTTGCTGTTACAGGTAAAATCCCTCCTGAGTTGTCATGGCAACAAAAGAAGAGATTTATGTTCGATGCAAAACAGTATTTTTGGGATGACCCTTATGTTTTTAAGGAATGCGGAGATGGACTTATCCGGAGATGCGCCCCCCAATGGGAGGTGAAGGACATTCTGGAAGCATGTCACTCTTCTGCATATGGTGGTCACCACGGTCCATCTAGGACCGTGGCCAAGGTATTACAGTCTGGTTTTTATTGGCCTACTTTGCATGCTGACTGTAGGAATTTTGTAGGTAACTGTGATGCTTGTCAAAGAACTGGGAATGTCTCAAAAAGACATGAGATGCCACAGGTTGGTATTTTGGAGGTAGAGATTTTTGATGTCTGGGGCATTGATTATCAAGGACCTTTTCCTAGTAGTCAAGGTAACAGGTATATTCTTGTGGCTGTTGATTATGTGTCTAAGTGGGTAGAAGCTATTGCTACTCCCCATTGTGATGCAAAGGCTGTTATAAAGATGTTTAAAAAAAAATCATATTTCCTCGTTTTGGTGTCCCTAGGGTTGTCATAAGTGACGGAGGTATGCATTTTAAGGAGAAACGCTTAGGTGACTTGTTAAATAAATTCGGTGTCCAACACCGTAGGGGTTTAGCTTATCACCCTCAGACTAGTGGTCAAGTTGAGATCTCTAATAGGGAACTCAAGGAGACCCTAGCCAAGGTAGTTTCTAAGTCTAGGAAAGATTGGAGCCTAAAACTTGATGATGTTTTATGGGCCTATAGAACCGCGTTCAAAACCCCAATAGGAATGTCACCATTCCGATTGATTTATGGTAAGACTTGTCATTTACCAGTAGAGTTAGAACGTAAGTCTTGGTGGGCTATATGTAATCTTAATTTAGACCCTAATCTTTCCCGTGAGAAACGTTTGTTGCAGCTCAATGAGTTAGAAGAATTCAGGTTGTTAGCCTATGACAATGTCAGGATTTACAAGGAGAAAACAAAGCGCTGGCATGACAAGAGAATCATTAGACGTGATTTTCAGGTAGGTGATAGGGTGTTGCTTTTTAATGCTCGTATTCGACTTTTTCCTGGTAAGCTGAAATCCAGGTGGAGCGGACCCTACACCATCACAGCTGTCTCAAAATTCGGGTCAATCGAATTAGAAACCTCATCTGGTGAGAGGTTCAAAGTCAATGGCCAATATGTGAAGCACTTCCGAGGAGAAAATGAATTTGTCGGAAAGGTCGAAGTCTCTTACTTTGACCCTTTTTAGGATGCTTCTTAATAGGTAAAAAAGTCGTGCGGGACCTCTTAAACCAGCGCTACACGGGAGGCAACCCGTGCTTTAGTTTAAGTTTACATTTCTTTTCTTTTCGTTTTATCCTTGATGAAATTTGAATTCTCTGCAGAAAAAGTAAAATAAAAGGAATTCGTCAGTACAAGCGGTCGACCGACCGAACTACTAGGTCGACCGACCACCTGGAAGCTTTAATTATTTTTCCTGACAGATTAAGTAAAAATTTGTAGAGCAGGTAAAAGGACGGAGGTCGACCGACTGAGTATTGTGGTCGACCGACCGCGCGTGTTTTTTCCGGTTTTTTTATTAGAATCAAAGTCACGGGTGCTTTGTGTTTTGAAAACACAATAATTGCCTTCATTTGCTCACTTTCCCTGCATCCCCTTTTTCTCTTAAAACCCTAAAAAAACACCCACCATCTTCATCCTTCACCATTTACTTGCTTTCTTTCAATTTTCTTCTTCAAGGTGTGATTTTCTTAGTTTTCTTTCTCTCTTTTTCGTTTTATATCATCTTAATTCCGTTTTAGGTAGTATTAGTTTATCTTTTTGAGTTAATTTTGCTCTTAATTTCGTTTCCATGCTTGTTTGTGTGTTTTTCTCTTAGTTTTCTTCTTCCTTTTGATTTTATATGCTTAGATCTGTAATTTGTGTATGATTTCGTGCTGTTAGGGTTAGTTTAATTCTTCCTTTAAATTTTTATGCCCTTTTTCGCGCAATTTCAGTCACGAAAACCGACTCTGACACTGTTCACGGTCGACCGACCGGAAACGGCGGTCGGCCGACCTGAATTTGAATTTTCTGGGTTTCGTAATTTACAGATCTGCATTTTTCTTTTGATAGTCGGTCGACCGACCCGAAACTGAGGTCGGCCGACCAAAACTGTGTTTTTCCTGAGTTTATATTTTTGCAGTTTCTGTTTTTTTTCGATAATTGGTCGACCGACCTAGGTTTACGGTCGACCGACCGGTTGTGCTGCAGAAATTATCTGTTTTCTCGCGAAAACGGTCGACCGAATTATCTGTGAAGTCGGCCGACCAGTGCTGTTTTAAAAGGTTCCTTTTTCTGCAACTTTTGTTCCTAATTTGTTAAAGAAATGTTTTCATAATCACACAAGACTTATATTTTTATTGAACTTTTCAGATTTACAATGTCTAGCCGTGATCAAGGTGGAAAGCGCGCCTGCACCTCCGGTGCAAGCACCTCCAGAGGCCGTATTCCTAGGTCGAGAGGACTGACAGTGCAAGACACGAATAGTCTACCCAACTATCCGCAAATCATTTTCAGTACTCCGGCCCAGAAAGCCCGATTCCTCCATCTCACCGCTTATTGCTTGGTAGTGGCAACCCGGTTCCTATGTATCCCAGCCTTGCAAGCCTTGGGATGTCATGATGAGGTGGTGTCCTTGCTCAATGGGACGGGATTCACAGGACTTGTCACTATGGATGAGTTCACCTATTCCCTTCTCACTTTTGAGTTATTTTCTTCCTTTACTTTTGATTTTAGAGCATTTCATCCCGGCTTTGACAACATTTGCATTTCTTTTCGTTTGTTCAATGAAACTTTTTCTTTGACTTTAAACCAATTTGCTCAGTATCTAGGTTTATCTTCTACGGGTCTTACTGATGACCCCACGGGGTCGTATACTGATATGTGGTCCTGTATTTCTGATTCCGGCGATGTGAAGAAGAAAAACAGTACCTTCCACCTTCCCGCCCCCCGTTATTATTTGCGTCTGTTGGCCAACACTGTTTTCGGCCGAAAAGAGTCTCAAAATGTTAACAACATTGAGCTCTCCATTTTGTCTGGTTATCTTAACATCAGACGTACGGGTCAGCAGTTTTATAACACTGCATTTTTGGTCGCCTCTCACTTCGTGTCGGTGGGCGAGGGAACTTCCTTGACTACCATTGTCTGTGGTGGGCTAGTCACTCGATTAGCCCGCTCCCTTTTCCCCCAGTTCCCTCGCTTTGAGGATGCGATTGACACTCACTCCCGGTTCATGGACATGGCTTATGTCAGGTCCGTGCATTGGGTAGACAGGAGAGATTATTGGAAGGTAGACACCTACCTCAGTGATCGCATCCCCATCACCATGGCTCCCCCTATGCTACCCCTTTTTAATGTTGTAAGGGAGCCCAGACCATTACTCCCATCTTACCGCCTCCCCCTTAGAGGAGGCGCCTTTAGAGGTCATAGGGTCCCTGCTCCCGGTGGCCACCATACCACATCTGGGACGGGGTACCCATCTGATTTTACTGATGCTCCTAATGTTTATGTTCCTCCTTATGTTGATGACAGATCTCTGCCACAAATGATGGCAGGCCTTTGCAGACAGTTCAACCAAAAACAGTTGAACGATAGTCTTTGCCAATATCCGGTTTACAGGGAGTATGCCACTCAGGGTAGGCTCCCTACCGGCCCATGGACTCACCCCACCTGGTACACACCTCTCGCAGGCGGTCGTGTCCACGGTGAAGCTTCAGGCTCTGCCTCGGGAACAGGCATAGGTTCTGAAGAGGAGGAGGAAGGAGGAGAGGACTCTGAGCCGGATTTCGACTCAGAGGGATAGGGACGTGCTTAACCTTAACCTCTTTGGGGTTCGGTTTGGGGAGGTCCCTCCATCTTGTAAGTAGTTTTTCTTTTATTTTCCCTTTAGATTTCCAATTTTTCCCTTAGATTTCCAGTTTTTCCCTCTAGATTTCTAGTTTTCCTCTCCTTCCTCCTTAGACTCTTGTTGTAATTTCTAGTCTTTTTCCTTTTCCTTTCTTTGTTTGTTTCTTTTCTGCCTACCCCTATCCCTTTGCTGTGGTTGTATGCTGATGAGCACAATGGGGGCATTGTGCGTTTTGGTTTGGGGAGGGTGTTTGCATACTCCTTTGTGAGTATGCAATTGTCTTTGTGTCTTTTGTTTTTCATTCCTTTAGGTGTTTTTCTTGTTTTCATCCTCTCTTGCCGCGTGTTCTTCCCTGTCGCGCGTTCTTCTCTGTCTTAAGTTTTTAGGTCGAGTCGGAACGGACGAATACAATTTATGCCTCACATATCACATATTGCCTTGCCTTGCATTTTTCAAAAATTTTCAAGCTAGTCTTTTGCATTATCTACGAGTTTTTGTTGATTTCATGCTAAATTATTAGACTTGACTCTCTTCTTGGCAAGCTACAACATATTCTAAGGATTAGAGCTTAATAAATCGGTGACATCCATGACCGATTTCATGTAGGTTTGTAAGTAATTTCTCCTCTTGAGGCATGTCACATCAATATGCATAAACATGAGTCTTGTCTACTTAATACCTGTATGCATTCGGATTTGTGGTTTGTTGACACATGTGGTAGAGGTCCCCCTTTCTCATTGTTCCCATTATCCTCACATAGCCAAATTGAATCCTTTTTACCCATTTGCTACATCCAAAATTTGTCTACCCTAGCCGAGCTAGTAATATATAGTGATGGGTCTGTTTTGGCCATCCTTTGGTTTGTGCTTTATTGTTAAATATTGATTTTGTGAGAATGGTAGAAAGGAGGAAAAGAAAAAAAAGAAGGATTCGAAAAGAAAAAAAAATGATGAAAAAAATGAATGAAATGAGAAATGAAAAAAAAAAAAAAACGAGAACAGCCTGTTTTCAAGGCTGGTCGGTCGACCTGCATTCTTGGTCGGTCGACCAGGACCATTGGACAGAATTTTTCTGAGAAAAAAAAAAAGAGGAGGAAAGAAAGAAAGAAAGAAAGAAAAGGAGAAAATTGGAGAAGTTGTGATTTTTGCTCCAAAACTTTGAGCATTGGCGTGTATGAAAAAAATAATAAGAAGTGATCTTGTAGTATGGATAGACGGTTGTTAGCTCGGTTTAACCCCTCTTCCCATAACTTATTTTAACCCCTTCTTACCTTTAGCCTCACAATTCCAAATTTGCCTCGGCATGTGTCATGGTTATCTAGTGTGGGAATGCATATGTACGGTTGTAGAGATTCTATTCATGTTAGATTGCAGGCATGTTCTTACGGGTCGCAGATAGGTGAGAGTCTTTACTTTTATTTATCTTCTTACCTTTCACATATACATTTGACCCTTTGCTTTCATGAGTGTCTCAAGCGTACCGCGAGAGTCCAATTAGAATGAGTCTTGCAAGGTTGAAATTTTAGCATGTTTTTCCAACATGTCCAATTCGTTTTGCTCTTGACATTATGCTTGATTATATTTGAAGGTTGCATTAAATTGGTTAGGCATAGTGTTGTGTTTGGTTGTAAAAAGTGTGAAATCCGTTCCATTAGAAGTTTTTCTTTTCTTTTGAGTCTTAGTGCTTGCTTGAGGACAAGCAAGGTTTGGTTTGGGGAGTTTGATACGTGCCTATTTTATGCATTTTATTTATTCTTTTGGCACGTATTTTCTTACATTTTCGTGACTTTTAGTTGCTTTTTCTCCCGAAACGGTTTACTTTGGCATTTCTATGTTTTATATGTAGGAATGCGCGGAAGTGAGCAAAACTGAACCTTATTTGCCTTTCAGAAGCTGTTTTGAGTGCTAATGCGGAGTAAGGATCCGAGTTGCACATCCGTGTGTTGCTATTGGGCCAGATTAAAGCTGAAACGGACCAGAAGCGGTGGACCGACCCACCAGAGAAGTCGGCCGACCTGAGCCCAGTTCGCAGAAAAGCCCAGCAGCGCTTAAAGTGGTCGACCGACCCGCATCAGAGGTCGACCGAGCAGAAGCTGACCCGGGGACTTTTATTTCGTGTTTCTACTTTCCTAATCTTGTAATAATTCTTATTTAAGGAGACCTAAACTCTTCAATTAGGTCAAGAAATTTTATTAGAGAAGTTTTACCAAGCTTCCATCTTTGTTCTTTGATTTTCCAATTAAGTTGTAAGTTTGCTACAATTAATCTTTCCCTTTTAATTTAATCTTGTTATTCATCTTGTTGTTGTTTCTTAATTCATGTTTTCTCTTTTATTGTCATCTTCAATTATGTTAATTCCTTTGATGCTATTAGTTATTGTTAGTTTCATAATTAAAAGTATGCATAGCTAATTCTTGTGATTAGGAATTAGGGGAACCATGGTAAATATTTGATTTTGATAGTTTAATGATTGAATTACCAATCCCCCATTGTTGTTGGTGAACTAATCCTTAAGATTGAAAGATTATTAGGATTAGTTTAACAACAACTTTGGGATTGCCCTTGAACGAAAGTTTAGTGCTTTTCTAGGAACCCTAAGACCATAAGGATTGGGTAGAATTTTGACCTAAAGGTTTATTCTTTGTTCCTTGGGATTGTGTTATTTGGTTATTTTATCCTTCATTGACTTGTTTTAACCATGGGGAACCAAAGTTCCTAATCTCCTTTTTACTTTGTTTTATTCTCTTGTTTATTTTGTCCTTTTAGTTATTAGTTTAAATCTCAAACCAACCCCCTCTTTTCAGTTACTTGTAATAGACTTTAAATTCACAAACATAATTAACCTTGTCTCCTTGTGGTTCGACCCTTGACTTATCCTATCTAAGTGTAAGCTGAGGTTTTATAAATCTTATCTTTGGCACCCCTCAACGACGGGTGTCAACAACCACCACCAACACTACCCTAAACCACTTGTGCACACACACCCCAAACCCGACTTAATCGCTTCTTGCTCCGGCAACCACCACTAAACGCCAAGACCGGCATCTAAAAGCCTACCCATAACCACCAGCCCCCGACGAACCATAACCCGTCAACTACCAGCCTCTTTAGTGACTCCCACCATGAGATGCACACCCTTTCACCTACACAATCTCACCGTCACATCTCCCTCTAAACCGCCACACCTAACCATTAGTCTAACACTCCCCCCTTCTGGCCACCACCGTGGCCTCCACTGACCCGCGGTAGTTCCAGAAGTGGTCCCTCGTCCCATATACTTCCTGTACGGACCCTTACATCTTCCAGAAGCAACCGTGTCACCGTTCTGTCTTCCCCTATTCCTCACAAAATCACGTTCACCGCCACCCTAGTGGTCCCCACTGCCACCACCGACTACCAATGTGGTCTCTATACCCCTAGAAACCACCTCCCACCAGGTTGTCACATATATCTATGCTAAGTTAATTTACGATGTTTACCGAATCCTAATTCGTAAACAATAATGTACCTGATAAGTGACGGTTAAAATAAATGAACGAACTCAAAGAGGACAAGCAAAAGGCAGGGAGGAAACGAGGATGAAGAAGGAGAAAAAAAAACGCGGGACAAGGAGAAGAAAGGATGAAGAACGGGCGAAAACTAAACGTATTTTATTGAGGAATAAGTAATGAATGTATTGATATTTGGTTCTTTGAATACGAAATGAATGTATTCATTTTGGTCACATTCATGTATCTTAATTACGAAGTACATAGATTTAGTTTGAATACTTTCATGCTTCGTAATTACACATTCATTTTGAATACGTAAAGTATGCATAGGTTCATTAATGGTTAGCATATCGTAATTACACGGTTCATGCTACTATTTCCAATACCGTCACATTATGTATATAATACCGCCCACGTAAACGTATCAAAATATTCATAATATTAAACATGTATATATATATATATATATCACGATAATCGTACTAGTACAATATCAAGACTACGAGTTTAAAAAAAATGTCTTAATAATAATAATAATAATGAGGTAATAGTAATAACAAAGTAATAATAATAATAGAAAAAGTAACAACGATAAAATTGTAATAGTAATGATAATAAGAATAGTAATGATAATAATAATAAGAAGATTAAGAATATAATAATAATAAAAATAATAAAAGTAATGAAAATAATAATATAATACGATATATAAAATGCCCACATAAAATATCCCACTTATTAAATGTAAATCATATCTAGTCAAAATAATTATAATAATACTTTATTATTACGAGATATACATAAAAAAATACGGGATATTACAGTCTTCCTCTCTTAAAATGAACTTCGTCCCGAAGTTCACCCACACCTACAGGAACCATACACCTATCTATACTCGTACAAGGTAACTCGTTCCCATTTCGACCAGGCATCGACCCCGATAGGCAACCAATCAAAACATATTATTACATTCTATCCCCCTTAAGGAACTTTGTCCCCAAAGTTTGCATACAACAGAAAAACATAACACTTTGAGAGCCACAAAATTGATCAAACATAATAGAACCAGTAAGGATACTTCGTAAAATATTACTCCAAGCAACTCACTCACTAGTCAAAGGTCAAAGAATCCGACAACGATAACATAACTTGAACCAATTTCAAAACATCTGCCCAAACAGTTCATTATTTGCTTCAAGTATAGCAAATCTTAGTAACCCCAATCGCGACATTCCAACCAAACATATCATATCTCGAGATTTTACAATCCTACCCTCCTTACAACATGGTTACGTCTCCTTAACTCCATTATAAATATCACACACCGACCAAAAGTCGGCTTTACGGAGAATAAAACAATAGTAAATCATCTGACAAGTCAACTCACTCCCCACTAGCAACTCGTATCTAACTATTAAAGCAAAATACACAAATTGACAATCCTACCTCATGCAGTTATAACCAGAATGAAAGTCATGATATTCCTTGGAAATTTGAACACTGAATTAACACACTTAATATCAACAAAGGTAGTAAGCACACTGGTATGAAATAGCTGACAATTTAAATATTTCGTATCAATAATCACAATTCAAAAGTAATATTCATATACATGTACATTCGGTTTAGAAGATAAAAATTAGGCATCAGTTAATTAATTTAAGTAAACACTAAGCAACGACATAGTGATGAGATATACTAAATCTGATACAATTGACTATTTCTAAGTCTCAAAGGAAAATAATCAACATGCTCAACTTCCAGATTGACTTACTCGCACTTATGTCACATCTTGCTTAAGAATAAAGTTTTTAGGTAACACATGTGGTAACTAAAGCTCATAATAGATTCTAATGCCTTGATTTATTCACATGATATCATTTAGCACAAAACTAACAACGAATGTAAACCGCAAAAATCACAATTAATTACCTGTTCCATTTGTAGTGAAGTATTTATACCTTTTTAGATAGCATAGAATTTTTTTTTTTTAAAAAAAAAAAATGTCGATACAAATTAGAATTCATAAGATCATTATACCATTTATGAAAAATTTGAAATTAGTGTAAAAGAACATAATTCACAAAGCTAGCACTCATAAAATTTTCATGATCAAACATTAACTAGGTCAAGCATGGGAACTACTACAACCAAGAGTAAAATTCCTAAACGTCGATAAAAATTTCATTTCAATATTTTTTGTGATCCAGATTTTAAACATCACCGTACTCGACAAAACATGTAATTCACCTTGAGACAAAAGACAACATCATGTATTACACCATTTAATCTAATAATCAATTACAAAGAAGTTACATAGATTATACGACAATGAACTCGACATACACAGCTAGTTATACATGAATTAATAGGAATTCATTTAACAACCTTTTGCAACATACTCACATCTAATTGCAAACAGCTAAATTGTTATAAAACTTCCACTCATGACTTCATGCTAACCAATTTATCCATTAATATTTTCAGTCTACTACTCGTCAAGACACATCTCTACTAACGTGCTATT
Source organism: Silene conica (assembly GCA_029255685.2). Lineage (NCBI taxonomy): Eukaryota > Viridiplantae > Streptophyta > Magnoliopsida > Caryophyllales > Caryophyllaceae > Silene > Silene conica. The sequence goes on along the minus strand of CM055316.2, from coordinate 9,549,168 downwards.
AACATCACATATTATTATTATCAAGTAAGAATATTATAAGGCCACATTAACAGAGCTGGAAATGCTATAGAATTATTATACTGAACTTGACATAAAACTTTATTTTCAAAAGTCATAAATCGTGCGTCAACTTCCAAAAGACCAAAATAAATATCCGCTTCATTATTTGTGACTTTAAAGTAAATCTCACCGAATTACAAAGATATTGAAATTAACACGCATGCAATGTCTTCTGAAAGGAAAAAATTATACAAAATGAAATAAAAACATTTACAAATTTTCAAATGAGCTTCAAACGGATACTAATATATATATTTTTTATAAAGAGCAATTTGTTAGAACTATAATGCAACTTGTAAAACTGTCATTAAATAAAAACACATAAAGATATCACGTGGTTTGTCATTTAGAAACTTAAAAGACTTTATTGAACAGTAGAGTTGAAATCAGGCATAAGCAATAGGTAAGTTCTAAATGACAAGTTTTACAGAACATGGATTAAAATATGAATATGCAAGATCATTTTGACTACTGACTAGTGAAACATTTATTATTTCAGGACCGTAAATAATTTAGTCATAATACAAATGACATATGAAAATTAATTCATGTAATCATCATGCATAAAACATTCGTCCATAAACGCTGAGCGGAGAATAAGTGGCAATTAATTAAATCAATTAGATGTAAAAATCAGACAAAACGAGTTTCAGATCTACGCTCCCCTTTTACTAAATTAAAACTAAAATAAGTATGATACCTATAAAACACGGAAGTCAATAAAGGTTTTCATTAGGGTACCGATATTACACTATCATGGCTTCGGGGAATACGTACCGCATATATATCACTAGACATGCTAGTATAACATATAATCATAAGGTTAACAGAATTACTCATCCATAACAAGTAGTTAAACACAAAAATCATATATAATTACAATATAGTAATTTAATAACCAGGTAATGGTATGAACATTTCAGAACACCAATAATATGCTCATATCACTCTAACTATTGCTCAATCAATACACATCAAATTTTACTTACCTTGCTCCTTCCATGCAAAGAGGTTAGTACGATGCTATATTAGGTCACTAAATAGACTACCCACTCTTTAATTACTCTCATTGGGTTCCCGAGACAGAACTAAAAGGGCCCATAGTTTGGTTTGAGGGGGTCCCTAAATCATCCCATTCCCTTTTTGGGGCTCCTATCAGTTTCCATCCCGGGGTTCATTTTATTAGACTCTTCCTATATTCATTATTTTTCATTTGGTTTAGGCCTGAGGATCGTTCGCTCTGATACCACTTTGTAACACCCCATTTTTTTTAAGAGCCTTTAGCAAGACATTCTCAAATAAATAGAGTTGTTACCATCTCGGAATGACCGAGATAGTGAATAACAAAGTAAAACAAACCAAAGTACTTTATATAAACCTGATTAATTTTAAACTTTTAATATTACAACTACTAGGCAGTGGAAATAAAGTACAACTGATAACTTCTACACATGTGGTCTAATTCTAAGTCGGTCCATCCAAGTGCTCACGCCATCCCACGCTCCTACGGGTTCATCTTCCCTGTCAAATCTGCTCCCCATTACGGATCATCACAGGTGTCAACGAATACACGGTCAACCTCGCGGTTGAGTAGGATAATAATCAAACTAATAAATATGCAATGAATGAGTATGCAAATGAAAATGCAATGCCATGGCCTTTCTACTGAGTTCATCCCCCAAACTTCCACCCGCCTCCTCCTAGCCGGGTCTGCCTCGATCGTCATCGAGAAACCAGCTTAACAGCTTAACTACACCACCACAAAGGTATAAAACGGTGTCTGTGTGGGGAATTAACATGTATTTACCCTTAAAATTCCAGGATTATAACGAAAATTACATATGCGATAATAGTCATAAGATGAAAAACATGAATAAGAGTATAACCTTAGGTCCTTTGCGCGAATGACCTAAGAACATGAATTAAATGAAATTCCCTCCTATAACTTGCACCCAAGACTTTGTCTGAGACGATACCGCGTGTGCTAGAAATGCTCTCCAATTGCCTTGCAATATGGGGAGAGGTTTTGTGAGGTTTTGATGTGAGATCTAGGTTTTTGGGAAAGCAGTTCTAAAAACCCTAGTTTTCTTGAGATAAAATATACCAGTAAATAGTAGTCTGACAAAAGGAGAGTTCTTCTCCTTTTGTAGCACTCACTTTGTCGGCCGAAATAGGCTAGGGTAAGAGTGGGCTTTCCACTCTTACCTTATTCTCTTGCGTGATTCGACCCTAATGCTAAAATATAATTTGCGGGATTTAATTATAAATCGTATACACGTTATCAGATATTAATGTAGTCGATACATTAATAATGGTCCGATAAAAATTACGATATTGTATAATTTGCTAAATTAATATAACTGCTTATATTAATACACGAATTCAATGTTTAATTAAATATAACTGTTTATATTTAATTTTACGAATTTATCATGTAATCCGTATTAGCTAAAATTATTTAATCCGTATTAAATAATAATCTCAACATCTCATTGACTAATTTAATAGTCAATACCTCTGACTAACTGTTTAGTCATATCCGGCATAAATGTGATTGTATTTTCATACCTTCACATCTCTCAAACGTGTCCTATAGGTGTGACGTATAGGGACCAGTTGATCACCGCCATCCGTATGACAATAACGTCAAACTTATCTAGCAAGCCAACCGTTATCGATAAACGTGGATCAACTGATAATAATACTGAAGTATGCCCTTGTGATCCTTTAAGAGATTTAATAAGTCATTGTACTAACTGTCAAGGACACCAGCCCCAATAATCTCCCACTTGTCCGTACAAGGGTATGTGCAATGACATTATCACACTACATGTGGAGGACACAAGCTCTAACAAACTCCCACTTGTCCGTACAAGTGTAGGTGCGATAACCGATTCTCATATCCTATTAAAATTTCTCCCACTCAATGTAAGACAATTTCCAAATCCGTATTCGCAAAGGTCGTATCTTACAATCGATCTGTATCAAGAGTGGTTTCCCCGACTAGAGAGTAACTTAACTGATAAAACGAATCTGTATTCGTGCATGGCCATGCATTTCAGTTAGTACTCCTCGAGTAGCCCTGAGAAATGATAAAATCCTGATAAGGGTTTGGATATTTCCCTCAACTCGAATCCTGCAGATATAAGCGCAGCATGAAATAACCCAGAAAAAAATCCTCTTGGCCCCTGTTACAGAAGACCGTGGGAAAGAAACCAAAGTTACCCAAAATCTTCCTTAATCTTAAGAGACAGTTGAAAGTCAAAAGACTCGACTCTAAGGAACACTCTGGAGGTCCTATCTGTTGGAAACTAAGGTAGTCTTTACTAACTAGTTCAAGTTATTAGTCTTATTAATATAACTAATTAATCTCATATTAATATAGTTTAATCGATCTTAATCTTATGCATGCAAAAGAGATGCGGAAAGTTAAAGAAACGAGTTCTTACAACCGGTCCAAGTAAGTGCTAGGACGATCCTCCACGGAGCAACCAAAATAGCTTGCCTCCTTTACGTTGCACCCAAGACCTACCCTTAAACACCGAATGCAAGCACGGACTAGGTGAACGAACAAGCGGTTTCGCCTTAATCAAACTCTAATTATTTTAGAGCCTTAACCGAAATATTGTAACAGTTGTTATATTATCAAAATAATATTGTGAGGTTTTATTATATTTCTCACACTAGAATTTCTATTGTGAACATCAACTTAGAATGAGCTTGTGGTGTGTCTTACACATTTTAAAGCAAGAGGATGGGAGTGGGTTAATGATGCCGTGTGGGTTAAGCCCTAGGGAAGGGTTAGAGCCAATTTTAGCTTACCCATAAACTTAGGCTCTAGTGCTAATAATTAGGGAGTTAAGGCTATGTCGTCATTTTGTCTTTAAAAATGATTTAAGCAATTAATCACCCCATAAAACAAAACCACACGGTCCATTAACTTGTAAAATGGACTTCATTTTATAATTATATTTTGTACAAATAACAAAATGTAACATCCCATGTCACAAACTATTTGTATTAATTTTAAATAAAGATTTATCAAATAAATATTATTTCAAAATTAATTAAATCATATTTAACAAAATTAAATTAGTAATTCGTAATTACCGTCCCAATAAATGGTTATTATAATAATCGTCAATACGATATTTTTCAACTTTTTTTATAACCATGAACCATTCATATTCTAATTTCGACATTTCATAAACATCGATTAATTTTTGACAATTGACACGTTTCAATTTCAAATATAAATCTTACGTTAAGATTCAACCTCTGATTACTTGATATATACGGTTTTTAAGGAGATCAATTAATCCGTATCATATACAATTGATTAATATATATATATTTAAGGGGTCTGTCCTATAGGTGTGACCTAAAGGGATCAACTGACTACCACCGTCATACGACAGTAATGTTAAACTCTAGTCAGCCAATCATTACCGACTAATGTTGGTCAGTTGACTAAATCAATATTGGATCGTCCCTTGCATATTCATTTCATAAGATTTATGACAATGATTTTTATCACTGTCGTGATCGCACTATTGTTGAGGACACATTTCCCAACACTATCCACGACCTGGCACCCAATGTTATAAAACATTTAGGACTCCATAACGTTGTCACGGGGTGTCTTACGAGATATCTGTATAACTCGACTTTGTGATTGGTCAGTCAAGTGTTTGACTTATGGCTCGTTGAACCCACCATCAACCAACGTCACAAAATGATTACTTGAGTTATCAGCTCAAGTGGGTAATCAAGGACTAAAAACGATGTAATGTTAATCAGTTCACTTTGTGGTGTTCAAAATTGGCGTACAATTCCACATGAAAAACAAAACATAAAATTATCATAACGATGAGGTTGTAATAGAGTACACAAGAAAATGAATTATAACATGTATTCATAAAAGAGTACTACAACTCAGGAACACGTTTAATTCCAATGGAATTAATGTGTCCTTCATGCTTATCACGTGGTAATGCTTTAGTGAAAGGATCAGCTATGTTGTCATCCGTAGCGATCTTATCAATAAATATCTCCTTTTGCTCCACGTAATCTCTGATTAGATGAGCTTTCCGTTGTACATGTCTAGCTTTGTTTCTAGACTTATGCTCCTTAGCTTGGAAGATGGCACCTTTATTGTCACAATAAACGGTAATCGGGTCATTCGAACTAGGCACTACTGATAGTCCTTGTAAGAATTGACGCAGCCATATTGCTTCCTTAGCAGCTTCCGAAGCGGCATAGTACTCGGACTCAGTTGTAGAATCTGCTGTAACACTTTATTTAGAACTTTTCCAGCTGACAGCAGCGCCATTAAGAGTAAAAACGAATCCAGACTGAGATTTCGAGTCGTCTCGATCCGTTTGGAAGCTAGCATCTGCATAACCAGTGGCGCAAAGCGTCGTGTCGCCTTCATAAGTCAATCCCCAATCTTTAGTCCTCCGTAGGTACTTAAGAATGTTTTTCACGGCCATCCAGTGTTGTTCACCTGGATGAGCTTGGAATCGACTCGTCATACTCAATGCATATGCAACGTCTAGACGTGTGCATATCATGGCATACATGATCGATCCTATAGCCGAAGCATAAGGAATCCGACTCATGCGCTCTTTTTCTTCCAATGTCTTAGTTTCTTGAGACTTGCTCAAGTGAAGCCCAGTAGCCATAGGAAGAAACCCTTTCTTGGAGTTCGTCATGCTGAATCTCTCTAGAATCTTATCTATATAAGACTCTTGACTGAGAGACAACATCCGTCGTGATCTATCCCTGTAGATACGGATGCCCAAAATTCTTTGTGCCTCTCCTAGATCTTTCATCTGGAAATGGTTTTTCAACCATGCTTTAACCGAAGATAGGAGCGGTATGTCATTCCCAAATCAGGAGTATGTCATCGACATACAATACTAGGAAGACAATCTTGCTCCCACTCGACTTGATATAGAGACATGGTTCCTCGACTTATCGAATGGAACCATTCTCTTTTATTACTTGGTCGAAGGGGATGATTCCAACTCCGCGATGCTTGCTTAAGTCCATAAATGGAACGCTTAAACTTTTAAACCTTCTTAGGATGTTCCGGATCAATAAAACCCTCAGGTTGTACCATGTACAACTCTTTCTCCAAATAACCGTTTAAGAAGGCGGTTTTAACGTCCATCTGCCAGATTTCATAGTCATCAAATGCGGCGATCGCTAAGATAATCCGAATGGAACGTAGCATCACTACGGGTGTAAAGATCTCATCGTAGTGCAAGCTTGGCACTTGGGTGAAACCTTTAGCAACTAGTCGTGCCTTGTGAATATCTTGTTGTCCTTCCGCGGCATGCTTTATCTTGTAAAGCCATTTGCATTGGAGGGGGCGTACCTTTGCAGGTAGGTCCACAAGATCCCACACGTTATTCTCATACATGGAGTCCATCTCGGATTGCATGGCTTCTAGCCATAGCTTTGAGTCAGTACTAGTCATGGCACCTTTATAGGTTTTGGGTTCGTTACCCTCTAGGAGTAAGATGTCATCTATGTCATGTTCCTCGATCATACCAATGTATCTGTCCGGAGGAATAGAGACTCTTCCCGATCTCCTAGGTTCCTCAGGAATATCTACCGCAGCCGAGGTTAAAGGAACTGCTTCCTCCAATGGTTGCTCGGTAGTTGGTTCTTGAATCTCCGATAGATCGAAGGTTCTATTACTCGACTTGTTCTCGAGAAATTCTTTCTCTAAGAACGTCGCACTAGCCGCAACAAAAACACGTTGTTCGGTTGGCGAGTAGAAGTAATGACCAAAAGTTCCTTTTGGATAGCCTATAAAGTATGTCTTGACCGATCGCGGGCCGAGCTTGTCCTCGTGTCTCCACTTGACATAAGCCTCGCAGCCCCAAACCCGAATAAAGGACAAGTTAGGGACCGTTCCCTTCCATAACTCGTATGGAGTCTTGTCAACAGCTTTAGACGGACTTCGGTTAAGTATTAGAGCGGCTGACAAAAGAGCATAGCCCCACAATGAATCAGGCACAACGGTGTGACTCATCATGGATCGAGCCATATCAAGTAGAGTTCGATTTCTCCATTCGGACACACCATTTAATTGTGGTGTTCCAGGTGGAGTCAACTGTAGAACGATGCCACAGTCTTTAAGGTGTTGATCAAACTCATGAGAAAGATACTCGCCACCACGATCAGATCGCAGTGCTTTTAATCTTTCTACCCAGTTGGTTCTGTACCCGATTCTGGTATTCTTTGAACTTGTCAAAGGATTCACTTTTATGTTTCATTAAGTAGACATAGCCATATCTACTCAAATCATCCGTGAAAGTGATGAAATACCTATAGCCTTCTCGAGCGTTGATCGACATAGGGCCACATACATCCGTATGTATGAGTTCTAATAGGTCGACAGCGCACATTCCAACACCTTTGAAGGAAATACGAGTCATCTTACCGATGAGACATGATTCACACGTGGCATATGATTCGAAATCAAAGGCCGAGATAGCTCTATTCTGTGTGATCTATTTAACGCGTTTCTGATTTATATGTCCTATACGGCAGTGCCATAGGTAGGTTTGATCTTTGTCACCAACCTTTAACCTCTTGTTATTCACGTGTAATATTTCGGTGGTTTGATCTAAAACATAAATTCCATTCATGGAAACTTCCTTGCCATATATCATATTGTGTAATGAGAAAATACAGCTATTATTCTCTATTACAAATGAAAAACCGAGTTTGTTAAGTGCAGAAACAGAAATAATGTTTTTGGATAAACTAGGAACATAATAACATTTATACAAAGATAACTCGAATCCACTTGGAAGCTGGATCACGTATTCTCCCCTTGAGACTGCAGCAATTCGTGCTCCATTCCCGACACGCAGGTCAACCTCACCCTTTATGAGGGGCTCTTGGTTTCGGAGGCCCTACACATGATTACACAGATGAGAACCACAACCATTATCTAGTACCCAAGTTCCGTAATTTGCATGGTTAATCTCAATCATGTGAATAAAATAAGAAGAAGACATACCAACAGGAGTAACGCGGCCTGCCTTAATGTCCTCACGATACACGGGGAACGTACGCCTCCAATGCCCAGTCTTGTGGCAATGGTGGCATTCCATGCTAGTATCCTTACTCTTTGTCTTACCATGTGAGTTGCTCGACTCACCGGGCCCACTCTTAGCAAATACCGACTTCTTGAACTTAGGCTTACCTACCGCTAGGTCGCCTTGAGCTTTCGCTTTCCCTTTACCCTTGCCCTTACTAGAGATCATGAGAACATCCTGCTTCACGCTCCCACTTAATTTCAGATCCTTCTCGGTCTGTACGAGAAGGGAGTGGAGCTCGTGAGGAGCCTTCTTCATGTCGTTCATGTACTAGTTGGCCCTAAAGAGGGCGAACCCATCATGAAGCGAGTGAAGCATTCGATCAACGATTATGTTCTCAACGATTATGTGGGCTAACAGCTTGGCCCTTCTGGAGTTTCGCTTTAAAGAAGCGACAGGTATGCTCATAAGAAACGATTCTCGGAGCTTTCCAGGATTCGTTAGTGAGCGTGGTGAAAATCTTGTTTTCACCATGGGAGATGAAGCGTCTTTGAAAATTTGATTCCATTGCATAAATAAGTATGTTCTTTATCGCACCCGCTTCCATGACGAAGTCGCTATGAGCGCGAACATCGTTAGCTCTAGCTCCAGTTCCTGGGTGTGCCGGAATGGGCTCATTCAAGTACTTGAGCTTTCCGTCAGCAATGGCAGCATTCCGTAATGCTGCCTCCCAGACAGAGAAGTTTGACCCATCATTCCTCAGTCTAGTAGACTGATTCATGGAGTCCATGAAGGCTTTAAGCAAGGATTCTCGTGCTAGCTTGGCACTTAGCATTGGGTCAGCCATTTGTTATTTAGCAGTTTTAATTTGATCGTGTTCTACACTGAAAAGAAGATAAAAACAAAACGATATAAGCAACTCGTCGTTGTGATTTAAGTCTATTTTAAGTTGAATTTAAACTCGTAGACTCATGCATTTATATAATTGATGTAAAACCCCTCGCGAAAGCGGAAATATAAACATACAAAAGTACTAAAAATGCAGCGGAATTAAAACTTTTTAAAGTAAACATCATGCGAGAAGAATTAAACTGAAACGGAAACTGGAAACTGAAATAGATAAGTAACAGTTCTAAGTACGAACGAAAATATAAATACAAAGCCTAGGATGGAACATCCCTACAGGCACCAACAAAACTGTATCAAAAGAAACTAAGAGTCTAGCTAATCGATAAACGGGTATGTCATATGACGAAAGGATCATCACTCGCTAGCTCTCGTGTGAACCCCGATCCAACCTGCATGTACCTACATACATGAAAACATGTACGCCACAATAAGTGGGGAGTGACTAGAGTTCTCCTAGCCACCTTTTGTAACGACACGTAACACATAAAGCAATACAGAATACTCCAACATATATAAACATGTGAAGCATAAACAACTCATCAACTTTTCTCATACTATCATGCAAATTCCCTAGCGCACGGCTCTCAACCAACTTCATAAACCGTTAGGAAGGAGAGCCGGTTTCCCTACTGGTTACCCAGTCGGGGGGTGTTTCAATCCAACTATTTATGAAACCGATCATAGAGTCATCCAATGCCTTGGATGAACAATAACAAAGTCAAGCATTAACATCAACATCTATATCTGACATTATACCAACTCCAGGCAAGCAGATAAAACTCAGCAAGTATAAGGTTCAGCGGTCAACTTAAGACATAACCTACATACTAAAACATTCAGCAAGTGTAAAGGTTCAGCGGTCAACTTAAGACATAACCTAAACACCAAAACATTCAGCAAGCAAGGACTCAGAGGCCAACTTAAGGCATGGACCTGCCAATCAGCAAGACACTAGACTCAGCAGCCAACTTAAGGCATAGACTAGCATCCAAAAGTAAAGGACTCAGAGGCCAGCTTAAGGCATGTCCCTTCACCACATCACAAGATACTAAACTCAGAGGCCAGCTTAAGGCATGTTCTAGCATCAAACATCTGCACTCCGGGCAAGGTGTCAGTTCCTTAGCTATCCCGTTGTGCAGCTGCTCTACTCGTCAGACTCAGAGGCCAACTTAAGGCATGGACCTGCCAATCAACAAGACACTAGACTCAGCGGCCAACGTAAGGCATAGACTAGCATCCAAAAGTAAAGGACTCAGAGGCCAGCTTAAGGCATGTCCCTTCACCACATCACAAGATACTAAACTCAGAGGCCAGCTTAAGGCATGTTCTAGCATCAAACATCTGCACTCCGGGCAAGGTGTCAGTTCCTTAGCTATCCCGTTGTGCAGCTGCTCTACTCGTCAGACTCAGAGGCCAACTTAAGGCATGTTCCAACGCGATCACAATCAAACATGTCTGGACTCAGAGGCCAGCTTAAGGCATGTCCCAGACACGACAAACATACACATATGGAGCTCAGAGGCCAGCTTAAGGCATATCCCCATATATGACAAACAACTCACGTATTAAGTTCAGAGGCCAGATTAAGGCATCACTTAATACGCATCAATACAACATCATCAAAGTCCATGAACCCAACTATAGTTCTACTTTCTTAACCTCTAATCAACAATTAATTGACCCCGGGAACTAAGTTGAGGGAGAGCCGGTTTCCCTTTCGGTTACCCGACCGGGGGTCTCTATCCTCTCTCCATTCCCGAACCCAATATAGTGTCGCCCATCCTCCGGGGACCTCAAACACATATCAAAGGTACACAAAACGAGTTTCAATCAAAACCGATCAACCGTTTAAAAGTTATACGCGAATTACAAACAAAAACAGCCTACAGGGATCCCCAGCCGGTCGGCCGGCTGATGATCCTCTCAGCCTTCCTTCCTTTTTAAAGCCAAACAACACAAAGGACTCACAGCCGGTCGGCAGGCAGCCGGTCGGCAGGAAGCCGGTCGGCCGGCTGGGAACCCAAATTCTCCAGCTTTCTAAATTTCGCATTACACTAAAATGTACTCCCTGCCGGATGGCAGGCGGCCGGTATGCCGGCTGGGCACGCAATTACTACTAAGTCAAGTCACGCCAAAACCACAAAGATAACACAAAGAGACCACCAGCCGGTCGGCAGGCAGCCGGTCGGCCGGCTGGCAGTCCAAAACCTATTTTCTTCAAAATTCGAAAAACACCCTAAAGACGCTCCCAGCCGGTCGACCGGCAGCCGGTCTGTCGACCGGCTCAGAGAGCCTGCACGCGAAAACAACATTTTCCAGCCTATTCAAAACATCCAAAAATCGACACCAATCCTTATGAATCGCTACATATGATGTTTACCCAACATTACTAATCATCCAATACTACTATCTAACAGCAAACAAAACCCATAACAATCCTCAAACGATTAAACGATGTATCCGTCTTAACTTTGTGAAAAACTGAAAATAAGCTTATGAACATATAACAACATCACAAGGCATGAATTCAACAAGTATGAACAATCCTAAACATGTTACTAAGTCCCTTAAACATCATTCTTAAGCAAAAATCAGAAACATTAGGAAGAACACATCAAAACTTGCTAATATTCACAATAAGGCCGAGTTTCTCATTATCGTAACCTTAAATGCAATCCGGCTTAAAGATCCTCCTCTACCACGAAGCTATCAACTTCCGGGTCGTCCAAGCCCACACCTACAAGCACGAAAACAAGTTTAACAGACTGAAAATCGAATCCTACAAAAACAGCCCGAAAATCGAAGTGAAGGAATAGAAAAACGAAAGTGATAGATGGCTTGGAAATTAAATGAGGATTCCGAAAATGTTATTATTACCTTAACTCGGTAGACGGATGATGAAGAAAAGAGCAAAAGAAGATGATGTTAATGGAGGTTTTTGAAGAAAATATGTTTACAGTGAAATGAGTTGTTAAGGAGATGATATGTCGACATATGAGAGCTTATAAGGATTTAAGTAAGTGTCCTTTCCGTTTAAAATGAAACGGGTTAGGATACTTGAACGGGTTTTTAAGTTGGGAACTTAACCTTACCAAGTTTGTATTCGTCTTAAGGACTTAAGGTTCTTAAGACGGATCTTACTTATTTATTTAAAATCTTTCACAATAAATTATTAAAATATTATTTTATTACTTAAAATAATTTAAACGCTTAAAATAGATTTTACGAAAATACGGGATGTTACAATTGATCTCTCTCAAGAATTATATAAACGATCCCAAGACTCAATTTCCGTAAATTGATAAGCCAACTGCATGGCTAGTTCTACCGTTCGAACTCCTGGTCGATAGATTTTCGTAAATCTCATCTTATAGTCCATCATAGTTGCCAGATAGTATCTAGTGACCACAATGTTGAGATAAAATAAATCATCTGTTCCCACTTACCTGACGTAGAAGGGGTCATATTATGCCTACCGACGAAGAAGGGATTCATGGGAGTCTGATTTATAAAGACTAGTCTCAATTTTTGGTTATACGAGGAAGACCCCATCAACTTATATTTATCCATTTTAAGTGAACTAAAATCTAGCATAGTAGTGAATGAATGAAATAAAGTGATGGCTTTACATGTGACACATGGCATCTGTATGTCACAGAAAACTAACGCGTAACCTCTACATGAGTCAGTTTTCAGGCATGTTATAGGTGGTTTGGTTTTAGGCAGAATATGATGCAAGCTATTATCGATGAAAGCATAAAAGAAAGAAATAAACGTAAATAAAAGTCCTAGTGTGGCCTATCCTACCAAAATAAACATAAAACAACTTTGGAATCCACCGTTGGACCCTAGAAGCTTGTCTTGATGTTCCATCGTGGTCTTTGCAGCGGGACTGAGCATCCGGTCTTCGTCTTTGATCTTCACAAAATTACTAATTTAAATTACAAATATAAACCTATTTACATTCTAATTTAAATACAAAAGTAATTACAAGGCAAAAACCAAAACGGAGATGCGAGATCTCGAAATTACAAACAAGACCGTGTTTCATCATTACGGTAACACAATCTTCTAAGGCCACGCTAAGTTACAACCATTTTCAAAATTAAATACGTTATAAAAGCATTCATAAGCTTTCAAGAAGACGATAAATAAAATGCATCAACTAAAACAAATTCATACGTGACATAATACTGTTATTATGTTTAATTAATTTTACCAAACCACCTAACGAGATTAAAATTATGTGATTATACCGTTTTAATCACCTAAATTTTAATAAACTTATAATCCATTATTTTAAACCGTTTTAAAATAATATGTATCTTACGAGTGTGAACCGTTTCACAAAAGTCAATATACCATTTCCGTATATAGTATATTGCCATGGGCCAAGAGAAAATAAAATAAAACTTTTTTTTTTTTTTTGCAGAAAAGCAAAGGATCTTTTATATCATAATATAAGAGTGAGAATACAAAGACCCTAAACAAAATTTACAAAGGAGACCAGAGAGGTCCCCCTTAAAAAAACGTTTAACCAAAGGAAAAAAAACCCCAGAAAAACATTATAGACGAGCTATAATGTTGAAAAACTGGAGGGATGCAAATATGAAGTCCACCAGAGTAGTAGCCATCAGTATATGCACCCATGAACGCCATAGGACATCCTTACATTAACCGTGTATACAATCTGACTCAAGAGAACATGAAAAGGCCTAGAAACTCCTCTAAAAATTCTATGATTCCGTTCCTGCCATATATGATAGATGGTACCTAGCAATGCGCATATCCTCCGTCTTTTAATCCAGCTTTTCCCACGAGTATGGCCATGAAACCATTGCAGTACCTGGTCCAGCTCCGATGTCTGAGTGTGAAATGAAAAGAGGCCTTGAACAGCCTTCCAGAGGACATCAGAGTATATGCACCGAAAAAACAAATGAGTGTGACTCTCCTCAGCAGCTTCACAAAGCGAGCAACGGTTGACCCAATGAAACCCTCGCATCAGATACATATCCACAGTGGGAAGAGTTCCTTGCACAGCCAAAGCCCCTATAAAAGAATGTTTAGGAGAGATAGCAACATCAAACACAGTAGTATGCCAAGTATTAGTGGGCAGAGAGGGCCTGAACAAAGAGTACACTGCATCCAAATCAAAAGCAGCCTGGGAAAGTTGATTTTGGGCAGCAGATTCACCAATGGCAGCCACCAAATCATCCCTTACCATAAGAATATTGTTCCAATACCAAGAGGAGGCAGTGGTCCTATAAACAGTCCAGATAGAAGCATCCTTCAGAATGTATGCTTTTACCCAGCGAGACCAAATAGAATCCGTGTTATTATGAAGCATCCAAATCCATTTTGCAATTAAACATTTGTTCCAACTGAGTATCTCTCGAATATAAAACCCTCCGTCACTTCTAGGCCTGCAAATGGAAGCCCAACTATGAAAAGAGAACTTCTTACCTCCATCAGTCACTCCCCAAAGGAAATCCCTGCACAACTTATTAATTTTTTTAATAACATTTTTAGGCAAAAGCACACTAGCACCCCAAAAGTTATTAATACCAAAAAGCACAGAATTAATAAGCTGAAGTCGTCAGCATAAGAAAGCTGATGACTTGCCCACCCCTCAATACGAGCCTTAATTTTCTGCAACAAAGGAGCAAACATGTCTTTAGTGAGACGAGCACTAAACAAGGGAAGGCCTAAATAAGTAAACGGTAGATCTCCCTCAGCAAAACCAGTAGTAGCAAGAATCAAATTTTTAACACAATGATGAACTCCTCCAAAGTAAATAGAGGTTTTCATAGGATTAGCAGTGAGCCCCGAGATACTAGAGAACTGAGCAAGGCAATCAGCAACAGCAGAAACAGAAGGGAGGTCTCCCCTGACAAAGACAAGCAGATCATCAGCAAAAACAAGGTGAGTAAGTTGAGTTTTCACACATTTTGAGTGATAAGAGAACCCATCATGAGTAGGAAGCTTCCTCAAAAGTCTAGACAAGACCTCCATGCACAACACAAAGAGGTAGGGAGAGAGAGGGTCTCCTTGCCGCAGCCCCCCTTTACCCCTAAAGAACCCCTCAACTGTGCCATTAATATTCAAAGAAAACCAAGGAGTGGAAATGCAAGCCATGATCCACTTGACAAATAAGGGTGGCAGACCATAGTAAGTGAGGCAACTCTGAATAAAAGACCAATTAACGGAGTCAAAGGCCTTCTTAATATCAACCTTAATGATGCAACGAGGAGAGATGCGAGCCCTAGAATATTTATGAGCCAATTCATGGGCTAATAAGGAATTGTCAAAGATATCCCGACCTTGAACAAAAGCGGCTTGTTCAAGTCCAATAACATCTCCCATGAACCCCTTAAGCCTATTAGACAAAACCTTGGTAATAGTTTTGTAAAAAACAGTGCAACAGGATATAGGCCGAAAGTCAGTAACACTAGCAGGAATCTGGGACTTAGGAATAAGGGTAATAAGAGTACTATTAGCAGCCTTAGGAAGTTTGCATTTCTGAAAAAAAACTAAGACAGCAGCATAGAAATCATGCCCAACCAAATCCCAAGAACTCTTGAAAAAACCAGAGGTAAATCCGTCAACTCTAGG
Organism: Silene conica; assembly: GCA_029255685.2. Taxonomy (NCBI): domain Eukaryota; kingdom Viridiplantae; phylum Streptophyta; class Magnoliopsida; order Caryophyllales; family Caryophyllaceae; genus Silene; species Silene conica. The sequence continues at coordinate 9,533,527 of CM055316.2, read as the reverse complement.
GCTACTATTGGAGTCTATAGAATGGATGGCAGTCTTTACTTCCGCAAAGGAAATCTGACTAGTAAGAACAGCCCGAGCATCAGAGCTAAACAGACCCATGTGAAATAAGTTAACAGGAATAGGAGCAACATTAGAGGCAGTCCCGAGCAGGGAGGAATAATAATCAATGAAGGCTTTAGCAACATCTTTGAACCCAACACATAAAGTACCATCAACAGCTTTAATAGTACCAATAGTGCTGACTCTTCTCCTAGAAGCCACTCTAGCATAAAAAAATTTAGTATTAGAGTCGTCAAGTAAAACCTGGTTGCACTTTGCTCTTTGGTTGAGAATGTCCAATTCAGCCTGTTTAAGGTGAGTATACCCTTTAAGAAGCTGTTTTTGAGCAATAAACAGCCCCTCATTCATAGGATCCAAATTAAGTTGAGTCTGGCAATCAGCAAGAGCTCTCTTGGCCGTAGCAACCCTACACGCAATACCACTAAAACAGTTATGATGCAAAAATCTAAGAGCTTGTTTCAACTTTTTCATTTTAGCAAACAATCTACTTATACAATCCCCAGGAACAAAGGAAGCCCAAGCACAAGCGAACAATCCTTATAATTAGGAGAAGTAGCCCAACAATTAAGGAACTTGAAAGGCCTAGAGCGTCTGTAAACACCATTATGAAGCTGGAAAACAGCAGCCGAATGATCAGAAACACCTGCATCAGAGAAGTGAACAGTAGTAGTAGAGTTACCCCACTCAGTGTTAATCATAACTCGATCCAGCTTAGCCCATTTAATTGAACGCTCTTGATGATTCGGCCAAGTATAGAAGGCTCCAGTGGCATGATGATCCATGAGAGAACAAGAAGACAAGCAAGAATTAAATTCATCCATAACAGAATCAGGATAGGTTACTCCACCTAATCTTTCAGTTGGGGACTTAACTACATTAAAATCCCCCATACAAACCCAGGGACCAGGCTTAGAAACAGCAATAGCATGGAGACTAGCCCAGAGCGCACGCCTAGCCATAGCATTATTGAAAGCATAGATAAAGGAACAACAAAACTGAAATTGAGAAGGCAAGTGAGTAATAAGGCAATGAATGTGCTGGGCACTAGAAGCAAGAAGAGTCACAGAAACCACAGCGGGATCCCAAAGGATCCAAATACGACCATTATAGTGAGAACTATAATTGTCAAGCATAGCAAACTTACTGAAAAACCGACTGCAAATGGTAGGAGCCCTATGAGATTTAACTCGAGACTCCAAAATAGCACAACAATCTATGTGACTACTCAACAAGAAATCAAGCATCTCTTGTTGTTTAAGGGGATCATTAAGCCCCCTTACATTCCAAGAGGCAACCTTCATGGGAAATGAGCCCCCAAGGGGTTCGTATCAGCCTCATCTGGACCCCTATCAGTCCCAAACTTACCTTCTAAAGATTGAAACCGGTTACTCAAATTGGTAGCAACCTCTTTGCCTTTGCTCCGAGATTTTGAAAAACCATTAACATGCTGGCCAGGAGGGGTAAAAATGATGTCCACTACAGTCTTGTTCTGAATTATCAAACCCTTGCCCAATAACAGGAGCCACTGGGTCTGGATCTGGAACAGCAGTATCAGCAGTAGCTGTAACCTCTGCTTCTTCAGTACTTTTAGGCTTCACCTTTTCCTTATAGACTCTAGTTTTTCCACTCCTACATTTCTCTTTGGTATGCCCAATTTTGTTGTAAGAGTGGCAAAAATATGGTACCCATTCATAAGCAATAGATTGCAAAACCAGAACAGGGTTTGCTCGATCGAGTCACTAGAGTACTCGATCGAGTAACCTTGACAGACTGGGTTTTACTCGATCGAGTATAACAGGTACTCGATCGAACCCAAAGGTTTTCAGAAAACCAAAATTTTCAGAAAAATTAAAATACCCTGAAAACTGTTCGATCGAGTTAAAGCGAGGTCGATCGAGGAACAGTGTCACTCGATCGAGCACAGCAAGTCTCGATCGTGTGACGGGTTATCGAGGCAGATTACGAACGAGTAATAATTCGCTCGTTCACAGAATCCAAAAAATACTCGATCGAGCGAAAGAACGATCGATCGAGTGACAGGTGGTTTGAAAAACCGCTCGATCGAGCCGAAAAAGAGCTCGATCGAGTGACTTGTAGTTTTAAAACTGCTCGATCGAGACAAACACTGCTCGATCGAGTGACTAGTAGCAGAAGAAGACCACGAACGAGTAGAAATACGCTCGCTCGTGGAATCCCAAAAACGCTGCTATTGCTTAAAAACAAAAACGTGTGTTTATTATTGATTTCAATCGGGTAAATCAACAATAAACAACTACAAAAGATTTACATACTGCTAAAAATATCGATTAATCAACAATATGCAAATTAAAATCGAAAAACATGATCGATTTCACACAAGAATGGCACACGGCCGAGACATCAACGGGTTTTTTAAAATCCGATTTTTAAAACAACTTATGAAAAACACAATTGTAAAGTTTTCGTGGCCTTGGCTCTGATACCACTTGTGGGGAATAAACATGTATTCACCCTAAAAATTCCAGGATTATAACGAAAATGACATATGCGATTATAGTCATAAGATGAAAAACATGAATAAGAGTACAACCATAGGTCCTTTGCGCGAATGGCCTAAGAACAGGAATTAAATGAAATTCCCTCCTATAACTTGCACCCAAGACTTTGTCTGAGACAATGCCGCGTGTGCTAGAAATGCTCTCCAATTGCCTTGCAATATGGGGAGAGGTTATGTGAGGTTTTGATGTGAGATCTAGGTTTTTGGGAAAGCAGTTCTCAAAAACCCTAGTTTTCTTGAGATAAAATATACCAGTAATGAGTAGTCTGACAAAAGGAGAGTTCTTCTCCTTTTGTAGCACTCACTCTGTAACACCCCCATTTATTTAAGGGCCTGTACTAGGACTCCTTAGATAAATAAGGATGTTACCATCTCGGTTTCCCGAGGCAGTAGATACAAAGGAAGATAAACAGTACTTTAAATTGATAAAACTCGTAAACAACTATCATGTGATCTAGACTCTAGGCAGGTCCGGATCCAAGCTTCTCTCTTCCCCTAGCTTCCACAGTCTCAACACCTGTCAATCTGCTCCCCAATAATTGGTTCATCACAGGTGATCACGAATACACAGGGTCAACCACGAGGTTGAGTAGAGAAAAACTGTAAACAAACCACATTACTATAAATAGAAAGTCGAACTTCTCCACTCCGAATCACAAGACCCATAATTCTTCACACCAATCACAGACCCTTTATCTCCGCACCAATCACAAGACCCTTTATCTCCGCACCAATCACAGACCCTTTATCTCCGCACCAATCACAGACCCTTTATCTCCGCACCAATCACAGACCCTTTATCTCCACACCAATCACAGAATGATATAAACAGCACAATATAACAATCACATGATATTATGTAACAAACAGGCTTAATATCAAATAAGAACAGATTACACATCAATATTTATCAGTATTTCCCCTACCTCGAAACTGCAGAAGGACAAGGTCAATTGTAAAACTGCTAGAAGTGTTCCACGCGAAAATCGTCACCTAACATATATTACGTAACGAATTAATAATCATCCCGAACCCCATAACTCACGTTACTCTACCATAAATAGAAACCTTCTAAAAATGAAAAGTTTCCCAAAATAGAAACTTTCCCGAAATAGTAACTTTCTTAAAACGGAAACTTTCCCGACTCGTAACACCTTCAATTAAAACAACCCATAACTTACCAAATACTAATAACTATATAATACCAATAATAATAATAAACCACTAAAACAACTAATAATAACTATTATATAAAGGATATAATAATAGTAATTATAATAATATAATATAGTATAAGTATAAGTAATATAATAATAATAATTGTAGTAACACTCTTACGCAAACCCGCAACACGCAAACACTATTCACTTCGCACCACCGGCTCCACCCTAAACACCACGCTACTCCTCCACGATCGTCGTCAGCCACCATGTCCAGCAACCCCTCAACTCTAGCCGGTGAGTTGAACCATGGCTGATTCCAACACGCGACCCCCGACTCGACAACTCGCGTAAAACGGACCCGACTACCACCGTGAACACTACCACCACTTCCGACAACCAGCCATCCTATCGACAACCACCGGCGAGGTGAACCAAGGCCCCTACCAGGCCTGGTCACACACTCACACACCGTAAACCCGTCTACACCTACTCCTGCCGTCACTACCACTAACCCCGACAACCACCGCTAGAACCACCTTTGACACTAGCCTCATAAACAACGGTGGTACCACCGTATCGACCTCACCCTAGTCAACGGTGCTACCACCCCCAAACACCCCCCCCCCCCCCCCCGAACACCGCATACACCCTATAACCGAGACACGCAAGGAACACGAACACTCCCTTCGTCACCGACTCCGCTGCCCGCACCCACCGTGTCTACCACTACACTACTCCCCTGACTACACCAATAAAATGGTGTTATGCTAGAGTGAGAACGATGACACACTATCCTTCGAATCAAAACACAACCAAACGCAGACACGACATTATCGAAAAGTCAGAGGGATCGTACCTGATGCACGCTCACAACGACTGGCCCTAGGTTGGTCTAAACTCACCGCACGAACCTCCTCTCCCTTTACTGAAGTGGCGGCTGCAAGGCTAAGGCGTTGGATGTGTATAGAGTTGGGTAAAAAAAATGAGGTTAAAAGCACCTCTTATAAGGCGGCTTAAGGGTTTAAGTGAGTGTGTGAGTGCGTGAGTGAAGAGTCTATTGATATGATATACTCAAGAAGGGGGGGTTGAATTGAGTATGCCTTCTTTTTAAATCTTCTTCGATGTGTGTAAGTTTGTATGATGATCGTTGAGTAGAGCAAGTAATAAAGAGAGACACAATATTTTTGAAGTGGTTCAGTCTCACACTTTGAGACCTACGTCCACTATTCTCGATTAATAAAATTAGTACCAACTCTGGATTACAATTTTATCAACCCTACTCGTGCGACTTTGATGTTAGTCACAACTCTATCTAGATACCGTTAAATATCTAGCTACGACAAATACCGTTAAATATTTGTCTTACAATGAGTACCGCTAAATACTCGTTCTATCTTACGTTAATAAGATAAAGTCTTCAATGTTTCTTGATGTCACAATCTTGAATGAATAAGATCAATGCTTGAGCACTTGAATCTTGAATCGGATATGACAATGATAAGCTCGAACTTGAAGAATATAATCGGCGGTTTCTCTCTTTGATTTGCGTAAATATATGTGTATGTGTTTCGTGTATTTTAATGTATCATGGTAGTCTATTTATATAGAATATGTATCTAGGTAATTCAAACCCCAGATGATTTAGGAATATTACTAAAACTAGAATACTAGTCTTTTAGTAATACTACCTGAAATCTAATTTTAATATATTTAGGAAAGATTTAATAATATACTTTATGTATTATATAAGGAATCTATTTCCTAATTCATATTTAGGAAAGATCTTTATATAATAAACAATTAGTATCCTTATTAAATCAACTTCCTAAATCATGTCAAAGATAATAAAAATATATTACCATAATATAATCTTAGTTTGTTTTAGGATATTAAATAAATACATAATATTTACTTAATTGAATCCTACACGAATTATGGTAAACGTGACATATCACACGTTTCCCAAAGTCGAAACAAACTACATTTAGATTATATAAATTTGACAATAAAGATCATATAAAAAAATCCTTAGTTTATTTTAGTAATAAATAATTATCTCATAAGACAATTATTTATTCCTTATTTAACTTAAAGATATTTTATATAATCCTATTAAGATTAACAATTCTATTTATTAAAATAGAATACCAATTAAACACTAATTCTACACGACACAGATTTGGAAACAAACGTTTCAACTTAAACACATATATATTCCGATCATTTCTTCATGATATAGAGTTATAGCTACGGGCTATAACTAGAACCAATCTTGTACTAAAGCTATAGTTGATAAGTATAACTTTAGTCTATTATGCGCGCTTGTAATCTTCTATCAATCTTCGACTTAGTCAATTCATTGACTAACATGCTTGAATCTTTTATACTTGATTGATTAAATCTTGTTACTAATGTTCTGTACACTTAGCACACAATTATACATACGAGTATATAATATATAAATAGCTAGACTTGTCATTATCAAAACATAAACATATATACTATATATTAATTTGAATATATGGTTCAACAAATTCCCCCTTTTTGATGATGGCAAGTCTTTCTTAGATTTCGTGTCTATGTGTATTTTCCCCCTCAATATAATAAAGGTTATTCATAGCAAAGATTAACTTAGGGTTTTTATCTTCTATCTATCCCATATCCTTTAAGAACCCTAAGAGACAATGAATTACGACAAGGAGCAAGCTTAGGCAAATTCTAATCTAAGTCGCATATTTCCCCCTCTTGACATCATCGAAAAGATGAGAACAAAGACATGAAACGACTAGAATAATATACGACGAAAACATAAGCAAGCATATAAACGAGTCTAAAAATATGAACATAGAAAATATCACACAAGCACATACGGAATGTTAAAATATACACAACCAATCCGAATATACTATGCCAATGGGATGAATTAGGAATAATAGAGTATTAAGAAAAATGGGTCTGGCTAGGGTTCGGATAAAATGGCCTGCAAAAGATAACAAATACGATGGGCCAAAGCAAAAAAAATAAGAGGTTGGGCCGCATCAAAACAGGGATTAGGTTTGGGCCTGTTTGGGGTTAGGAAATCCGAAGAAGCAAAATAAGGGTTAGCTTCGGATTTCTAATGGGCTAGGTAAGCAAATTGGGCCATAAGACTAATATTGTTTATAAGTCCACCACCGGACTTTGAGCAAAACAACAACAAATCAACCGAAATTTGATAAAAACAGAGACGGAGATGACGGATCACGAACGAGAACTTGAGCCGGGTGTCTTTGCATATGGGTTCACGTAATCGGGTCGGGTATGGAATTCTAAGGTCTCCAACCTATCGAGGCAGCTATTGACGTTCCTCCCTTGAGCATTGAGCGCAATCTCGAAGTTAAGCACCTTGAGCGAGAGTGCCTTGACGGCCTCAAGTGCTTTAGAAGCATCCTCTCGTAATAGGCCATGATCACGCACCATTGCCCCTCCTTGTGTCGTGATAAAAGACAAGCGATCACTTATGGCGAGTAATTCGGAGCATACCACCGAGACCTCTGACCCAATCTTCACCAAATGCTTATCAACTTTCTCCATCCATTCTTTCACCTCAACCTCAAATTTACGACTCCTCTTAGCACGACTACCCCCTGCCTCCTCCTTCTCCTTTTTAATTTCACACATACCAAGAATTTGATCCATCTTGGCTTCAAGACCCGCAAAGGATGGCGAAGGATGCGGAGTGGGCTCAGTCTTACCAAACGTAAGATCAACTCCGTCAAAGCAAATTCCCATTAATTTCAACAACCGATCACACATACGATCTTTTGGTTTAATCCCGAAACTGGAATCATCAACAATACCTTTCTTAAACATTAATTCGGATACCCACATTCCATATGGAATGTCGATGGTGGAGCAAAACTTTTCCTTAACAAGAACGTTCGAAACTTGACAGATTTTATGGCAAATAAGAGACGCCAAATCAATTTTCTGTCCCTCCAACCAACTATACAACACCACGGCCTCAACACTAGCAAGCTTATCCCGACCACCCCGACGTGGTAACACAGTGTTCCATAAAAAATTCAAGAAGAACTTTAATTTGGGGTTGAATGAAACAGTAAGCAGATGGGTGATCTCAGTTGCATCCGCATCAAAGTATTTCTTAATCACCAATTTTTGTTCTTTAGAGACTACACTCCATTCCTTTTTCGGGTCAAGAACTAATCCTTCTTGATCAAGTTTAAAGATTTCACAAATATCCGACTTAGTCACAATAACATCCCGACCATTCACAACACCCCTAATACCATCATCACACGGTTTAACTGAAGCAAAGAATTGAACCAATTCTATAGGAAACAACAAACCCGAGAAATCACTTATGTATTCCCACCCTTGAAACGTCAGAAAATCTTTAAAGAATCGCAAAGATTTTGACCCACTGACCCACGACTTAGGATAAAACCGACCCGCATGAATGGCGTAAGGTAAAACACGATCGATTAACGTACCTTCTTGCTTAGTCATGCGAACCTTCTCAAGACCTGCACGAGTGGCTTCGACAGAGTACTCGGGAAACAGAGGACGAGGGATTTGAGAGTCGAATTCTTGCATGTCATCAGAATTAGAGGATGAAACCCGATTAAGTTTGCGTCGTTTGCTCTGGTCGGGGGTGGGTGCGGCTGACGCTATCGGAGTCGGGGAGGGTGGTGGTGATGGGGTTGGTGAAGGAGGTGTAGGTTTCTTTTGTTGAGAGCGGGTTGCACGAGATGGAGGCATTATGAGAATGGTGATTTAAGTCGACGGTTGTTGGTGGAGGTTTTGAGGATGTTTTAATGGAGATTTGGGTTTTGTGGAGGTTTGAGAGTATTAATGGGTTTTACAAATTTTATGACGGTAATAATGGTGGAAAGGTGAGGTAAGTTGAGGGAGTTGGGGTAATAATGGGAAAGGGGTAAAAGTCAAAGGCTAGGATTAGTAGGGGGGCACGTGGCAGGTGGTAGTGGGACAAGTTTGGGTGGAGACGTGGCACATGGGGGACCATCACACACACTTTGTGTGTTTAATTTTAGGTAAATTTATTTTTGTTTTTGTAATATTTGAATATTATTATTTTGTATATATTGTAATATGTATGTTGTGGGGAAATTATAATATGTGACGTAATATTATTGTGAGATCGATTGTGCACACATTCATATGTAAATCGTATAATATAACTATAATCACATAATTTTTCATCGAGTATACACATACACATGCAGCGCAGTATACGGACACAGTCATATAATCTCATCCAAACCGTAGTCAATCATTGGGTTATTTTTGCTTTTAAGATTTGATTAGGTGCCACCGATTAAACCAATTTCCAATCGCAAAGTCTCAAAGCGTTCTCTAGCCAATGGTTTAGTGAAGATATCTGCCCATTGTTTTTCCGTACTACAAAATTCCAATTTTATATTTTTCTTTTCAACATGGTCTCTTAGAAAGTGGTGTCTAATTTCAATATGTTTAGTTCTCGAGTGCTGGGCTGGGTTTTTAGATATAATAATAGCACTCGTATTATCACATAATATAGGCACACATCCAACATCAACACCATAATCATGTAACTGTTGCTTTAACCATAAAAGTTGAGAACATACCAGTGCGGCTGCAATATATTCTGCTTCGGCAGTTGAGAGAGCGACAGAATTTTGTTTCTTGGATCCCCAAGATATTATACATGGACCTACAAAGGTAGCAAGTCCGGAGGTACTTTTTCTGTCTAAAGAACATCCTGCATAATCCGCATCTGAGTATCCTACTAGGTTAAAGTTACAGTCCATAGGATACCATAGATATAATTTTGAGGTTCCGATTAGGTATCTTAAAATTCTCTTAACTGCAATCATGTGTGATTCTTTTGGTGCAGATTGGAATCTCGCACAAACACAGACACTAAACATTATATCTGGACGACTTGCTGTAAGATAAAGAAGTGATCCAATCATACCTCTGTAGGTTGTTTCATCTACAGACTTACCATCTTCGTCTTTGGTTAACTTCTTATCTGTGACCATTGGAGTAGGCATTGCATGAGAGGTTTCCATTCCAAATTTCTTTAGTAACTCCTTGACGTATTTTTGTTGATGACCCTTGATTTCTTCTTCAGTTTGTTGTATTTGAAGTCCAAGGAAGAACTTTAGTTCTCCCATCATACTCATCTCGAACTCAGAAGTCATCAACTCAGAGAAGTACTTGTACAACTTTTTATTAGTTGAGCCAAAAATAATATCGTCAACGTAGATCTGAACGACTAGTAGATCTGAGTTTTCGCTTTTAAGAAATAGGGTTTTATCCACAGACCCTCTCTTGAATCCACTCTCCAATAGGAACTTTGATAATCTGTCGTACCATGCTCTAGGTGCTTGTTTCAGGCCATAGAGAGCTTTGTCCAATTTGAATACATGATCTTTGAGTTTGCTGTCTGGAAATCCAGGAGGTTGTTCAACAAATACTTCCTCTTGGAGATAGCCATTAAGAAAGGCAGTCTTAACGTCCATCTGAAAAAGCTTCATTCCTTTGTGTGCTGCAAATGCAATGAGTAGTCTTATTGCCTCAAGACGAGCAACAGGAGCAAAGGTTTCATCATAATCGATCCCTTCCTATTGGTTGTATCCTTGAACCACTAGTCTGGCCTTATTTCGCACAATAACTCCAGTGTCATCCAATTTGTTTCTGAATACCCATCTAGTTCCAATGACAGTTCTGTCCTTAGGTCGAGGAACAAGATGCCAAACTTTGTTTCTTTCAAATTGCTGGAGTTCTTCTTGCATGGCAACTATCCAGTCTGGTTCTGCGAGAGCTTCCTTGATATTTGAAGGTTCAATGGTGGAGAGGAAGGAGTAGAATGAGCAAAAGTTATTTAAGCTTCTTCTAGTTTGAACTCCATCTGTCAGGCTTCCTATGACATTGTCCAAAGGATGAGAGCCTTTGTATCTCCAGTTTCTTGATTGATCATTTGCATTCCCTGAACTTGACTCGGGATCTTGACTTGTTCCCCCTGAATCCAAACCTGGGTTTATAGTAGGGTCAGGTATAATTCTGGCCTCTTCCCTTTGGTTTTGATTCAAAGTTACAGCTTCATTAGCTGTAACTCTAGGTTCCAAGTCATTGGTTTGAGAGTTATCTACAGTATCATGAACTGTAGTTTCATCTCTCGCACCATTTTCTCCCAAGTTGAGTTCATCATGAGTTCCTTGAGGTTCTCCTTCTTCAATTTCCATTTCAGGAGGATCTTCCTTTGATAATCTGAAATCAGGTTCGTCTAGGTTTTCCTCTATATCCTGTAATGGCTTATCGAAGACATTATTCTCATCAAAGATAACATGAATACTTTCCTCTATGCATAAAGTACGTTTGTTAAAAACTTTGTAGGCTTTACTATGATCCGAATATCCTATAAAGATTGCTTCATCACTTCTAGGGTCGAATTTGCTTAATCTGTTTTTACCATTGTTGTGAACAAAGCATTTACTACCAAAGCATCTTAAATGAGATATGTTTGGTTTACGACCACGAAGAAGTTCATAAGGAGTCTTTTTAAGGATAGGTCTAATCATAGCACGGTTATGAATATAGCAAGCTGTACTAATAGCCTCAGCCCAAAAGTTTCTAGGTAGGCCACTACAAAGAAGCATTGTTCGAGCCATGTCTTCTAGGGTTCTGTTCATTCGTTCTACGACTCCATTTTGTTGTGGGGTTCTAGGGGCCGAGAAGTTATGTCCAACACCATTGGTTTTACAGAACTCAATAAAAGCATGATTGTCGAACTCAGTTCCATGGTCAGTACGGATTTTTACTAGGTTTGATTTATATTTGTTTTGGACAAGTTTCATGAGACTAACAAATTCATCGAATGTTTCATCTTTAGAATGAAGAATGATTGGCCAAACAAATCTAGAGTAATCATCAACTAGAACGAAAACGTACCTGGAACCACCTCTGCTTCTTACCTTCATAGGGCCACATAGATCCATGTGTACAAGTTCAAGAGCTTGTTCTGTGCTTACCACTCTTTTTGGCTTAAAGGATGATCTTACGTGTTTACATCGTGCACATGTGTCACACATCTTTTCTTGATCAAATTTGATCTTTGGAAGACCTTCGACCAAGTCCCATCTTTTCAGCTTACTTAGAATAGGTGAGCTAATATGACCAAATCTCTTGTGCCATAGACATGGATCATCTAACGTAACTTTCATGCATGATAGAGAATCAGTAGGTACAACATTTAAATCAATCATATAAACATTTTTCATCCTGTGACCTTCAAGTATTACTTTACTGGTGCCTTCTAAGATAATACGGCATATATCTGAGTGAAAAACCACTTTATTTCCTTTGTCACATAATTGAGATATACTAATAAGATTGTGTTTGAGACCACTCACAAGGTATACATCATTTATAGCATGAGAAGATGAAATACCTATCTTACCAATTCCGATGATCTTTCCCTGTTTGTTATCACCAAATGTGACTTTACCTCCATCATAGGGTTTAAGGGTTTGGAATAGATTTACGTCGCCTGTCATATGTCTTGAGCATCCGCTGTCGAGATACCATAGGTTATTTTCCTTGGCGACAAACTGCACGAATAAGTTCAAAGACAGGATTTAGGTACCCAAGCATACTTGGGTCCTTTGTTGTTAGTAATCACAAATACATCTTCCTTTTTAACCCAGACTTGTCTTACATAGGTCTTTCTATATTGGTAGTAGTTGGGTTTTGATGTTTTTGTGTAGGTCTTAGTTTGGACTCTAGGTGACCAATTTTTGTGTGTTGCTTGTTGAGGAGTTTGTTTGGTTCTATTTTTCTTTTCTTCGTAATCAAATGTCATGTCATAGAACCATCTGTGGTCAATATTTCTTTCTTCAGTTTTGTTATCATCACCATCGGAGATAGAAATAGTGTCGTTTGGAATTCCTAAGGATTTAACAAACTTAACTCCGGTTTTAAAATCTTGTGCGTGTTTTACACAGTTTTCTCGGAGGTGTCCAGTATGGCCACAATAAGTGCATATTAAATACTCAGGAAGGTCGGCATATTTTCTTCTTCTAAAGTCTCTGTCTGTTGGGCTTTGCTTACACTTTGAGTGATCCCTTCTTCCATAACACTCGTGTCCTAACCCCATCTTCATGTTGTTGTCGGATTGTTCAGTTAGGAAGTTTAGAACGTTAGTGCTTCCTTCCCATTTGTCGTGAACCTTCCGAGCATGAAGAAGGAGGTCTTTTAGGGAGTCTATTTCTTTCTTACATTCACTGTGGTCAGTGTTGTTAGACTCTTTTAGGTTTTGAATGTCTTTATGAAAGTCGGACACAATTTTGGCATGTTCCTTCTTGATTTTAGATAGATTGAATTCTAGATCCATAATTTTGCTTTCGAGAATCTCAACTTCTTCCAGATGAGTCTCATCTTCGACCATAATCGAAGATTCTGACTTAAGGCGCTCATTAGCTTTTCTTAATTCTGAAGTTATAGCTTCATTAGCTATAACTTTAGATTGAAGCTCTTTAATGTTGAGTTTTAGTTTTGAGGTTATAGCTTCATTAGCTATAGCTTTAGACTCAAGAACCTTTTTCTCAGACATAACTGTCTCCAACTTAGCATTTGCTTCAATGCTTATTTTGGATTTCAGTTTCTTAGCTTTGGCCTTTAGAAGTTGATTTTCCTCAGCAATATCGAGGATCTGTTCTTTCAAGTCATCTAACTCAAGACTTTGTTCATGACATTGGTCTAGGGTTTTCTCAAAATATTTAACCAACATAGCTTTAGATAAATTTTTAACTTGACTTTTGAGTTGAAGAAAATTTACCTCTTCATCGTCGTCGTCGTCGTCTGAGTCGGATTCTCCAAGGAGACACAAATGGGATGCGTCGTCTTCGTTGTTGTCGTTTGAGATTAGATCTAAGCTGACGTTGCTTAGGCACAGGTTTGCTACCTCATCTTCTTCTGAGTCCTCGTCATCTTCGGATTCTAATTCTCCCCAACACGACGCAAGCATTACTTTCTTGAACTCCGTTTTGGTCTTTTCTCTTTTTGACTTATCTTTGATTTTGTCCCAACTTGGACAGTCTTTGATCATGTGGTCTTGTTGTCCACACTTGAAACATCCTCTTTTGAAGAATGTTTGTTTTGTATCAGTTTTCTTTTTGTCGACTGTTTTGTTGTTAGAGTTTTTGTATCTTCCCTTGAAGACAGCCTTTTTAAAACGTCTTGCGAATAGAACTGTCTCGTCTTCTAGTTCTTCTTCGCACACTTCACTTGTGGAGGCTTGTAAAGCGACGCCCTTTCCTTTGGGATCATCATCGTTTTTATTTAGTATGATCTCGTGTGCCATTAAGGATCCAATCAACTCTTGGTAAGTAATCTTAGATAGATCACGTGCTTCCTCTATGGCCGTGACCTTAGGTTGCCATTTTTTGGTGAGACTCCTAAGAATTTTTCGAATGATATCTTCAGAATCGATCTTTCTGCCAAGGTTCCGCAGTTCATTAATAATACAAGAAAATCGTTCAGACATGCTATCAATAGATTCATTCTTTTCCATATTGAAAAGTTCATATCTTTGAACGAGCAAGTCTATACGATGTTTCCTGACTGCGGATGTTCCTTCATAAGCAAGTTCGAGACTATCCCATATTTCCTTAGCGGAACTACAAGATGAGAATCTATCAAATTCTGAGGTTATCATACCGTTCTGTAGGAGGCTCATGGCTTTAGAGTTTTTCTCTGCAATTTTGTAGTCACTTTCCACATAATCGCTTTCCATCTTTTCATAGGTTGTTCCATTGGCGGCGGCGACCAAGATCTTCTTTGGTCCAGTTTGGATGATCTTCCAACATTCCCAATCACAACCCTTGATGTAATGAGTCATCATATTTTTCCATAAACTGTAGTTTTTGCCATCGAAGATAGGGCACTTGAGATGCTTGGAATCCATTGTTGAAGGAGTATATAATATAGAATCAATAGAAGGATAAAAACTCACGCGGCTAGGCGATCAAGAGCACGAGGCTCTGATACCAATTGAAGAGTCAATTGATATGATATACTCAAGAATGGGGGGTTGAATTGAGTATGCCTTCTTTTTAAATCTTCTTCGATGTGTGTAAGTTTGTATGATGATCGTTGAGTAGAGCAAGTAATAAAGAGAGACACAATATTTTTGAAGTGGTTCAGTCTCACACTTTGAGACCTACGTCCACTATTCTCGATTAATAAAATTAGTATCAACTCTGGATTACAATTTTATCAACCCTACTCGTGCGACTTTGATGTTAGTCACAACTCTATCTAGATACCGTTAAATATCTAGCTACGACAAATACCGTTAAATATTTGTCTTACAATGAGTACCGCTAAATACTCGTTCTATCTTACGTTAATAAGATAAAGTCTTCAATGTTTCTTGATGTCACAATCTTGAATGAATAAGATCAATGCTTGAGCACTTGAATCTTGAATCGGATATGACAATGATAAGCTCGAACTTGAAGAATATAATCGGCGGTTTCTCTCTTTGATTTGCGTAAATATATGTGTATGTGTTTCGTGTATTTTAATGTATCATGGTAGTCTATTTATATAGAATATGTATCTAGGTAATTCAAACCCTAGATGATTTAGGAATATTGCTAAAACTAGAATACTAGTCTTTTAGTAATACTACCTTAAATCTAATCTTAATATATTTAGGAAAGATTTAATAATATACTTTATGTATTATATAAGGAATCTATTTCCTAATTCATATTTAGGAAAGATCTTTATATAATAAACAATTAGTATCCTTATTAAATCAACTTCCTAAATCATGTCAAAGATAATAAAAATATATTACCATAATATAATCTTAGTTTGTTTTAGGATATTAAATAAATACATAATATTTACTTAATTGAATCCTACACGAATTATGGTAAACGTGACATATCACACGTTTCCCAAAGTCGAAACAAACTACATTTAGATTATATAAATTTGACAATAAAGATCATATAAAAAAATCCTTAGTTTATTTTAGTAATAAATAATTATCTCATAAGACAATTATTTATTTCTTATTTAACTTAAAGATATTTTATATAATCCTATTAAGATTAACAATTCTATTTATTAAAATAGAATACCAATTAAACACTAATTCTACACGACACAGATTTGGAAACAAACGTTTCAACTTAAACACATATATATTCCGATCATTTCTTCATGATATAGAGTTATAGCTACGGGCTATAACTAGAACCAATCTTGTACTAAAGCTATAATTGATAAGTATAACTTTAGTCTATTATGCGCGCTTGTGATCTTCTATCAATCTTCGACTTAGTCAATTCATTGACTAACATGCTTGAATCTTTTATACTTGATTGATTAGATCTTGTTACTAATGTTCTGTACACTTAGCACACAATTATACATACGAGTATATAATATATAAATAGCTAGACTTGTCATTATCAAAACATAAACATATATACTATATATTAATTTGAATATATGGTTCAACAATGAGTTATTTGAGGGTATTGGCAACGCATGGGCTGCTACTTTGCATATTATACGAGGCCCAAACCCAGCTCCAAATGTCTCAAGTTCGATCCCCACTAACGACATTCAAGAGATGTACTTCGATAATGTTGATACCCGTCGTTGTGGGTGTCAAAGATAAGATTTATAAACCAAACTAAAACTATAGATAGTGATAGTAAGGGTCGAACCACAGAGAGACAAGGTTAATTATGTTTGATAATTTTTAGTCTACAAAGTAACAATAGAGAGGGGGTTTGATTGTTGCTAAGTCTAAAACAAATATAAAATACAACAAGTAAATAAAGATGAGAATAAAAATATAATAAAAGAGATGCTAGGATATTCGGGTAATAAACAGCTAAGATACTATAAATCCTAAGTCAACATGTACTGCAGTCGCGTAAGGGATGTAACATATCCTTTAGGTCTATGCTATTAGTTCCTAGGTCTCACAATTATTGGGTGTCAACAATAAGGGTGATTCCTAAATTCTAGGTCACAAACCTTTCAGTCTTAAGTAACCTATCCGTCTTAAGATGTAAACCAATGCCCTTCCCAAATCTCTCAATCTTGGGTAGGTCAATACTAACATCCTACAAGTCTCCTTTTGGTCTCATTGTAGGTTATTATAGTCTACAAATAAAAGCGAAACAGAATTCATACGCGTGTCGGTCGACCGACCAACTAACCCGGTCGGCCGACCTCCACCCTACAACACGTCGATTCGGAATTTATACTACCTTCGCATATTTACTCCCTACATCCTAACATATGAAATTTAGCTACTCATAGTTACTGGAACAATAATAAAAATAGGAATAAACATGAAAGTTATAAAGAACATAAATCTAAACATGCAATAATAATAAAGGAAATTAAAATAAGATGAAAAGGAGATTAGGAACTTTGGTTCCCCATGGTTAAAACAAGTCAATGAAGGGTAAAATAATCAAATAACACAATCCCAAGGAACAAAGAATAAACCTTTAGGTCAATATTCTACCCAATCCTTACGGTCTTAGGGTTCCTAGAAAAGCACTAAACTTTCGTTCAAGGGCAATCCCAAAGTTGTTGTTAAACTAATCCTAACAATCTTTCAATCTAAAAGAATTAGTTTACCAACAACAATGGGGGATTGGTAATTTAATCATAAAACTTATCAAAGTCAAGTCTTTACCATGGTTCCCCTAATTCCTAATCACAAGAATTAGTTATGCATAATCTCAATTGTAAAACTAACAATAACAAGAATCAAGAACATTAAAGGAATTAACATAATTAAAGATGACAATAAAAGGGAAAGCATGAATTAAGAAACAACAATAAGATGAACAACAAGATTAAATTAAAAGGGAAAGATTAATTGTAGCAAACTTACAACTTAATTGGAAATCTAAGAACAAAGATGAAAACTTGGACTTGATTATTCTATGATAGAAAACTAGATTAAGAACTTGATGATAAAAACTAAGTAGAAAACTTGATTCATCTGAATTAGGGACTGAATTTGCTTAAATAGGCAGAATTAAAGAGTTTCCTAATGACCTAAACACTTGTATGGGCTTTTCGGAAACTTCTGGGTCGGCGCTGTGGTCGGTCGACCAGTATTTTCGGTCGGTCGACCGCTTTACGGATTTTATGCAATTTTTGGGCTTCAGGCAAATTCTGGGCTTTTCCAATTGGCACCTGGTCGGTCGACCTACTTTGTTGGTCGGTCGACCTGACTGACGGGACTGCAGCGCGCATCGATCTTAAAACAGCTGCCATTTCTTCGTTACTTATCGAAATCAAGCGATTCTCGCGGCGTTGGAAAGCTAAGAGGATAAGCTTTCACCTCCAACTGGAATCACTCCATTATCAGCTCTAGAACTCGAGATATAGCCATTTGAAACAGGCTGCAATGTCGTGGATCGATTCTTTGCTTGTAAAAGTTATCTTTAGGCCTTGAAATGTGCGCTAAGCTTCGTTCCTTCTTATCCTTAGTCATAAAAAGTCCAGAGGGCATAAATTTGGTATAAAATCGTCCCTTTTCCGCATAAATCTGCAAAAGAGCATAAAAATACGAAAGTACACGATTGTTGGGAAATAAGGGCTAAAACATAGTAAATGAGCGACCAAATGCGTGTAAAAATAGATGTAAAACATCATAAAATAGGCACGCATCAAATGTATTTATCGAGTACTTAAAATGTCAAAACAAAAGTCATACACGTATAACTCGTAACATTATTATTAACTTCATTTATCTACTTACGATAACAAATAATATAAAATCGTAACATAAAATAAGACCTATAACGTTAACTCCGAGTCAAAACCCGAGTATCAAAAATGAGAGGTATTGCAGTCTGCTCATGTTAGACATACGACATAACATTAGCAACATATAAAATATAAAAGACTTATTCGAAAATTAATCATCGAATAGTAATGTTCAAATATGACCAAAATAAACAATAAATATTATTATAAAATACGAGGTATTACACACTCGGTTGGCCGAAATAGGCTAGGGTAAGAGTGTGCTTTCTACTCTTACCTTATTCTCTTGCGCGATTCGACCCTAATGCTAAAATATAATTCGCGGTATTTAATTATAAATCGTATACACGTTATCAGATATTAATGTAGTCGATACATTAATAATGGTCTGATAAAAATTACAATATTGTATAATTTGCTAAATTAATATAACTGCTTATATTAATACAAGAATTCAATATATAATTAAATATAACTGTTTATATTTAATTTTACGAATTAATCATGTAATCCGTATTAGCTAAAATTATTTAATCCGTATTAAATAATAATCTCAACATCTCATTGACTAATTTAATAGTCAATACCTCTGACTAACTGTTTAGTCATATCCGACATAAATGTGACTGTATTTTCATACCTTCACATCTCTCAAACGTGTCCTATAGGTGTGACGTATAGAGACCAGTTGATCACCGCCATCCGTATGACAATAACGTCAAATTTATCTAGCAAGCCAACCGTTATCGATAAACGTGGATCAACTGATAATAATCACTACTACAATTGAGCACTTGGGCCACGGCTAAATTCGTGGCGCAAGTACTAATTTCCCGTGGCTAATGCTCTTTGCCACGGAAAATACCTTCCGTGGCCCAAGTGGCCGTGGCTAACAGATAGCCACGGGGGAAAACAAGAACGTTGCTAAAATTATATTTTTAGCCACAGATTCTCACGTGGCTAATAATTCCCGTGGCCAAAAATTAATTCTCGTGGCCAAAATTATTCCCGTGGCAAACAAAAAAATAAACAAAATGTAAAATATTATTTTTTTTACTGATAATGAAAATATTTTCACATATGGAATCTTTTTTTTTGGTCTAAACCGGGGTGTCCACCGTCGACAATGGTGTATAATCCCCTCGCCACGGGTACTCTCATGAAGAGCTAAACGGTTGGCCAAAGAGTTGGCCCATTCCCATGGGTAGGGATCGAACCCCTGACCTCATGGTTAAGGGATGAGGTGAGCAACCACCACACTACCAAACACATTTGGTTACATATGGAATCTTGTCAAGCTTTAACCCTTACTTGACTAGTTATCTCAACTCGTTAATTACAATCACAAGTCATTCACTTTTGCGAATCGTATATCCTTCCCAGGAGGTTACTCATCCCAAGGCTACTCTCACCTGAGCGCGCTTAACTGTGAAGTTCTTATGATGAGCTATCGAAATTGAAACTTAAGCTTGTTGATATAGTTAACACTTTGAAACCTTTTTAAAATATATTCTTTTCTTTCTTAATTACCTTCACTATTATTTTTGCGAAAAAATATTAAATGATTTACATATTTTTGCGAAAAAATATTATTTTTCTCAAATTACTCGAGTAATCAATGTTGACCTCCCGACTAATGATGCTCGGGTCATTTTTTGTCCGAGGCAACAAAACCGTTTCCTCCAAACTATTTAATCAAATTTTCCTTATATTTTTTTCCCTAATATCTTTTTTTTTTTCATTTGTCGGCATTTTTATTTTATTTCTCTTTTATCCATATTTTCATATATTTTCCACACAACTATTATTTATAAGATCGTCGTATTTGTAATGAAAAAATTTTAATCACTTTTTTGCTAAATAATGATCACTTTTGAATAATGATTACATATGAGTATCAATGTCCGAGTTTTATTACTAAAAAAATGACCAAGACATCATTAACTCGAAAATAATCAGTTTTTGCCAAAAAACACAGAAAAGATCGTACAAACTTTTGTTTTTTCTAAATTGATTTCTTTTCGAAAATAATCAGGTTTTGCCAAATAATCAATTTTCTAATGAAAAGTTTAACAATATATTAGTTTCAGACTTCTCAATGATAGGTGTTAATAAGTTAATTATTTAATTGGACATACTTTCTCTTTAAATGTGATGCGGTCTCTAAATAATGTTATTCAATATTATAAAATTTAACAAAAAAAGAATTGATTATTTATTAAATTAACAATGTTATGAAAAAACCACTAAATATTATTCTAGTCTGTAAAAAATAAAAAAAATTAAGACGATGGTAATTTTCCTTACGTGTGTATCATTTTATAGAAGTTTTACATTTCTTATTAGACTAAATAAACAAATACCAAATATTTATTAAATTAATCAAAATATTTTCAAATTTTACATTTAAATTTTTCATATTATGTATATTTGATTAAGTTTCATTCAACTTTTGTATTTTCCTTTTATTTCTTAGAAAACAAAGTTTTTTCGTTTACCTTAACGTGAAATATCTTTATACAAGTCTGAAGAAAATCTTAGCCACTGGTGTTTGTTACTAGTTCGTGGCTAAGCAAATATGTTGCTACAGACAATATGTAAGCCGTGGCTAAAGAAATATTGGCCACAGAATGATCTGTGGCTAAATATATATTTGCCATGGGTGTGACATTGTTCGTGGTAAAAATGATTATTAGCCACGACTGTAACCTAAATTGTGGTGCAATTGACATTTTGCCACGGGAAAAATTTTCCCGTGGCATAATTTTTTTCTAAAATAGTGAATAATTTCCCGTGGCTAAACAAAATTTAGCCACGAATTATAAATTCCCGTGGCATAAATCGTGGCGCAAGTGTCAATTTGTTGAAGTGAATACTGAAGTATGCCCTTGTGATCCTTTAAGAGATTTAATAAGTCATTGTACTAACTGTCAAGAACACCAGCCCAACAATCTCCCACTTGTCCGTACAAGGGTATGTGCAATGACGTTATCACACTACATGTGGAGGATACAAGCTCCAACAGTCTGCCGGTAAGTTATTTATACATCACCCGAAGGCTCTTACCATGATGTCTGCCCAGGTTAAACCCGTATACCAATGCATATGCCATGCCAATGAATGCAACCGTGTATGATGTTTCGTAGCTCAATTTTTATCCAACCAATAACAATGAATGAATGCAACCATGCTATTTCGTAACTTAATTAATATCCAACTGATAATAATGCATATGGCAGACCGATGAATGTAATATTTAAATACGCCACAACTCACATCAAAATCATCCAATAGCACCCAAAGAAAATAACAAACAAGGAAACAGATTAAATTATCCTACCTCGTACAGCAAGCAATCCAGTTACGCAGCTAATACCCAATTAGAATAATCATTCCTCCACGTAATCGAAACCTACCAATTATAATATACATAATTACAAACTAAGATAAGTACACAAACAAATATATCGACTAACCTAATTAATTAATTAATTAATATATTACGCATAACGAGATTATTTTAACCGTGACCTAGTACAAATGCCTCATTAGTCGATTAATAAAATACTGTCACGAAGAAAATTAAACAACTCAAACTAATAAGGTATTAATGAATAATTAAGGAACTAACTACACATAATTAACTAGTACTAATAACTAATAATAAAATAAATAAATAAAAGTCAATTGAAACTGGTTACGTACTATGCTGCATGAAATGCAAAATCTGCGATAAGGAGAAGCAATGAGACACGTCCCTACAACCGCGCAAATACTATTATACCAACTCCTACTTCACACCGCTAACACCATCAGTCTGACCACCAACCACAACCATCGTCGGACCCAAGCTCTAGCATGAACCACCACCAACTACTTCCATGTTTTGGCCACCACAAGCAACCTCTACAACCACCACCAACACTACCCTAAACCACTTGTGCACACACACCCCAAACCCGACTTAATCGCTTCTTGCTCCGGCAACCACCACTAAACGCCAAGACCGGCATCTAAAAGCCTACCCATAACCACCAGCCCCCGACGAACCATAACCTGTCAACTACCAGCCTCTTTAGTGACTCCCACCATGAGATACACACCCTTTCACCTACACAATCTCACCGTCACATCTCCCTCTAAACCGCCACACCTAACCATTAGTCTAACACTCCCCCCTTCTGGCCACAACGGTGGCCTCCACTGACCCGCGGTGGTTCCAGAGGTGGTCCCTCGTCTCATATACTTCCTGTACGGACCCTTACATCCTCCACAAGCAATCGTGTCACTGTTCTGTCTTCCCCTGTTCCTCACAAAATCACGTTCATCGCCACCCTAGTGGTCCCCACTGCCACCACCGACTACCAATGTGGTCTCTATACCCCCAGAAACCACCTCCCACCAGGTTGTCACATATATCTATGGTAAGTTAATTTATGATGTTTACCGAATCCTAATTCGTAAACAATAACGAGAATGAGCCATTACACAATAAAATAACGTACCTGATAAGTGACGGTTAAAATAAATGAACGAACTCAAAGAGGACAAGCAAAAGGCAGGAAGGAAACGAGGATGAAGAAGGAGAAAAAAAAACGCGGGACAAGGAGAAGAAAGGATGAAAAACGGGCGGAAACTAAACGTATTTTATTGAGGAATAAGTAATGAATGTATTGATATTTGGTTCTTTGAATACGAAATGAATGTATTCATTTTGGTCACATTCATGTATCTTAATTACGAAGTACATAGATTTAATTTGAATACTTTCATGCTTCGTAATTACACGTTCATTTTGAATACGTAAAGTATGCATAGGTTCATTAATGGTTAGCATATCGTAATTACACGGTTCATGCTACTATTTCTAATACCGTCACATTATGTATATAATACCGCCCACGTAAACGTAAATGTATCAAAATATTCATAATATTAAACATGTATATATATCATGATAATCGTACTAGTACAATATCAAGACTACGAGTTTAAAAAAAATGTCTTAATAATAATAATGAGGTAATAGTAATAACAAAGTAATAATAATAATAGAAAAAGTAACAACGATAAAATTACAATATTAATGATAATAGGAATAGTATGATAATAATAATAATTAGATTAAGAATATAATGATAATAAAAATAATAAAAGTAATGAAAATAATAATATAATACGATATATAAAATGCCCACATAAAATATCCCACTAATTAAATGTAAATCATATCTAGTCAAAATAATTATAATAATACTTTATTATTACGAGATATACATAGAAAAAAATACGGGATATTACAGCTATACTATTCGGAGTGGTTATGACTGGCTCAGACCCACTCAAGCTACTCAGAGTTAGAATGTGTTGATTTGGAACAACTATAATCTACCTAAACATTATGTGATTAATTGGTTAATCAGGCAGGATGGTCTCAATGTTAAACAGAAGTTGCATAGACTGGGTTACTGTCTGGATGATCTTTGTCTTCTGTGTGGCATAGAACCAAAAACCCCAGAGCACCTATTTGACAGGTGCATCTACAGCAGGAAGGTTAGAGATGCAATGGCTGGATGGCTTGGCATGGCGTGCCCCTCTGATAATGTTCTGATAGCTGATATCAGGCGCAACCCCGAAGTGGAGGACAATGATTATGATAATGAAAAATTACAGATACCATATCTGGATGCAACAGAATCAGGCAAGAATAAACTTATGTATTATGCACCCTTCAATCGTGGCTTCTGGTGTGAGGGACTCCTCGAGGAATCGTATCAAAAGCTTTTTAGGTCCCTGTGTTGATCAAGCTAGTAGAGGATGGCTTACTAGTATTGGTTTCTAATGTCCCCTGAATTGTAATGTTGTCTTTATGCTCTTGTGTTGGCTGTTAGCTCTTCCTGTAATTACACACTCTTTTTGATATATTTATACACTCACATTTTACCAAAAAAAAAAACTCATTGTTGTATGGCGAAAGAAATAACTTTTGAATTTTGATTTTTTAGGTTGAAGATTTTATTTTTATTTTATTATATTTTCCGTCTTGTGGTAGCAGATTTTCTGAGTGTAATTATGTCGAAAAATTAGGATTGGGTTGATTAGCACATAAACTAAAACATATGAAACTAATTTGCACATATTAAAAGTTATGGGGGTAAATTGCATTTAATAATAAACATATGGTGGCAATTTCCTACTTTCGTCGTTTAACATGTGATATGATAAAGACGAGCTATGACGATTTGAGACAAAACTAGTTTAGTTTCTCGTGAAATCACGAGATTTTCAAACTTTTCATTAATAAATTTTTGCCATCGTAAATATTTTTCATTGCGTTTTGTAGTAGTTTGATACTCACATCATTTTATAGGAGTATGTTTTTTATTATAACATATTATTTTGTTATTCTCATTCTATTAGTTTTGTAACCAAATAATATCATTTTTGCTCAACATCAAAATGATATTTTTGTTAATCGAAATTTATCAAAACAATGATACTCTGTATTAGTAACAAAAATAATATGTAAGTTTAAGCATTGTTTGGGTGCCTTTATATTTTTCTAGTTTAGAAATAATGTTGATATTTAAGACTTAAAATATTTTTCACTTATTTCTCTAAACTATTGTAATGTTTAATAAAATAAAAATAAAATAAATGAGGTAAGTAAATAGATAAAACAACATGAATTCTGAGAATAAAAATTCAAATTATTATTGGATTAATTGATAAGAATACTCTGAACTATGGGTGTCCTGCTCAAAATACTCCAAACTCTATTTTAACTACCAATATAACCAACCATTGCTCTCATTCGCTTTTATTATAATATATGACCTACTACATGCTAAGTAAGTGAAGAAATTTCTAGCCCTTTTTTAACCTGTCTTTCTCTTTTTACTCTAATGTTAATATATTCACCTAATCACAGGTTTAAAACATGCTACAACAAGTTAACAAAACAACAAATTATATTCAAAGAAAATAAGGGCATTAGTTGGTTATATTGGTAGTTAAAATAAAGTTTGGAGTATTTTGAGCAGGACACCCATAGTTCAGAGTATTCTTATCAATTAAGAGAATTAATATAAACACATTATCAAAAATCGATAGGTATATACAAATATACAATGTATTTTTGCCATTTATCATAAAAGCATCAATAAGACAACTACATCAAATGCATCATATCTTATTAGTACTCAAACCAGAAGGGAAATATAAATTTACCATTTTAACCAACATAATTAAATATATAGATAATACCATATTTATATTAAACTTGCATTACTCATAATTGTAATTTGTTGTTAATAACAATATTAATAAATTCACTATACATTAACAACGATGAATATATTAAAAATATCCGCAAAACAAAATATCACTATTAAAAATGTGAAATTAAAAAGTTAAAGATACAATTTCGTCTAGCAAGGATTTCTTTCACAAAAATTTGACCACAGTTCACCGATAGTATATTCAATCATCGAGGATCTAAAATGTCTTCATAAGCATTTGATAATGCCTAAAACGAACTATGTAATACAAATCTTTGTCAAATTCCCCACTTCTCTACTATTTATCTCTTATTTTCTTATTTCTTGTCAATTTGATTCATGCTCACCATAAAGTAAATATATAAAAGTGCTGAAAAATAAATCAAATGAAATAATTTGGTGAAAATTAAACAAATTTTTTCTTTAATTTGTTTTTGCTACGAATGTGTTAGAATTTTTATCAATTCATTTTCTTTTATAGGAGGAATGTTTTCGTAACATTATAATATAAAAAGTTTAGCACTAAATTATGATTATTAAGTGAAATATAATTGAAAGTTTAAATAAGATGAGTAATTAGTCAATTAAGAGCATCCAAATTGAAGAGGATTTACCATCCTCTTAGATGAAAGAGACTGCTAAGAGGATGTCCTCTTCAATGTGGATACTTCCTCTTAGCATCCTCTTTGAAGAGGAAGAGGAAGACATCCTCTATAAATGGAGGATGTCCTTACCTTGGCTCTTGTGCCAAATAAGAGATAAAAATGGTAGTGGGTATATTTAAATGGTGAAAAAGAAGAGGAAGTACCATCCTCTTTGATGTAGCACAAAAGAAAAAAAGAGGAGGTAGACAGGGCCGTCTCGGCTATTTAGGTGGCCCTTTGCGAGATGCTAAAATGGGGCCTTCTTATGTTATACAAAAGGAATTTATTACAAAACACATTATATATGTTAAGAATATAAGAAACAACCTATTTGAAGATTGAACCATAATTTTATAAACGATTGTTCTAATTTGATTTTTGTTTCTGCAAACCAAATAAACAAAATTAGTTGACGTATAATTGTATATACAAATAATTAAAAAAAACACAGCCCATCTCAACTGAATGAACCCAAGAAACCCTCCCGAGATTACCACCTAACTAAAAGAGGATGCTCAACTAGCTACTCTTTCTCGACAGCAAAAGACTTCCTTAATGGATGAAATAACACAATTAAAATCTAAATTTTAAGCTTCCTTAATCGATGGAATACACAATTAAAGTCTGGGCAAATAAAAGTGAGTTCTCGAACCTTTCTTACTACAATCTATAAGAGTTTACTAAAGATAAAAAAATCAGCTGAATTTCTCAACATAAATCAAACTATAACAAGAAATGAAGAATATTGAATTTTTCAGAAGTTTGATAAGGAAAAAATTATCTTAAATTCCAACAATAAATGGGTATAATTGAGTTTAAGAATGAAAATTATTGATATTATATACACAAGAATTGCATCTTTAGAATGATGAAGATTCAAAGATTGGAAAGGAAATATTTTAGGGATGTTAATTGCCATGAGTGATTTCTATGGAAAGAAAAAGGAATTAAAAAAGGAAAGTTGAAAGGGATTAAAAGAGGAAATAAAGCAGCATGTTTACAATTCCTCAATTTCTTTTGTTTTTTCAAAAAAATGAATTCGCTGACTTTGACTTTTACTATTTTGGGCCCAAAATTTTGGGGCCCTGTGCAATAGCACGGGCTGCACAGGTCCAAAGACGGCCCTGGAGGTAGATAGTGGAAAGTGAGGTAGATGAAAGATAGTGTGAGGTGTCAAAAATATAAGATGAAAGAAAAGAAATAAGAGGATAAAATCATTCTCTTCAGTGTACATGCTCTGAATACTACTTTAATTCATTTTCTATTTTTACTTTTTTTTTTAAATAATAATAAAAAAATTGGTCAAATATTTAAATGTAGTGGACACATCTTATTAAGTAACTACTCAATCTAGGTTTTTTATGTACTCTGTCTTTTTATTTTCTATTTTTACATTTTTTTTCAAAAAATTGATCAAGCATTTCAATGTTGTGCACCACGTGTCATTCTAACATGTCAATGTAATGCGCCACGTGTCATTTTAATATTATTCAATTTAGGCTTTTTATGTTATTATATAGATATAGATTTATGCTGAGTCAAAGAGTCAGAACTTTGATTTATTAGAAGAGAATCGTTTACTGTTAAATGTAATTAAGAAATACTTTTAGATGGCGAACAGTTTTAAACATTGTTCCAATAGTAAATTGTAGCTCAATAATGGTTTTACATCGCATCAATAATATTCACCTCAAACATTCGACTTTCATAAATTTTTCACTAATATTAATAAATTTGACGTTTTATCCACTTTTGAAGTTTTATTCACCGTGGATGATATAAATTGATCGAGTCATAATGAATTTTGGTTAAAGAATGAGAATTATAAGGTTAATTTAATAGTTAAGAAACAAAAGTTGACCACGTAATATTTGTTGCATAATAGAGGAGAAGTCGACTAAAACAGTTTTATTCTTGGCAGAAATGCAAGAAGCGGATCAAATGAGCGCGGTGCACTTTGTGTATACTTTTAGCATATGATACTTATTATATTGTGTATACTCGACTATTAAAGACACATAAATAAGTGTCTTTAAATGAATTATGACAATTATAGTTATAATATAAATATTACTCCTTATAATGCAATTTTAACGATTGCTGGTAGGAACATAATTCAAAAGATATTTAGGAGTCGTTTAGTTGCATGTAGGAATTCATATTGCCTATGAAGTCGTAAAACAAATGTTTTAGGATTCATGTGAATTAGAAACATTGTTTGGTTGTCATGTAGGAAGTGCAAATATTTTCACTTACCTAGGGGGACCTAGGTAAGTCACTTCCTTCATTATGGGGGGAATTGCAATTCATGGAAACTTTAAATTCATATGCATTAGGGTAACCAAATAAAATGTCAATTTTGCAATCCACGTAAATTTAAATTCTTACTTTTTTTAATGGGTAACTAAACGATCCCTTAGTCATCACTCTCTTATTAACAAGCTTGAAAGAGTTAGAATCGATTCATCTGAATATGGGTTGATAATGTTGGCCACTACATCATCTGTCTCAGTCAATGAGCTATATTATTTGTCCTATGTTTTCAGATACCATATTGATATTAATATCGGTGTCTTATACGCCACCGAAATTATTATTGATGTTGATTGTCTTTGTTTTTTCTTCATTTAGTTAATAAAGAAAGTAAATTGGTTTCGTGTCGGCGGTGACGTTCAATCTTGACGCCACCAATTAACGTCTAATCTCAATGTAACCCTCTCATATGTATTAAATAGAGATCTCAATAATGGCTACATCAACCCCAATGCGAAAGGGTGCGCTGAGATTGGACCCCAGCCGCTGGCGCCGAATCATTATCTAAAAAGAAATAATTGAAGTTGTGTTTAAATAAAGTCATAACAACGGGACTTTTAAGCTTGCAGAAGAGAAAACGAAGATGAACGAACCAATTATTCCATGGATATATAGTAGCATATCAGAAATGAGATATCAATCACATAAATAAAATTACACACTTTGTCTTGAATAATAAATTAAATGCATTAGTTATCACACCCATATATATACATATATATATATATATATATATATATATATATATATATATATATATATATATATATATATATATATATATATATATATATATATATATATATATATATATATATATATATATGTTCTATGACAAATTATATACCACAATTGGACTCCTAACTTTATGTTCACCATCATCCCACACTAATGAAGCAGAAATCAGAGCTCTCAAACCGATTCTCCCGGTTACTCCGTAAGGAAGAGTTCTCACCGGTTTTCATTGTAAGGTGGTTCTCACCGGATCCCAACCCTATATAGATATATATATATATATATATATATATATATATATATATATATATATATATATATATATATATATATATAGTAAGTCTATAATTAGTAAGTTCATGTTTGGTTAGTGATAATTGATATGTATATGTGTATAAAGTGTTATGAGCAATCAATAATGAGAACATGATCAAATAATTGAGTAGTAGTGTGGTCGTATAAATAGAATTTGATATTAAGTACCATTTATAGGAACTGAGCTCGAAGTGGAATATTTCTAGCAACGGTTCGGTTGCCTTTCTGCAAATTGAGGTAGGGGAAATACTGAGAACTTAATGATGAGCAATCTGTTTGTTATTGATGATCACCATGTTTATCTTATATTCTCATATGATTGATATAGTGTGTACTTGATTATATAACTTCGAGATACGATACAAGGAGATAAAGGGTCTGTGATTGGTGCGGAGATAAAGGGTTTGTAATTGGTGCGGAGATAAAGGGTCTGTGATTGGTGCGGAGATAAAGGGTCTGTGATTGGTGCGGAGATAAAGGGTCTGTGATTGGTGCGGAGATAAAGGGTCTTGTGATTCGGAGTGGAGAAGTTCGACTTTCTATTTATACTAATGTGGTTGTTTACATGTTTTCCTACTCAACCTCGTGGTTGACCCTGTGTATTCGTGTGACACCTACGATGATCCGGAATGGGGAGTAGATTCTACAGGTCAGTGACAAATGGATTAGGAGCTTGGGCATGGAGAGAGACATGGCTTGGACCTACTTAGAGTTAGATCACACTTAGATATCTTCAGTTGTACTTTTATTTTATCAAAGTTTGGATCTCGTAGTTGTTGTAATATCAAGTTTATTTTTAACCAGTTTTTATATAAAGTACTTTGGCTTGTTTACTTTGTCATTCACTACCTCGGATATTCCGAGATGGTAACAGCTCGATTTATTTGGGAATGTCTTGCTAAAGGCTCTTAAATAAATGGGGGTGTTACAAAGTGGTATCAGAGCGAACGATCCTCAGGCCTAAACTAAATGAATCATAATGAACGTAGGAAGAGTCTAATAAAATGAACCCCGAGATGAAACTGATAGGAGCCCCAAAAAGGAACGGGATGAGTTAGGGGCCCCCTCACACCAAACCTGGGCCCTTTCTGTTCTGTCTCGGGAACCCAAAGAGAGTAATTAAAGAGTGGGGTAGATTATATAGTGACCTGGGTATTTTATGATGACGTTCGTGCAGGAGAAGAACGAGGTAAGTCATATGTGAAGTTCTGATTAAAGATATGCGCAATATGAACTATGGATTGTTATGGATGATTTAATTGAAATTATCAGAGTTTGGGAGTTAAATTTGTTGAGCCATGGTTAGAGTGATATGATCATATGATTTTGATATTTGAAGTGCTCATACGATTATCTGGGATTAATTTGAGGTCATCCGCCAGTATTTTTGGCTCCAATTACTCCTACATGATATAATTTGCACAAGCAGTGGCAGAGCAACACTAAACAAATGAGTTCACAAATTCTTATTTCAGACGATTATTTTTGTCTGAAACTTCATAGAAACATGCATATATGACCAATCTACAATTAAATGTTACCATAATTGTATAACCCGTGTTATTACTTATGGTAACTAGATTTAGCGAAACATAATATAATCTTACATACCCTCCAAGAAGATCGAGTATCATCTTTAGGTACATGTCTCCGACGACAGGGATATAGGGATCTCCATATCACCCATGTACACAATATAATCCTATCATAAATCAATAATCCAGACAATAAACTTTTAAACCATTTCATAATTACTCGTACTAGTACTAGTACGGAGTATATTATAAATGAAGTCGATTAAAGATGTCGTAAAAAAAGATTACCTTTCTTTGATGTTCATCAGCTTGTAGAGGCGCGAGAAGGCATGCGCAAACAAAAAGACTTAGGACTAAAAGATACATTGCGCCAGGAAACCATGCTTTAGCCATTAATAAACTTAAGATTATGGTTTACCTGGATAATTAACTTTGAAAGATTTCTTGTTAATTAATTGGCTAATTAGTTGATATCTTCGTCACTTATTTATACAAATGTTGAGAAGCGTTGTTAGCGCAGCAAGAATATTTCCGTATAATCTCAGCTGGCTTTTAATTAGTTCCGAATACTGGTCTAAATATAACCAAATTGAAATTAAATAAGCAACTAGCTAGCTAGTCTTCTAAACAATTGCAGACTATTTTTTTTGGTGCCAAGTCCTTCAAATAATTATGAATGAATACAATATTTTATGGCGTAGCTTTGGAATATAATGATTCATGAATTGATAGTCAATGTAATTTAGGACAATTATTCACGTACGGAAAATGTTACGGTTAGGACATAGGATTGACAATTTAGTAGCCATTCCAATATTCCATCAGTACCACCTCCGTCAAACTCAACTACTCTCTCCTATTTCATATTTTATTTTGTTTCCCTTTGTATTGGGTACAAAGATTATCTATCGTGAAGAATAAAATAAGTGTAAAAAAATTGGGGTAGAGTTTGGTAATATAGGAGGCATGATGAATAATTAGGAATTAAATAATAAATTATGTGCCATAAACATTAAAAAAAAAGAATAAAATAGGATGAATAATTAGGAATTAAAAATAATAAAATTGGTCATAAACATATCTTTTTTCAAAAAAAAAAAATCTAAAGTGAATTAAATTATAAGTAAATATAAAAATAATATATCATTCATAGAATATATGACAGTTTAGTCTTGTAATTGACAATAAATGAAAGTGGCTCAATGGTTTAGAACTTGATATGTTACATGGATGTGATGAGTTCAAATCTCATTCGAAATAATAACTTATGGGGGTTGCGAAAGGTCGTCGACGTATAAAAAAACACTAACTACCCTTACTCGAAATTTTGCGTTCATATTAGGTTGAATTACATGTAGAAGCCATTGAATACGACACATTATAGGATCGAAATTTTACATTACACGACACATTTTACATATAGACTTGAAAAATCAACATCCTACTAAATCAACTTCCTACTTTGGTGAGGACGTGTTGATTCAACGTCCCCAATGAAGGGGGCGTGAATAGTACACGTCCTTAAAAGGTGAGGACGGTTGGTTTTAACGTCCCCAATGGACGAGGACGTGGGAAATTCACGTCCATGTTGGACCAGGACGTGAATTTTTCACGTCCAATGTGGTTTGGATGTGTAAATCGCACGTCCCCAATGGTCGTAGACGTGTGAATCACGCGTCCCTGCTAGATAGGGACTTGAATAGTACACGTCCCTCCATGGTTTGGACGTGTACTGTTCACGTCCCTATGTCGCTTGGACGTGTACTTTTCAAGTCCCATAGTTTTCCGTCGTTTTATTAAGTTTTTAAGATAAATTTAGGTTTTTTTAATATTTTATAAACTAATCATTAGCAACTTTGCGTGTTAACAGGTATCGTTTGAGGAGTTTGGTGGAAATGAAGTTAATTACAACCGCCTATTTGAGACGGATTCATATTTTGAAAGTCGTGATGAAGCGTTTGACGGGGCTCAGAAAATAGCTTTTGATAACGGTTTTGCCTTAGTAAAAGCAACAAATGGGGCCAAAAATCATAGACAGCCGTAGTTGCTCGGGTCATACTTTCGTTGTTCAAGGTACAGCCGAACCAGAAAGAAGATCGATCCCGAGAAGCGTAGTAAGAGAGGGACAGCTAAGTGCGATTATTTGTTTAGGTTTCGCGCCGTGCAGAACTACGTCGATGATCTAAATGGGAAGCCGATGATTGTTTGGTACATTCTTACTTCTCCGAAGGGTGGATTTCACAACCATGAAGTAACAAACTACAAAGATGGGGATAGACATTTTGCTGGTTTGGATGCCGAAGAGAAAGAATTCGTGAGGCAACAAGTCCGGGCATCGATTCCGCCGAGAGATATCAAAAACGGTCTTCATCAAAGAACCCCGGATAAACCCCAACCTACAAGCGGGCAAATTTATAGCGAGGCAAACAAGGTTCGGCGTGAGATGAGGGGAACGCAGAATCTCGCTCAACAACTGTTGGCTGTAGCAGTTGCTGCTAATTATGTGGAGTGACACATATCAGATCCCGATTCAAAGGAGCTAAGTCATGTGTTTATGTCTCATCCAGAAACCGTCAAACTCTTTCATGCTTACCCACATGTGGCTCTTGTTGACGCTACGCACAAGACCAGCGTTTACAAGTTTGCACTTATTGAGATCGTTGGCGTAACACCTTGTGGTTCCTCCTTCTTAATTGCCACTGTGCTCCTTCCATCAAAAAATGAAACCGATTATGGGTGAATGTCGAGAAGCATTGTTAGCGCAACAAGAATTTTTCCATATAATCTCAGCTGACTTTTAATTAGTTCCGAATCATTATATATATAAAAGCAAAATGTAAAACTGTTGATGTGGCGCCACCAGGTTTCAGAATTAGGCTAACGGAGCTCTCTCATTTAACCTCATAATTTCAGTTTTTTTTCGGCCAATAACGTGAATAATAACAGCCATGTCAGCTTTCATTAAATATCAACTTATTAATTAATATTTCAACCATATAATTACTTAAATTTTTCTTTTTTTACCTTATTTATCTTTTATTCTTTCTCTTTCCTAAATCTTATTTTATCTCACTTAATCTTTTTCACCCCTTATATCTTTTTCTATTCTATTACTAAAACCTCATTTTATTGGAAAGTTATAAGTTTACATTTTTTTAATTATATTTTAGCTTTTCAAGTTATACGTCAAACTTTTAATGTCAACATATTCTTATATATCTTATATTATAGATATATTTTTTTATTTTTCTTTAAGGTATTTACATATACACCACATATATTATTAGTATATCTAACCAACTTTAATTGATCATTTCCCGTCAAAAGTAAAATTGAACAATCCGTGAATTTTCACGGGTGTTACGCTAATACTGGTCTAAATATAACCAAATTGAAATTAAATAAGCAACTAGATAGCTAGTCTTCTAAACAATTACAGAGTATATTTTTTGGTGCCAAGTCCTTCAAATGATTATGAATGAATACAATATTTTATGGCGTAGCTTTGGAATATAATGATTCATGAATTGATAGTCAATGTAATTTAGGACAATTATTCACGTACGGAAAATCTTACGGTTAGGACTTAGGATTGAAATTTGTTGGTAGCCATACGCCATTCGAATATTGCATCAGTACCACGTCCGTGAAATTCACCTAGTGTCTTCTATTTCTTACTAGTTTTACGCCCGTGCAAAAAATACACGGGTTTAATTTTATTAAATTGAAAAAAATTAATAAAAAAGTGAATAAATATAATAAAAATATGGTTTTAGTATTGCAGTTATATTGATGTAAGAAGTAAAGAAAATTTATATGCTTAACTTAGACGTAAAAAAAACAACGTATCTGCTTTACATTATAAAAGTATACAACTTATTATTTATACGTTTATAGGAACTGAATTCGAAGTGAAATATTTCTAGACGGTGATTTCTGTTAGCAGACTTTGTACTCCAGGTAGGATACACTGACATTATACTCTATGATGTGTTATGAATGAATGTTGAATTGTATCTTATGGATGCAAGCATGATTAATATGAGAATGATGTTTAGTGGTTGATTATTTTAATACTGCATTCATGAACATAGCATATGCATTGGTTATTGAAAAAGATATGGAACGAATATTGTTCTGATATAAAGCCCAGGGTGGTTTTGCAGATCAGGCCTGTTGTCTTCAGTTATTATGCCGGTGTTCGACGACGGTCGACGATACTCTGCCGGGAGGTTCGGTATGGGTGGGTGTTTCGGGTTGAGATTGAGATTGAGATTGAGCCCAGACATATCATGGCATTTGCATATCATTATTAGTTGCATTATGATTTTGTGTTATCCTACTCAACCGCGAGGTTGACAGTGTATTCGTGTGACACCTACGATGATCCGAAATGGGGAGTAGATTCTACAGGTCAGAGACAGATGGACTAGGAGCTTGCTGGCTAGACTTGTCGTGAGTCTCCAAATTCACAATTTATAATCCACTACAAACTCTAACAATAGCGAGGGTAAGTAGGGGTCGATCCCACAAGGAAGGTCTATGTTTAATGTGTGTTTGTGTAAATAATTCTAATGTAACCAATTGGGGGGTGTTTGTGGTTTTAAATCTAAATCTAACAAAGCAAAATATTAAAAGATTCGAATAAATGAAATTATAAAAAGAAGTCTTGGGTCTTACAATTTCCACAAATGATATAGGTTTGATCATTGACACTTTTAGACTCTATTTACTCTTGAATACTTTGTTGTGAAAACATGATTTTCTACTTCTCCTTATTTTTAGTTGTTCACTGCGAAAAGCGCACATAAACAACCCTTATGGTGATGACAATCTAGTCCAAGCGTATCTAAATTTAATCATGCCATAGGTTATAACTAGAGAAGACAACAAAGAAGAACAAATGCATACACAAGCGGTTCTACACTTTAATTCAAATGATTATTATTCTCCTACAATTCAACAACGATGAAAAGCATACAATTGATGAACAATAGTTGCTACTAATGTCTAGGTAATTGAACAAAAGATTCAAATTCCTAAACTAGCAATAGATTAGAGATAATATAAACTAGGTAATCAAACTAGTAAAAACTATCAATAATCATAATAATTAATTGAGAATAAAAATCAATATTCAAGAGATAAAAATATAGAGTAAAGAGTCTTACAAAACACTAATTCATTTGCTTCAATTGCTTGATCCAAGACGAATAAATTACTCTTCCATACAAATAAAACTAACTAAAATAAACTATAGAAATTGTATTCTAATGATTAAAATGATGAAGAAGTATGTAAAGCATATGGAAGCACACCCCTAAAAGTGTCAACAACATCTTCTTATATAGGCCTTCAAATGACAACTCCTTAATGTCTCTTAAATTGTAGGTATTATTACCAAAATAAATGAGAATTAAGGAGTTGTTGAAATTGCATTAAGTCCCATATTATGTCATAAAATAGTATTGGAATCCAAAGTTGTGTTATAAAATATGAGTTGAATGCATGAAATTCATGGAATCCAATGTTCATTTTGATGTGCACTTGCTTGGACCATAGTAATTGGATCTTGACTTTCTTCAAAAACCATATTGCATCACACCTTTAGCCCAACAACAACCTCTAAAGAAGCCTACGCCATTCACCAATCCAATTATCCCATAAAAACATGCAAACCCATCATCAACCCAATATCAAAGACATGTGCACTAAAATCCAATAAAATACTTCCCAATCCATCAATTAATCATCAAAATAACCTTTATTAAACCCTACTAAACTAGACTAATCACTTGCGCATAGAGAGAGACATGGCTTGTACCTACTTAGCTCTAGATCACTTAGTCTCACTTGTAGTAGTTCAGTTGTTGTTTTCCTTGGATTTTGGGTTTGGTTTTGGACTATGAGTTGTATCAGTTTTTACACTATCTCTTAATAACTTAAAGTAACCTATATTCTTTTAGGGGGGTAGGAGAGGATCGCGCGCTAGTGTCACTCGTTGAGTAGTGTCTTTTGAAACTCGTTGGGTAGTGTCTTTTGAACCTTGAGAACTTCTAGGACGAAGTTCATTCTAAGTGGGAAAGATTGTAACACCCCAAGTTAGTGGAAGTTGAGTTGTGAATCAACTCGGCCGAGTAGGTGATACTCGACCAAGTATATGGTACTCGATCGAGCCCTTTTAGTCAGTAGCTGAGTTGCGAGCTATCTCGACCGAGTAAGTGACACTCGATCGAGTGTCTCTTTTCCAGATGTAACACCCCAAGAGTATGAGAGGAAATTTGTCCCACATCGATAGAAAGTGAGGCTTGTGATATATTTATAATAACTTCCACCCACCACTTAGTAACAAGGCCTTGTGCTTTTGAGCTTAAGTGAGGACAAATAACAATCACAAAAGTGCACACCCATCTTATTGAGTTTGTGTTACAACGGTGGCGGGTCGGGTTGTTACAAATGGTATCAGAGCGACCCTGCGACCGTGTGGTGAGCCTGTGGTCGGGAGTACCCGGGTCACACACCTAGCGGGGGAGGATTCTGGCCCTGGTTGTGGTCAAGTTTGAGGCACAACGAGGACGTTGTGTTCTTTAAGTGGGGGAGTTTGTAACACCCCAAGAGTATGAGAGGAAATTTGTCCCACATCGGTAGAAAGTGAGGCTTGTGATATGTTTATAATAACTTCCACCCACCACTTAGTAACAAGGCCTTGTGCTTTTGGGCTTAAGTGAGGACAAATAACGGGCCCAAAAGTGCACACCCATCTTATTGGGTTTGTGTTACAACGGTGGCGGATCGGGTTGTTTCACCAGACGTCAGACCGCTGTTATTATAAATTTAATCCGAAGGTTAATAATTCATTTTAACCCTAACCAGAAAAAACAGTAGAACCCTAATCCCCTTCATTTCTCATTTCCAAATCCTTCCAGGTTAGTAGCAAGTCTAGTCGCGCCGATCATCTACCTAGTCTGTATTTTACCAAGTAAGTGTACCCTATCATGGCTGTATCATAGTTTATGGTTATTTAGTAAGTAATTCATCTTTGTGTAACCATTAGGAGGAGATTTCGTAGAAGAGCATTGGTAGGAAGGTCATTGCTTGCCTGTTTCCGCTATATTGCTTGAGGTACGGTTTCCCTACTCAATTGAGTCAATTCTGTATGATAGTGTTGTGACGGTACTGTATGTTTATTTTATCAATGTATAACGCATGAGTATTGAGATTGATATGGTAATGTGTGGGACCATTGCAGGGAACAGATCTCACTCCTATTATCGCTCTTCGTGGGACCCGCCACGGAGAGGATATGCACATTAATGGTTTAAGTACCCCTTGTTGCGGTAAGTGGGGAGTTTGGTGTGGGGCTAAAGGCCACCACGGATATTGTATATGGATGATAGCAGTGACATGGTGAATAGTATGTGTGATGTATTGTTGTACTGTATTCGTCAAATTGTGAGTTGAAAGGGCTACGGGTGTCGCTAAACCCGATTCGGCTTCTAGTTAGCTTAGTTAGTTTGTTTCATGTTTCGAATAAGGGTTATATAACTTCTTGATCTCTTACTCGAGGACGAGTAAGGTTTAAGTGTGGGGAATTCTGATGAGCTTTATTTTGGTCATAATTGTCATCGCTTTTTCTTCATTTTTGGTCCCGATTCGACCTCGTTGTGCTTGCCTTTGCTTGATTTTACGTCTATTGCCTCGACTATTCCTATTTGGTTTCCATCTTGTAGGAATTGTGGCGGGAGCGAGGAAACAGGAGCAAACGAGGTGATTTTGGAGCAAATTGTGAGGTTTTGATGGAGTTTTTGGCCCAGGCCCTTTCAGCTGGTCCCAGACCGGCGGACGGTCGGCCGGCTGGGAGGCTTGACTTGACTTCCGTGAAAAATTGAAGAAAAGTTACAGGCATTTTAACTCTGTCTACCAGCCGGTGAACGACCGGCAGCCGGTCGGTCGGCTGATTGTCTTGCCTCACTTCAAATTCGTGCAAATAGTCAGAAGTCCCAAGCCTAACTCCCAGCCGGTGGCCAACCGTCAGCCGGGCAACCGGCAGGCTGTACCTGTGTATTGAAGAAATTGAAGAAAAAAAGCAAACCTTGGATTTCGCTTCCTCAGCCGGTGCCAGACCGGCAGCCGGCCGGTCGGCTAAGGATCAAGTTCAAAGTGAAGGAAAAGAAGAAAAAATAGAAGTTCGTATTTTGACTCTTAGCCGGTCCCAGACCGGCAGCCGGTTGACCGGCTGAGAGTCAAATTTCAGAATTCCGCGCACTATATATACCCGCACTTAGTCTATTTTCAAGGGACGCAACTTTGAGATTTTTTCACACATTTCTAGGGTTTACTTACTGTTCCATTGCTTATATTTCCACATTAAAAACTCTCCTAAAAACATTAATCTTTCCTTTGTTTTTGTTTTAATCTTGTAGTTCTTCATAATCATTCCTTAGTTATTTTCTAGTGATTGTTCGTAACAATTGTTCTAGGGTTCTTGGGTGTATTTTGAAGACATTTGAGAGGATTCTTCATTTGTATCCAAGTTCTTCACTTTTATGCAAGTATTGGTATAATCTTCTTTATTCTTGTTTAGTACTTACTTTTGTTTACATTTACTTCAAGTTAACTTCAATCAATTGCTTGCCTTTATCATTTTGTACCATGTTTGTCATTTATACTTCACTTGTTCATATGTCCTTCTTAGTTATGTGTGAGTAGTCTCATTCTAGGGTTAGGGGTTTGCTTGGGTAGTTAGTAACCATGAAACATGCTTAGGGTTAGTCTTGTTTTGCCTCTTTGGTTGAGTTTTCACATTGTGCATGTTATGTGTTCGACGAATTGCCTCAACGACGGTTGGGCATTAGTCTTCGCTTTGTTTGCTTTGGACGATGGTATTGAGTTTCATGAGCATGTTTGTGTGTTACGTTAGCTTTGTTTGTAGCGAAAGCTAGGACAAGTCTCGACCTTAGGTTAGTCGACTCGAGAGAAGAGACGACCCTAGACTTACCATAGAGGTGACACGAGACCGTTCCCTTATGTTTGGTTACCGACTTACCTAGGTGACCCCGACACCCTAGTTCCCTTTATCATCGACTTAATCCTAGTGCATTTGTTTTTATTTGTGTTTAGTTGTTAGTCTTTTCACAAACCAACCTTATTACCCCGACTTAGGCTTGAATTATAACCAAACTAATCGATTATCCCCACCATCTTCGTGTTCGACCCCGATTTTAATACTACTTGCTTTCGGGTTTATAAATGTGTTTGATGTCGGTAGTGACGGCAAAAGCCGGCCATCAAAATGGCGTCGTTGCCGGGGATGGTGCTAGAGATTGTTTAGTTTAGTTTTATTTTTAGCCTTAGTTAGTTGTGCTTTCTTTGTCTTGTTCAAGCTTTGTTAGTTTAAGTGTAGAGTGCTTGTTATTTTACTCACCCTAGTGCCTAAAAAACACTAGGACGACTAATCTTTGTGCTAAGTTTTTATGTCAAGGGGCGATTCAACTTCTTTACTTTCAAGCTCCGAACAAGAAAGGCTTTTTCGAGCCTTAAGGAACCGGACTTTAGCAAGAGTGAGGATTGTTTCCCAAGCATCAACTAGTCAAAATAACCCACCTACCCCACCCGAACCACAAAGCCCAAACCAAGACATCCCAAGCCCAACATCCGAAAACTTCGACAACCCATTCTACCAATCACCACCACCCTCACCTCAAATTCCAAATCCACCACAAATTCACATTATGGCCGCCCTAAGAGATCACGATCACCTCAACCACAATGACACAACAAACCCCCATCAACTTTGGCAATCTTGTGCCACAAAACTTCGAGATTCACCCTTCTCAAATGAGCTCCATTGAAAAACATGCCTTCGGTGGATCCTCTCGTGAGGAAGCCCACGGGCATTTGAGGAAGTTTAAGGGCAAAGTTTTCATGATAAAGAAGGCGGGGGTGCCGGAGGAGACTTTGAGATTAATGCTTTTTCCCTATTCATTGACGGACAAGGCGGATAGGTGGTTGAATATTCATCCCCCATATACTTTCACTACTTGGGATGACCTAGCCAAGGTTTTTCGTGCTAAGTATTATCCGTCCTCGAAGACCGCCATGATACGTAACGAGATTACCCAATTTCAACAAGACGAGGGGGAAAGCTTGGGAGAAGCATGGGATCGGTATCAAGACTTACTTGCTAGGTGTCCTCATCATGGGATACCTACAAGGTATACCACCCAAACTTTCTTTCAAACACTCCTTCCACGCACAAAGGAAATGGTGAATGCGTCGGCCGGAGGTAGTTTTGATCACTTGTCGGATGAAGATGGGACCGAGCTTATCAAGAAGATCGTTGATTCCGAGGAGAACTATGGTACAAGAGGAAATGTATTGAGGAGAAATAACAAATACCCCAATGAGAATCTCTCCAACTACAAAGCCATTGAAGAAACAAATGCCAAGATAGATTTGTTGACAAAGAAGTTGGAGGAGTTGACAAAGGGGGCTACAAGCAAAGAAACCAAGGGTAACACTCCGGGATGTACCAACTGCACAACATTGTGTCATGTGACTTGTGTGGAGGTAGTGGGCATACATTCGTGTGTGTGCCAATAATTCTTATGAGGGAAGTGGAAGTGAGGAGGAGTTGTATGCCTTCCAAGCCTTCAACAACTCAAGAAATCAAAACACTTTCAACCCAAATTCCAATTACTACCATCCGGGCATTAGAGGGAGCCCTTACATGAGCTACAAGAGTAAAAACGTCTTGAACCCACATCAACTTCAACAACCCCAAGCTCAAAACCCACCCGGATTCCAACCAAGGGGTAGGAATTTCAACCCAAGGAATAATTACCAAAACCAAGGCTTTTATCAAGGGAACCAAATCAACCAAGCCAATCAAGGCTTTGCACCCAACTTCATTGACCAAAATTACAACTCAAATTTCAACAACAACCCAAACCAAAACCAAAACCAAACCCAAAATTTCAACCCACCCCCATTTCAAAACAACTTCCACAACAACCCAAATCCAAACCAAAACTTTCACAACAACCAAAATTTCAACGACCCGAATTTCATTCAACAAAATCCCAACTTCAATAACCAAATGCCAAAGGGGAATTCTCAAGTTGGGGGCCCAAGGAATGACTATGGGTTTGCTTTGCCCCTCACTATTACCCCTCACCAAGAACCGTTAAGTGAGAATCAAGTGGGAGAATTACTCAAACTTGTGAAGAATATGCAAACTACCCACAACCAAGAGATGATGAATTTGAGGAATGCGAACCAAAAGGAGATACGAGAGATGGAGGCTAGAGTCACTTCTCAAGCCTTAGCCAATCCTCAAAGACCTCCGGGTGGCTTCCTAGCTCAAGGTCAAAGCTCAAGAGATGCTACAAAACATCATGGAGTGAATGCAATAATGACAAATGCCCAAGAGCAACCAATGCTTGAAACCACTAGTAGCGGAGGAAAATCTTCACTTGAAATACTCATGACGGTTTTTGGGAGTGAAGTTGGAGGTAATAGTGAGGAGGAAGCAATGGTGATGGTGCCCATTGGTTCCCCGGAAGCTAGTGACCAAGATGGGATGGAAGAAGATCAATTTGTGTTGGAACAAATCAAGGAGTTTCCAAAGAAGAGGAGTGATGAAATGAAAGTGAATCTTGAGAAAGAAAAAGGTGTGGTTGAAGAAGAGTCCGAACATGAAGAGGGACTCATTGAGAGAAGAGTTTGTGAGTTCTTTCGGAGAATCACTAAAGGAGAGCCTCGTTGTGAGGAATTGATGAAACTTGTTGAAGAGGTGGAAGCAACAATCCCCTCACGAGAAGAGGAAAGAGAAGTGAACGCAATTATGTCCGCCAAGAAAGTCCCAAGCATCCTCCCTATCAAACTCGGAGATCCGGGTAGCTTTTCGATAAATCGCTATGTCGGAGGGAAGAAAATTGAAAATGCATTATGTGACTTGGGAGCAAGTGTGAGCGTCATGCTTCTAACAATGGCCAAGAATTTGGACATCAAGAATTTGTCCCCCGCTACAACTTCTATCACTCTTTCGGATGGTACCGATAAACATCCTCTAGGGGTACTTGAAGATGCAATTGTCAAGGTGGGGAATCTATCCATCCCCCAACGACTTCTTGATATTGGATGTCCCCGTGGGTAATAACTCTTTCGTGATACTTGGTAGGCCATTCTTGGCCACCGGAGGAGCTACTATCGATGTGAAGAGAGGAAGGCTATCATTCCAAGTGGGAAAGGAAGTAACGGAGTTCGAACTTCCGGAAGCTTCCGGTACAAGTTACAAAGCAAGAAATGTTGACATGGTTGCATGTGTGATGGTGAATGATGTCCCTATGATGCTTGATAAAAAGGGAGTCATGGAAAGTATGACTTTGAAGAGTGAGGATGCTAGTTTTGCTAGTGACGAGTTGTTTGTTCCGGAGAAGAGGCACCGCTATGGAGAACAAGAAAAGCCAAGTTGTACTAGTTCCTTTAAGGATCCCTTGGTTGAAAAATGGGACCTAGGGGAACTACTTGCCGAAAAAGATGTCAAAGATCGAAAAGTGATGGTGTGTGAAGCGGGATTCACCCATGAGAGCAAGGTGGAAGCTTCGGCCGAGGCCTTTGACCGTTTTCTAAGGTCTTTGGCTAGCATGGACGAAGTTTCCGTTCAAGGAAATTGAAGATTGTTCGTGTAAGGTTTGGTGGAGTCACTTAATAACCACCGTTTGTAAGTATTTGCTTCTCGTCTTTCATTTAGTTTGCATTTTAGTTTGATTTTTAGTTTGATTTTTAGCTTGCATATGAGATTTGGGATTATTGGTTGCTTGTTTTTGATTAATTCTTGAGTATAGTCGGAGGATGATAGGCAAAATTATT
Source organism: Silene conica (assembly GCA_029255685.2). Classification (NCBI taxonomy): domain Eukaryota; kingdom Viridiplantae; phylum Streptophyta; class Magnoliopsida; order Caryophyllales; family Caryophyllaceae; genus Silene; species Silene conica. The sequence goes on along the minus strand of CM055316.2, from coordinate 9,489,247 downwards.
GTTGTCAAAATCGATTTTTGATGTTCAAGTGAATTATTTTTCGAAATTGTGCACAGTTACTCCCAGCTGGGTGACCGGCCGACGGTCCCAAACCGGCTAAGAGTACCTGGGTGCATTTCTGTTTTTGATTGTTTATTTGGACATATTTCATATTTTGGACTCTCAGCCTATACCATACCAGCGGCGGTCCACCGGCTTAGCGTCGTGTGCCTTGTTCTAAAAACGAAGAAAACCAAGTGAAGCCTGATTCTCGGCCGGTCGGCCGGCAGCCGGTCCACCGGCTAAGAATCGTGAGTGAGTGTCTAGCAATGAAGGAAATAAAAGAGAATTGAAGGCTTTCCCAGCCGGTCGGCCGGCTGGGAGTTTTTGTAAGAATAGATGAAAAGAAGAAAAAGAGACGAGGAAATGAAGACCGACTCTGAGCCGGTCGGCCGACAGCCGGTCTACCGGCTCAGAATCAGACCTCAATGAAAAATTTCGAAAAAACTCAAAACAAACCCTAACTCTGAGCCGGTCGACCGGCGGCCGGTCCCATACCGGCCCAGAGTCGTCTGTCGCGGTTTTTAGTACACGAAATCCACCCTTTATTTCTCATTTCTTCTTCATTCTTTCTTATTTCCTCCATCTCTCTAAAAATCTCCTCCCACAAAAACACCATAAATCATCCCAAATCAACCCCTTTCATCCTTCCCACCCAAAATCATGTCTGGAAACCGCGCGGAGAGGAGATCTAAGTCAAGACATGATCCGGCCGTTGAGCAAGAGGTACAAAATGTGAGGGATAGCAGAGATGTTAGTCCCGTCCCGGATTTTCCCAAACTACAATTTGCCACCGTCACTCAAAAAGGTAATTTCACTTACTTTAAGCATCGCCCCCTCCACCCGACCCGTTTCATTGATAGGGTATCCATGAGGGAGTTAGGGATTGATCAGATAACTGAAAATTTGTTTAATGGGATTGGAATGAAAGAATTGTACCAAACTAGATCGGCTTTTACCTCTCCCCGCTTGACTTGGGAGTTTTTGAGGTCACTTATGGTTACTAAGAACCGGAGTTTGGGGATTGTAGTTTCCTTAGAGTTCCGTCTAATGAATAGGAAATACCGGTTGACATTGGAGGATTTTGGCTTGATTTTTGGTCTTAATGGGAAATTGCCCATTCATCCTCCGGAGGGTTTTAACACAGAGATTATTTGGACGGCTATTACCAGCTTGGTTAGTGAGCGGACTCAGAAAAAGCCGGCTAATCGGGTGCATTTGGCGCCCATTAGGATTTGGCATAGCTTCATGGGGTGGACCATCCTATCTCGGGATGAGCCACATAATTTCATAACTGAGGAGCTTGAGATTTTGGGTTCTTATTTGGTAGATGGGCCAAAGCTTAATATTGCCCATCACATGGCTTTCCATTTGAGCCGGTTGGCGACCCAACCCCAACTTGCCACACCGATTTGTGTTGGGGGGATGGTTACTTTGATAGCCGACCACCTTTGTCAGAGGCATTTTAATGTGGATTACATCCAAGGAGAGAACATCCTATCTCGCCGTTACATGCAAGCGGCCTTGGGGTGGATCAAATGGAGCCCCAACGATCGTCAAGAATACTGGCAAATTCGTGTTAACAACAAGTTTCGAAACTCCATTCCTTTGCCCAACACCGATAGGATGAAGATATTGCCCGGGAATGCCTCCTACCTCCTTGACATTGAGGTTGATCCAGATGAGCTCCCAGCCGATCAGCGCCCTCCCATAGTCTATGCCCGTGATAGGGTCGGTACTACCGCTTCAGACCTCCAGTTTCAGCAGCCCTCCGTCACTATGCCTCCTTTTGCGGGTAGTCCTACTTTTTTCCAGGGCTCCACCTCCAGTTTCGTTCATCCTCCTCAGCCTTCCGCCTTGCATCAGGACTTGATTGATTTTATGGCCCGAGTTGATTTGAACCAGAAGAGGGCAGCAGACCTTGCCGATGAGCGCCAGAGGATAGCAGATGAGCGCTAGTCGTTAGCAGATGAGCGGCATAGGGACGTGTGTTTTAGGCTTGACTACTTGTACCAAGATCAGGCCTATGGGACCTTCCCTAGCTATGACCAGTCTGTTCGTCAGGGGTACCGTCATGAAGCCGGTGGTCATCATTCTTACTACTTGCCTCCTGAGGGTGGTTATGTGCCCCCTGAGGGCCGCTTCTATGGGGAGATTCATGTTGCTCTGGGCTACTTTTTTAGCCCGATTTTTGCCCCAAATGTGCGTAGAGACGGGGACTCAGGCCCTCCTAGGCATTCATCCTCCCATGGTATGGTTGGTGATCCCGGAGCTAGTGGCTCTCATGCTTCGCCTTTCCGTGATATCTTGCTCAACCCGGATGATTATATACAAGTGGATGCAAGTGGTGATGTGAGCGGCAATGGAGATGAAGAACGAAGTGGAGAAGGTGATGAGGATGATGTTTGACCACCCATAGCGGTGGTAAGTGATGACTTTGCTCCCATTTCAAAATCCAAACCAAGTACTCCCTTAAATCCAAATCTCTCTTTAGTTTTGCATTTTCCTTTTAGCATGCATTTAGAGTAGTTAGCTAGTTTAGATAGCTTGTTTTAGTTTCTTTTTTATCATTATCATTAGTATAGTTGCATTTAGTTGCATTCATTTATTTGCATTAGATTTCCTTTTTGCACCTTATTATCTTCACATGTAGTTTGCATTCATGTAGACTAGAGCACTTAGTTTGCATCTTAGTTTAGTTTTTAGTTTTTCATTTCTTTTGTTTATTTTTGCTTTTTTGCTTTCATAAAAATCAAAAATCCAAAAAAATTGAAAAACCAAAAAACTTCAACAACATGTTCTTTACTTTCCGGTTTTCCTCCTCACATTATGCACATAGATAAGTGTGGGGAGGAAGAACCGTTTATTTCAAAAAAAAAACACAAAAACAAGTTTTTCATTTTCTCAAAAATTTCAAAAAAGCCAAAAACATGTTGTTTTCGTTCTTTTTCTTCATTTCCCCCTTGCACTTTGTTCCATTGAGGACAATGTAAATCTTAAGTGTGGGGAGGGAAAATATCTACCTTGTGAATATTTTTGTTTTTGTAAATATGAAAAAAAAAAACTTCAAAAAATGCCAAGAAATCGAAAAATTTGAAAAATTTCAAAAAGCATGTTCTTCATTTCTCTTATTTTTGTCCTTTGCTTGCATTGTATATATATGTTTGTTGGACTAATCAAGTGGAAGATGCAACAACAATCCGATGTATTAGGAGAATGAAGACGTTTGATATACCCTTTCCTACTTCTTCCTTCCCTTCCCTCTTTTTTTTGTATGTCTATAGCATGAAGGAGAACGAGATTTTTGTGCCTTGGATGTTATTCCTTTGGGGAACTTGTGGTTGTTGTGGATGATGTGCTGCTAGATTAGTATGCTTGTTATTAGTTTAGTGTAGTTTTACATGCTTTTCATTTTCATAGTTTTGTGAATATGTGTTAGTCGGTTTTCTCTTTTTGCATTTGTTTGTAAATATGCATAGGAGGTTGAATAGTGGAGGATATATGCCGTCAATGATGATATTTGTCTTGCTTGTGTCTTACCCCTTCTAATAGCTTGCACCGTTTGATGTCACCTTGTTAGGGTTCTTGCTTGCAAGGACCCGGAAGTTTAGGCTTAATGACCAAGTTTCGACCACCATGTGAGACCGTGTTAGACCTTGACTCGACCTAGGACCGACATTAGCTACTCAAATGTGAGGATAGAGCCTCCTTTATGGTCGGCCCATCCAGCCGACTCAGTTTAGGATTGTGAGTAGTCCTCCTTACGTGGTATGTTATGTCAATACGCATAAGTATGGCGCTCATTCCTTATTTCCGTGTTTATGTTCATGTGCATGTGAGACAACTCTTGTTTAAAATAAATAAACTTCACATTTGCCAAATTAGCCTTATTTTGTCCCTTGCATCTTATTCCCTCTTTTTGTTTAGCCACTTTGAGCCTTAACCTTTTCATTTGGCCTTAACCACTAGATGAGCTACATCCCAAAAACATCATTCCTTGATCAAGAATGGTTGCTTTTGTGGTACTTTGTTGGTGGTAGAGTCGGGAATTTAGATGTTGGTTGGTGAACTCTTCCTCTTTGGTCATTACTTGTTTTCTTGGTGAAGGGAAGTTTGAGAAAAAGAAAAGAAAAGAAAAAAATGAAAAAAGAAAGAAATAGAAAATCAAAGAAAAAAAGTTGAAAAAGTTTTGAAAAATCCAAAAAAGAAAGTGTATATCTGTGTTTTGAAAGAGAAAAAGGCTAACAACAACTCCCTTCCATCAAGGGGAGATAGAAAAAGCCGTTGCTATAATAATGTGGTCTTTTGATGTTTTTCCATGCGTGTCGGGTTTACACAATTTTTGCATTTGATTTGGATTTCAAGTCTTATGTTAGGGTGTAGACGTTGTTCGGTGTTTTAAATAATGATCACTTTGTTAAAGGTTGTGATGGGTTTGTTTTTCCAAAGTAAGTTGAGGTTTATGCAATTTTTGCTTGGTTTTGTCAAAACCAAAGTTAGGGCATAGACGTTGCTTAGTTGTTGTAATAAGGAGTTGTGTTGATCATGGCAATCATTCTTGTTTTTGAGCCTCAAATTCTAGAACGGTGCTTGCACCAAACCATTTTCACCCAACCCAAGCCCCGTTGCATCCTTGTTGTTCTCATCATGTGCATTTACATAATCTCATGGATTTTTGGATGGAGTACCATTCTAGATTGCGGGCATGCTTCGCAAGTTGAGGTAGGTGAGTGATTTTGGTTACTTCTTGTCGCAAAAATCACCCCTTTATTTCCTTGTGTGTTGATTGTCACCCGTGAGAGTCGGTGCTTAGGGTTTTCTTATCGGTTATGGGTCTAGCATGGAGTCGAATCATGTGTGCGTCGTGTCAATCTTGGAAGTATAGCTTAGTACTTCCGTTTTCCCGCCTTGAATTAGTTTCTTGGTCTTTGATGATGTCATTTTTGGTTGCTTGAGCTTGATTTAGGGGTTTGGCACCAGGGTTAGACTTTGAGTCGGCATCCTCCGCTATAGACCTCCCTTGTTTAGTTTTTCAAAACCCCGCTTGGATGAGGCAAGCGGTTGGCTTTTCCTTTTCCCGATGCATGTTGTTTGTTTTGACTTGTTTGCATCAAAAATTTGGTAGCAAGACCTCAATTGCCTTGCAATAGAGCGTTCTTCCTCATGAATATCAAATTGTGAGTTGAAAGGGCTACGGGTGTCGCTAAACCCGATTCGGCTTCTAGTTAGCTTAGTTAGTTTGTTTCATGTTTCGAATAAGGGTTATATAACTTCTTGATCTCTTACTCGAGGACGAGTAAGGTTTAAGTGTGGGGAATTCTGATGAGCTTTATTTTGGTCATAATTGTCATTGTTTTTTCTTCATTTTTGGTCCTGATTCGACCTCGTTGTGCGTGCCTTTGCTTGATTTTACGTCCATTTCCTCGACTATTCCTATTTGGATTCCATCTTGTAGGAATTGTGGCGGGAGCGAGGAAACAGGAGCAAACGAGGTGATTTTGGAGCAAATTGTGAGGTTTTGATGAAGTTTTTGGCCCAGGCCCTCTCAGCCGGTCCCAGACCGGCGGACAGTCGGCTGGCTGGGAGGCTTGACTTGACTTCCGTGAAAAATTGAAGAAAAGTTACAGGCATTTTAACTCTGTCTACCAGCCGATGACCGACCGGCAGCTGGTCGGTCGGCTGATTGTCTTGCCTCACTTCAAATTCGTGCAAATAGTCAGAAGTCCCAAGCCTGACTCCCAGCCGGTGGCCAACCGGCTGGCTGTACCTGTGTATTGAAGAAATTGAAGAAAAAAATCAGACCTTGGATTTCGCTTCCTCAGCCGGTGCCAGACCGGCAGCCGGCCGGTCGGCTAAGGATCAAGTTCAAAGTGAAGGAAAAGAAGAAAAAATAGAAGTTCGTATTTTGACTCTTAGTCGGTCCCAGACCGGTAGCCGGTTGACCGGCTGAGAGTCAAATTTCAGAATTCCGCGCACTATATATACCCGCACTTAGTCTATTTTCAAGGGACGCAACTTTGAGATTTTTTTTCACGCATTTCTAGGGTTTACTTACTGTTCCATTGCTTATATTTCCACATTAAAAACTCTCCTAAAAACATTAGTCTTTCCTTAGTTTTTGTTTTAATCTTCTTCATAATCATTCCTTAGTTATTTTCTAGTGATTGTTCTTAGCAATTGTTCTAGGGTTCTTGGGTGTATTTTGAAGACATTTGATAGGATTCTTCATTTGTATCCAAATTCTTCACTTTTATGCAAGTATTGGTATAATCTTCTTCATTCTTGTTTAGTACATACTTTTGTTTACATTTACTTCAAGTTAACTTCAATCAATTGCTTGCCTTTATCATTTTCTATCATGTTTGTCATTTATACTTCACTTGTTCATATGTCCTTCTTAGTTATGTGTGAGTAGTCTCATTCTAGGGTTAGGGGTTTGCTTGGGTAGTTAGTAACCATGAAACATGCTTAGGATTAGTCTTGTTTTGCCTCTTTGGTTGAGTTTTCACATTGTGCATGTTATGTGTTCGACGAATTGCCTCAACGACGGTTGGGCATTAGTCTTCGCTTTGTTTGCTTTGGACGATGGTCTTAAGTTTCATGAGCATGTTTGTGTGTTAGGTTAGCTTTGTTTGTAAAGAAAGCTAGGACAAGTCTCGACCTTAGGTTAGTCGACTCGAGAGAAGAGACGACCCTAGACTTACCATAGAGGTGACCTTGGATTGAAGGTGGGTTCAACATAAAGGAAGTTCTCTCTTGGAATAAAGCTCTGTTTTGGAAAATGGATTTATCGGTTGTTTACTCATCATGATTCTCTTTGGAATAAATGGGTCACCTGTTATTTGTTGAAAGGTGATAGCATTTGGATTACTCCTAAGAGAAGCACCCACTCTGAAAGTTGGCTTAGCATTCTTACTGTTAGTGACTTGATTCTTCAACAAGCTGGAGATGTTGCTGCTGCTGTAAGAATGTTGACCAATTGTTCTCGTAATGGTGTCTTCAAGGTGAATAGCCTTTATGATATTTTAAGACCTAATTATCTCTTTCAAAGATGGAGTAGAGTTATTTGGGATTCAAGTGTAATGCCTAGACACTGTTTTATTGCTGCACTTGCTATTCAGAAGAAGTTGGCTACTCTGGATGTTATTAGCAAAAGAGTCCTCCTAATGGCCAATAAGTGTGTGCTCTGTAAGCAGAATAGTGAATCACATTCACATTTGTTCTTCAAATGTGAATTTTCAGCAAGGCTCTGGTTTGGTGTTTTGGAGTGGATAAATTTTCATGGTAGGTCTAACAATTTGTGGGAGATTGTTAGCTGGAGTAGTGCAAGGAAGAATAGAAAGCACTGGAAAGCAAATTTGCTTAAATGTAGTGTTGGGGCTGTGACTTTTGCAGTATGGCAGGAAAGGAATAAGAGGATTTTCATGGACAAGCCCACAAGTTGGGAAATCATTCTGCAGCAGATTAAGTTCAATATTGGGGTTCGCATATTCCACAAGCACGCTGGTGCTGAGCATGAAATAGTAGATCATTTACAGGCTACTTCTGTTTGATTTTCTTTGGTTACTCTTTTGTAAGATCTCATTCCTAAATTTTGTTCCCCTCGATGGATGAATAAGATTAGGATGTACCTTCTTGCAAAAAAAAAAAAATATTAGTAATTGAAATGTAAACTTTAAGATTATGGTTGATAGTTTGGAAATAAAATACTCGATATTAAGTGGTGTAGTAAGGCATAAAAGAAGTTTTTTTTATTTTTCTAAAAATTAGGAGCCAAAAGCATTGCTCTAAATTCTATTGCTTTTATAGATAAGAGGTTGGACCGTTGTATATCGTATTTTACCGTTTTTTTATCTCGTTTGGTATCTTAATTTGTAATAGCTTTGATTGGAAAATTGGAAAATATAACGTAATTATTTGTTGGACTGTAATTTTTTTCTTTTCGGATTTAGATTTTGGGCTGTTATATATTATATTTTATTGAAACGTTATATACTGTTATTTATATTTTCGATTAACAATAATTTGATTATATCTTATTTTATTATGACAATGACAAAATCGAATACTACAATCGATTACGTAATTAGGAATGTGGAAAGATCACAATTAATTCAGAATTTTGGAGTGAGGGAAATTAAATCATTAAAGCTAGTGGGTCATTTTTTTCCTTATTTCAAGGAACCAAGGAGAATAGCTGAAATTTTATTCCTTTTATAGAGATAGATGTACAATATTTTACACATACAAATAAAAGTATATTAAATTTAAATTCAACGTTTATTATACTTTTAACATTAAATTAAAGGGTACATGCCTCACTGACATCGGCACATCCCAATTTTGATTTAATTATCAAAATACACATGATCAAAATAATTAAAATTAAAAGGTACACAAAGAAAATAAATATTGTAGGTTCTTCATATGTTCTTAAACTAATGCAACAACGTTCGTATAATTATTAATGACATAGAACGGAATATGCAATGTATAGTTAAATTCACCTTCATTTAGTTCAGTTCAGGTTAGTTCAACTCATCTCATGACAAATTAACTCTGATTTCAATTCAGTTCGATTCAAATTAGCTTCACTACGACCAGTTCAGTTCAGCTCTTTTCAGCAAAAGAAAAACAGAGTGTAAAACCCGTTACTAACCATATTTTTAGTGAATTGCATATACACTTTTACTACATGATTTACACTAAATTAATATAAATATTTTTATCCAACGCCCTTGATAGAACATAGTTATGTTGAAAATGACACATTAGTAATTATCTAACTGTGACATTAAGAACAACCAATATATACTCTCATAAGAAAATGTCCAAAAACTTATAAGTTTGGTACTTATATAATTATATGTATGTAAATAATACAAAATAGTAGAATCTATAGTAATATAAATATTTTGTCACAAGGTTAATGAGCCAATATAATATTAGTAGTTAGTATTAATTCAAATTAAAAGTTAAATAGCGGATATGTTGTTCTAATGTTCTTTTTGACTTATTTATTATGATAAGACAATCTTATATAGAGTAAAAAAAATGCATGGTCAATATTAATTGTATGTCATGTATAACATACTTTTAATAATTTTTATTTTATTTTTTTATTTTTTTTGCAGAAAAGCAAATGATCTTTATATCATAAAATAAGAATGAGATGACAAGACCCTAGACTAAATCTACAAGGGAGACCAGAGTAGCCCCCTCCTAAAAAGACCTTAAGAAAGGAAAAAAAAACCAGAAAAAACACTACAGACTAGCCATAGAGTTTGAAAAACTGGTTAAGTACTCAAATGAAAACTACCATAGTAGCAGCTAACAATTCAAGTACCCATAAGAGCATTGGAACATCCTACTAGTCACAGTATACTGAATCTGCTCAATCAAGGTATGCTTAGATCTGTGCACGCCCTTAAAGATCATGTGGTTGCGTTCTTGCCAGAAGTGATAGATTGTGCTCATTAGAGCCCCACGCTTACGCTTCTTAATCCAACTTTGGCCACGGTTGTGAGCCTTATACCAGAGTAGCACAGAGTCTAAGTCATTAAACTGAGTGTGAAACATGAAACTATTCTGAACAACAGACCATATTCAAGCAGAAAAGGAGCAGCGAAAGAACAAATGAGAGTGACTCACAACATCACACTCACACAAAGCACATCTATTAACCCACGGCAGGCCCTGCCGCATATACTGGTCCACAGTAGGAAGAGTTTTCTGAGCAGCCAGGCACCCAATGAAGCTATGCTTGGGAGGAACAGAAAAGTCATAAACAAGGCTAGCCCAACCAACCTTGATAGTAGGAGATCTGAACAAATCATAAAAGCTTGTAGGATCAAATTTGCCAATAGATAAATGTTGATGAGAAAGATCAACCCCAAGTAAGTTGAGCATCCCATCTTTAACAGTGAGTATATTATTCCAATACCAAGAGGTGGCAGTGTTCCTTTGAGCATCCCAAATAACTACTCCTTTTAGAATGTAAGCTTTTATCCAGCGCGCCCATATGGAATCAATGCCATTGTGAAGCTTCCAAATCCATTTCACGAGCAAGCTTTTATTCCAGCTCAAAATCTCTCTGATATCAAACCCTCCCTCACTTCTAGGTTGGCAAATAGAAGCCCGGCTTTGGAAGATAAGTCTTTTACCATTATTTTCAGCTCCCCACAAGAAGTTCTTACAGACTTGATTGATCTTCTTAACAATCTGTTTTGGCAAAAGGACACTAGCACCCCAGAAATTATTAATTCTAAATAAAACTGTATTAATAAGTTGAACTTTGCCAGCATATGTAAGGTGCTGAGCAGCCCAACCCTCAATTCTATCACTAATCCTTTTTAGGAGGGTGTCAAACATGTGCTTGGTCAGTCTAGAACTAAAAAGAGAAAGCCCCAAGTAAACTATTTATTTTATTAGCTAACATAAATAAACTATTATAATAGTTGGTCTTGACCATCTTGAATTAAGACTTCTCAAAACCCACCTTCTATTTATTTTTTCTTGTTTAAATTGATTGTGGCTATCGTCTTATTTAAGAATTTGTGAAATTGTAATATGTAATTATGTACCACTTTAATTTCACTATTGCTATAAAACATTTTCATTGTTAAAAATATGTATAATCTTCCGTCTTCTAGTATTATCTCATCCCATGAAATGAGCATTTACTATTACTAATTAATTAATATTCAAATGAAATATTTTAAAAAATATTTTTTTCCATTATGCAAATATGTGTGGATTTGCAAGAATAAAATTATGTTAAGAGAATGTTAGGCGGGAAAAAATGTAATGTGGGATTGCAAGTGTCTAGTTGTTCTTTTATTATACTTATATGTATATTTACATAATAAGTGTACTCATTTTATTTTTAACCGTGCTTTCACCTGTTTTACTATCCGTTTTGAATTATAATATTAAATAATCTCATAATAAATCCTGTGAAACCGTCTATAAAGACATTTACCCAATGTTTCTATAATATAATTTGTTTGTTAAAATATTCAATCTACACTTATAGGAAAATGAGAGACGATGTAATCAAAGATCGACAATAAAACATTGTTAATTTCATTGTAAAATATAATTAATCAAGAAAATAGTATGACAATTGTTATTATTTTTTTATATTTTTTTTATGAATTAGCATAGATAGAAAATTTTGAACACGTCAACATATTAATTAACCTTTTTTAATAAATATTATTCTCACAGGTAAAAAACGTAAAATGAATGATTTTGAGACTAACGATGATCTAAATTGTATGATTGAACAATATTGTCTAATCAAGTAAACAAACTGATAATTGAAAAGTTTACATTCATGCTAAACAATATTATATATTATATAGAATATAAAATTATTCTAAAAAATCCGCAAAATTATAGTGGTATAAATCTTATGCTAACAAAATAAATGAAATGAAAGTAAATCTATTTTTAAGGGATTATAAAAACTATGTTTAATGTGATAATAGTCTAGTAGGGTTTTGGATGGAAAAACATATTGTAGTTTTTATTTTATTATTTTATAAAGATAGATTCCATATACAAAATGGTTATATAAAATACTTTTTTGGTAAGAAATTCACAAATTCTATTGTGGTTGTTATTTATTATTTTATATAGGGAGGCTTGTTGTAAGAAATAAGGGTGTTCATTCGCAGTTTGGTTGGACAAAACTCCGAACTTAAACCACACCGTATTTAACGGTTCGGTTAACTACTTTAAACGGTCATTAGCGGCAGGATCGATAATCATTCAACATATTTTTTTTTTTAGTTTTCATTATTTTTTTCCTAATAGTTTAAATAAATTTTCATCATATATTTTATTCAACAATAAAGTTAAGTAGCTAAACTTTATCATTAATCAATTTTAGAAATTTTAAATTACGATACACAAAGAAAATTAAACGAAAAAAAATTTATATACAATTTTTTAATTTTTTACTTACTTTTTTTTGTGAATCGGTTCGGTTCGATTAATCGGTTTTTAAAATTGTAAACCTTAACAGAACCGTTTCCATAATAACATTGACGGTTTAGTTCAGCGAGCTACTTTGCCAAAACGATTCGATTAACCAAACCTTTAAAATATACTCCCTCTTATTCTATATATTCTTCCCCTTTCATTTTTGCCCCAAAAATAAGGAATATGATTTGGACCACACAAAACACAATGGCCCACCTACCATTGAATTTAGACCACACAAATCCTTCCAAAAAAGGAAATAGGAAAAAAAATCCAAATAATCGAATAAGGAAATAGGGAAGAATATATGGAATAGGAGGGATTACGTTTTTTCGGATTGATTTTTCTAAACCCCTACTCAAAATGTAGACTTTTTTTCTCTTTAATTTCGAGAGAAGCTCTTTCCCCATTTTGGTGGTTGTGATTTGATGGTAGTCACGTTGAAATTCTCAAGGTGTGTTAGATGATGATTCGATCGAGATGTTGTACTAAAAAAAATCATGCTATCAAGTCTTGTAAGGTCATAATTCACGATTATAGTATTGGCCTGGTGTCAACTTTGTAATAATACCGTACCTGTTTATGATCGCCTACTCTTACTTATAAATCGCCAAAATAGAATTAAATTTTCTTTAAATATATCAACTACATAAGGTTACACAAATTTTAATTTAGGACAAGACAAGTCTGTGATGTGAAACAAAAATGTCAAGCATATTAAATGAGGTTATAAGTTTCATGGTTATAAGTAGGACGAATTGATAAAGTTATTACGGAGTATAATCTATCACAAATTCTCATTTAAGACGGATATTTCTGTCTTAAGTTTAAAACGTGCCAAATAATGACCCATTTGCATAGATAAGACAAATATTTTGTTTTTTCCTAAACTTTTTTTATATTTTTGTCTTATTCATATAAGTACAACTGGTTATTATAGGACCCATTTTGAGTTAAGACGGATATATCGTCTTAAGGGAGATTTATTGTCTATCTATTTAATGAACTTTTTAGGTAATCCTATTATACTAGTACTCCTTTTGGGGCCACAGTTACCTCAATTTACCATTTACGGCTTGTTTGTGATGGAGGTATTATTATTACTTATTAGGATAATAAAGCATAAATGGACTTAACATATGGAAGAAAATCATGGTGAGTGGAGATAAAAGTGGGAGGAAGTAGTGTAATAGCATCATTCGTGAAGGTAAAAATAGTTACCCACCTCCTCATAAGTAATAATATTACCTTTATATGTTGGTAATTAAAACTAACAAACAAGTCAATCGGATTGGGTCAACTTCGCGTTTGTAAGGCGAGTCGAGTCTGTTGGAGTAAGTGTCTTCAACAATAGTGTGATCACGTGATTTGAGAAATATCATGATGAGAATTTGTAAGGGATGTTTCATTTATACGTCAACTGATCAACATTAATCGATAATAATTGACTAACTAGACTAACTAGAGTTTGACATTACTGTCGTTTGACAGTGGTGATCGGTTGATCCCTTAATAAGGTCACACCCAACTCCCTTAATGGATAAATTAATTAGTTGTATATTGATACAAGTTGATTAATTTATGCTCTATTCCTCGATTTTTGCTAGTAAACATTATTTTGTGCTATTTATAGAGTTGTAGGTTAGACTTTTGGTGATTTTCATATATTTGCCTCAGATATCTTCCTCCTTTGTTCTTCTTGCTTTCATCCACTTCTCATATCTACGTAAATTTCCCTTTTTTTAATTTACACCAGCTTAACTTAAATGTACCATTGCATATTTAAATTTGAGAGTGTCAATTGAGAAAATAAAAGATGTTAATGAGGTGTAGGCTACCAACTATTTATAAAATATGTAATGTACAATAGTCTATTCACTAAGATATTATTGTTAAGTTGGATGTGAAGCACATCGATGTAAGTTTGTTGGAGTTGTATTGTTGAGTAGTCTATTCACTAAAATGTATGTGCGTCTTATTGGACTTGTATGTAACTCTCGGATGTAAATGGATGTTTGAATTGTGGTTATAATATCTTGAGAAAAGCGTTCTGCTAGTGCATAAAATTTGCAAGTGTGTATTTTAGGTTAATCAATTTATAGTGAGCTTTTATTGTGTAACACCCCGATTTATTAATGAGCATTTAGCAAGACATCCTCAGTAAATTGAGTTGTTACCATCTCGGAATATCCGAGGCAGTGAATAACAAAGTAAAACAAACCAAAGTACTTTATATAAAAACTGGTCAAAATTCAAGCTTTGGTGTTACAGATACTACACAGCGGAATAAAGGTACAACTGATAACTACAAGATAGGTGATCTACATCTAAGTCGGTCCATCCAAGTGCTCACGCCATCCCATGCTCCCACAGCACCATCTTTCCTGTCAAAACTGCTCCCCATTACGGATCATCACAGGTGTCACACGAATACACAGGGTCAACCACGAGGTTGAGTAGAGGAAAAATAAATAACAAACACTATCATATATATACTGGGATCAATCATCCCTTCTCCGCACCGATCCAACACCAAATAAAATCCGCACCGATCCAACGCCAAATAACTCCGCACCGATCCAACGCCAAATAAACTCCGCACCGATCACAAGACCCATTACCTCCACCCCAATCCACACCAGTCACAAGACCCAATATACTCCGCTCCATATCACAAGACCCAATATACTCCGCTCCATATCACAAGACCCAATATACTCCACACCAGTCACAAGACCCATTATTCGTCACATCGTATCGTGTCACAGAATTATTCAATCAAATAAAGCAATATATTCATCATTCAATATAATAAAATGAACACAGTTACCAACGATTAATGACATATTACTCATCACCATGTATACAGTATTCCCCTACCTCGAATAGCAGAAGCGCAGACAAATCCAAAGCTCGCTAGAAATGTTCCACGCGAAAAATGCTACCTAAACATGTATTCGTAACGAATTAACAACCCATACTTACTATAAATAGAAACCTTCCATAAGTGGAAAGTTTCCAAAAATAGAAACTTCCCAAAATAGAAACTCCCATGACTCACTAATTCCCGACTCATAACTTTAATTAACACGAAGCAACAATCAAACAATAATAATATAGTATTAACAATGATAAACTAACCAATAATAATATTAGTATTAGAATCATATCACTAATAAGAATATTGATAACAATAATAATTCAACTAGTAATAATAATGATAATAGTGGTAAAGGAGTAGTATTTTAAATCGTATAACCAAAATAAATAAAATACACAAACAAACAAAATAAACGAAGTGAACAAACATCGGTCAACGAACACATCAACCTCGAGACCGCGAGCATATCAGTAAAATAATAATAAGACTAATAACAATGATAATCATAAATTCAATAATAATAATGATAATAATAATAACATTACTAGTAGCAATAGTTATAACAATACCCATAATAATTATAATTGTAATAATAATAATAATAATAATAATAATAATAATAATAATAATAATAATAATAATAATAATAATAATAATAATAATAATAATAATAATAATAATAATAATAATAATAATAATAATAATAATAATAATAATAATAATAATAATAATAATAATAATAATAATAATAATAATAATAATAATAATAATAATAATAATAATAATAATAATAATAATAATAATAATAATAATAATAATAATAATAATAATAATAATAATAATAATAATAATAATAATAATAATAATAATAATAATAATAATAATAATAATAATAATAATAATAATAATAATAATAATAATAATAATAATAATAATAATAATAATAATAATAATAATAATAATAATAATAATAATAATAATAATAATAATAATAATAATAATAATAATAATAATAATAATAATAATAATAATAATAATAATAATAATAATAATAATAATAATAATAATAATAATAATAATAATAATAATAATAATAATAATAATAATAATAATAATAATAATAATAATAATAATAATAATAATAATAATAATAATAATAATAATAATAATAATAATAATAATAATAATAATAATAATAATAATAATAATAATAATAATAATAATAATAATAATAATAATAATAATAATAATAATAATAATAATAATAATAATAATAATAATAATAATAATAATAATAATAATAATAATAATAATAATAATAATAATAATAATAATAATAATAATAATAATAATAATAATAATAATAATAATAATAATAATAATAATAATAATAATAATAATAATAATAATAATAATAATAATAATAATAATAATAATAATAATAATAATAATAATAATAATAATAATAATAATAATAATAATAATAATAATAATAATAATAATAATAATAATAATAATAATAATAATAATAATAATAATAATAATAATAATAATAATAATAATAATAATAATAATAATAATAATAATAATAATAATAATAATAATAATAATAATAATAATAATAATAATAATAATAATAATAATAATAATAATAATAATAATAATAATAATAATAATAATAATAATAATAATAATAATAATAATAATAATAATAATAATAATAATAATCATGATGATCAATCAAGCAATAACAAGAACACAAAAGAATTAAAACCCGTGAACACCACCCAGCGGCAACCCCATACCCGTGACCACCAGCCCTGACAAACCCCGCACCCAACACCAGTCTTGGCCTCTAACCTCACCAGGGACACCACCAGGCTCGCCTCTGAGCCACGGTGGTTCCAGGGGTGAGGTCGGTGGCCGTCGACTACCACCACCACCACCAACAGCCGCATACAAAACCAGCACCCCGAGTTACTCTGTTTTAACGTTTCAAACACCCCAAACGAGTCCCACCATTCTGACGACATACACCACCCATAACCGCCGTGATGACCACCGTCCAAACCCCCTGACTACCACCCATCTAATACCTGAATACCCAGAACAAGCCGTGCATAGAAAGTATATCAAATTCATACATAGATATCATACGCCCAAAACTCTATTCTGAAAATATAAAAACGCACTTTCTGACAGGCAACGAAAAGTCCCTAGACGGCGGTCCCAGGTGGTCAATGGTGGCACGACTATGGTCAAAACACGACTATCAACATCATAGATTAATACTACTGGGAAATCAGAAACTAGATATGACACTACACGATTTAATTGATAGGCGAAAACGAAGGAGAAAACTGGGATAAACAGAACGTGTTGAGCATGCTTACTTTGCAAGGCATTCGACCTCCCTTAGACTCCCTTAAACCACCGTGTAAACTCCCCTGCTGTTCTCTGATGTGGCGGCAGAAAAGTGGTTAGGGTTGTGTTGTGTATATTAGGTTAAAGGTAGGGTTTTGAGTGGTAGCAAAATAGGGCGACAGAAAGTGTATATGGCTGTTTGTATTGTCCCATCGAAATGGGCTGCTCATGACCAATACGCATTTCGAGGCCCAAAGCTATCATTAAGACACGGTTTATATTAACACGCATATACGACATACTACTAACCACATATAAAATATAAAGCACTTATTCATTCATTATTTATCGGATACTAACGTTCAAATACTCATTACGTCAATATAAACAATTGATATTATAATAAAGTATTACCCCAATAACATATAAAGATATAAAACACGTATTCGATAAATTAATTATCGAATATAAGCGTTCAAAGATTATCAACACCTTAATAACCATATAAATTAATATCGATAAAATACGAGGTATTACAGTCTTCCCTCCTTAAACTGAACTTCGTCCCGAAGTTCACCATCCCATGACCAACAAACCGGTTACTAAGCACATAACGAACACAAAATGTAGCATCATACAACATCTCCAGACTCTTAAACACGAACAGTTACATTCTACCCTCGTTAAGAAAACTTTGTCCCCAAAGTTCAATGTATAAAAGAATGGAAGGGGTACTTCACGAAACACAACAACATGTATAGCAGAAGTAATCATTATCAAGTATCTGCAGACTACCGCGACAAGATTTTACAATCCTATCCTCCTTAAAACATGGTTACGTCCCCGTAACCCTATTATAAAATTTTCAGTTCCTACTCCGACTCACTCCTTACTACATCTCATAATATTTTACTCTAAGTAACCAAGTATCGTATTCTCATCGTCGAACTTAAGCCAGGGACAAGGGGTGAGTGGACTGCCGGAATAAACTGTGAAACAATATTTCCATCTCAATATCGATTCCAAACTCGTAAAAAAATAAAATAAAATAACACAATAACCATGGTCCGTCTGAACCATAACATAGCTCGGCTCAAAGGCCCCATAACTTAATAATAGCACCCAATCTACATCTCCATCTCAATATCAGTATCAATGTCGCAAAGGTTCGCAGAACCGTGCTCAGCACTTAAAGTATGAACTTTAAGCTACTCACCCACAAGTTAAGGCCAAAGAGAACGATAAAAGAATAAGCAAAGCCAATCATACACAATCTGAAATATCAATCCCCTGTAACCCATATACGCCGATTCGGTCATAAACAAGCAATATAAAGATTCTCAAATGGACTTGCTGCGTGTTCATTTGTAACATAACCAAACTAATATCAATATTCATATATTGTAAAACAAATTTCCAACTGCAACTATTCAAATGCTTACATTCCCGCACAATTATTAAAGAAATTAACATCAATATTCCACACCAGATTCAATTATAAAATCATTTGCTTGGGTACTTTAAATCTATATCCTCCATCTGACTCATAACATATGAATACTTCTATATATTCAATAAAATTCCCAATACCGACTCCTCCATAATTACCAACATATAAGTAGTCACCAACACACGTCAGCTTGAATAAATATTGAGACACATAGACTCCGACAATCGATTAGCACATATACATATATCTCGAACAAGAATAAGAATAATAAGATCGGTAGAATCATGTTACGCAACAAACAGAACCAGAGTAGCTAACACTGATATACCCTCGAAATTTTAACACAAGGTTAACGTATTTACACCGACGTAGACAAACAACAAACTCGTAGTTCCTAATTGACGAATTAAAACATTTCATGTTCATAATCATATTATAGAAGCAAATAATATTTAAGGAAATACATAGAGCAAAATTAGTTAACGTACTTAACATGGAGCATTGACGTATTTCACAAGATATACACAAATCATAGACTAACAAGACCGTTTAACATTCCTAGATATCAATAAGTTAAAATCATTTAGGTACATTTCTCATCCACTCACAGTACATCATTTATCATGAAACTGGTAATATATATGACTTGCAGATTAAGGGGTGTGTATAATATGCAGTAATTAAACATCCGGGCAGGATTACGTCAACACGTAGCTACATAATTCATCATGTTGCAAATAATCACTATCAAAACACCAAGCGTTATCATGGATAATCATCACTTGGAAAACATTTTGAAACTTTGGAAACATTGAGGTGGCAATTTATAAACATGAATCAAAAGACAATACTACAAGCTATAGATCGAAACAAGACTACATGGAGACATTCTGACTCTTCTTTACTAAAACATTGTTCTTGTAAATTGTAGCTCATGAATTATGAAAATTTAACGATAAAAGTAAACGAATTCATAAGACTAGTACTTCCTTAAATCACATGTCAACCGGTTAATAACTCAATATATTATGACCAGATTTTAAACATAGCAAATGCAATTCGGTTTGTGACATAACAATAGACATGAAGGTGTTATCAAGATTATTAGCTCAGTGAACCAAACAACGATATACCATAAATACCTGAAAGAACATCAACACGATTCACATTGTTCAAAATAATCACCATTACTTATAACAATTAGATTGTCATATCATGCTAATAAGTTTACCATTCAAATTTCATTCTACTACTCGTCAAGGCTCTTTTTTTTTGATAATTATGATTTTGACATCGCATACGAACATCACATCATTATATGAGGTCATATCACTAGAAGGTAAGAGCGTCTGTATAATAAAACTATCTTCTATGAGACTTTACGAAATGTGCAAGGTTACATCATCATATGGTAAGGTTCATATTCATTTCATATTCCTAGTATTCATGTTACTAATGCCATGACAGAATATCATGTGGTCATATCACAAATTCACACTTGATTAAACTTTTATATGAAACTTACATAACTCACCATTTCACCAATTAAACATTATGCAACATCTTACAAAATTATAATTAAATATCCACGTCGTTATCTTGCGAGCTATTATAATTTTTAGAAAATATAATGAATTAACTAAGCATAGGAAAAAGAAGCAAATGCATATCCAAGGAAATCATTTATAACAAATCAGTTGGTCGGAACAAAAACTTTACAATCATTCAACGGAAATTTGGGCAACTTTCACAGATCAAAATTAAATAACAACTTGTTAAGGTTTCATACAGTTTATCATACATAAAATTTTTATACACATAGCGAGATTACATTTTAAATGGCAGTCCTCGCAAGCAAGGTAACATTTCGAGAATTTATCAAAATTTGTGTCCCTTAAAATCACTACACTATCGTATTTAATTATAACCATTATTTTTCCAAATTATGTTGGCATACAATTGAAACATAGACATCACTTGTACCATATCGACACGCATTCCTCATTTCAACCATAATTATCATCTAGAACACGGTAAAGATCTCGAAACTGGAAGTAGTTTCAGCTAAATAACTCGGTAGTTATACGTGTGTATATAAATAAATTAATTTCTCCCATTGCACTATCACAACCTATCCAAGTACGGAAAATTAAACTAGGGACTATTATGTATCCCTTATTGATTACAAACTTCATAACAACTTTAAATGCGTATAAAAGGCATAAAAAAAAAATCTTAATTACGATATATGCAACACATAACTATATACGTTCATGGCTTAGGGAACACATTCCGCATATCACTATAGTCATTCAATTCCAGATAATCGTATAAACACTTCAAATATCAAAATCATATGATCACATCACCCTAACCATGGCTCAACAAATACAACTCCCAAACTCTGATAATTTCAATCCAATCATCCATGTCAATCCACAGTTCCTATTGCACATATCCTTAATCAGAACTCACATATGACTTACCTCATTCTTCTCCTGCAAGAACGTTAGCATAGTATAACCAGGTCACTATATAGTCTACCCCACTCTTCAACTTCTCTCATTGGGTTCCCGAGACAAAACCGAAAGGGCCCATGGCCTGGTGTGAGGGGGCCCCTAACTCATCCCGTTCCTTTTTGGGGCTCCTATCAATTTCATCTCGGGGTTCATTTTATTAGACTCTTCCTATATTCATTATTATTCATTTGGTTTAGGTCTGAGAATCGTTCGCTCTGATACCACTTTGTAACACCCCGATTTATTAAGGAGCCTTTAGCAAGACATCCTCAGTAAATTGAGCTGTTACCATCTCGGAATATCCGAGGCAGTGAATAACAAAGTAAAACAAACCAAAGTACTTTATATAAAAACTGGTCAAAATTCAAGCTTTGGTGTTACAGATACTACACAGCGGAATAAAGGTACAACTGATAACTACAAGATAGGTGATCTACATCTAAGTCGGTCCATCCAAGTGCTCACGCCATCCCATGCTCCCACAGCACCATCTTTCATGTCAAAACTGCTCCCCATTACGGATCATCACAGGTGTCACACGAATACACAGGGTCAACCACGAGGTTGAGTAGAGGAAAAATAAATAACAAACACTATCATATATATACTGGGATCAATCATCCCTTCTCCGCACCGATCCAACACCAAATAAACTCCGCACCGATCCAACGCCAAATAACTCCGCACCGATCCAACGCCAAATAAACTCCGCACCGATCACAAGACCCATTACCTCCACACCAATCACAAGACCCAATATACTCCACACCAGTCACAAGACCCAATATACTCCGCTCCATATCACAAGACCCAATATACTCCGCTCCATATCACAAGACCCAATATACTCCACACCAGTCACAAGACCCATTATTCGTCACATCGTATCGTGTCACAGAATTATTCAATCAAATAAAGCAATATATTCATCATTCAATATAATAAAATGAACACAGTTACCAACGATTAATGACATATTACTCATCACCATGTATACAGTATTCCCCTACCTCGAATAGCAGAAGCGCAGACAAATCCAAAGCTCGCTAGAAATTTTCCACGCGAAAAATGCTACCTAAACATGTATTCGTAACGAATTAACAACCCATACTTACTATAAATAGAAACCTTCCATAAGTGGAAAGTTTCCAAAAATAGAAACTTCCCAAAATAGAAACTCCCATGACTCACTAATTCCCGACTCATAACTTTAATTAACACGAAGCAACAATCAAACAATAATAATATAGTATTAACAATGATAAACTAACCAATAATAATATTAGTATTAGAATCATATCACTAATAAGAATATTGATAACAATAATAATTCAACTAGTAATAATAATGATAATAGTGGTAAAGGAGTAATATTTTAAATCGTATAACCAAAGTAAATAAAATACACAAACAAACAAAATAAACGAAGTGAACAAACATCGGTCAACGAACACATCAACCTCGAGACCGCGAGCATATCAGTAAAATAATAATAAGACTAATAACAATGATAATCATAAATTCAATAATAATAATGATAATAATAATAACATTACTAGTAGCAATAGTTATAACAATACCCATAATAATTATAATTGTAATAATAATAATAATAATAATAAAAATAATAATAATAATAATAATAATAATAATAATAATAATAATAATAATAATAATAATAATAATAATAATAATAATAATAATAATAATAATAATGATCAATCAAGCAATAACAAGAACACAAAAGAATTAAAACCCGTGAACACCACCCAGCGGCAACCCCATACCCGTGACCACCAGCCCTGACAAACCCCGCACCCAACACCAGTCTTGGCCTCTAACCTCACCAGGGACACCACCAGGCTCGCCTCTGAGCCACGGTGGTTCCAGGGGTGAGGTCGGTGGCCGTCGACTACCACCACCACCACCAACAGTCGCATACAAAACCAGCACCCCGAGTTACTCTGTTTTAACGTTTCAAACACCCCAAACGAGTCCCACCATTCTGACGACATACACCACCCATAACCGCCGTGATGACCACCGTCCAAACCCCCTGACTACCACCCATCTAATACCTGAATACCCAGAACAAGCCGTGCATAGAAAGTATATCAAATTCATACATAGATATCATACGCCCAAAACTCTATTCTGAAAATATAAAAACGCACTTTGTGACAGGCAACGAAAAGTCCCTAGACGGCGGTCCCAGGTGGTCAATGGTGGCACGACTATGGTCAAAACACGACTATCAACATCATAGATTAATACTACTGGGGAATCAGAAACTAGATATGACACTACACGGTTTAATTGATAGGCGAAAACGAAGGAGAAAACTGGGATAAACAGAACGTGTTGAGCATGCTTACTTTGCAAGGCATTCGACCTCCCTTAGACTCCCTTAAACCACCGTGTAAACTCCCCTGCTGTTCTCTGATGTGGCGGCAGAAAAGTGGTTAGGGTTGTGTTGTGTGTATTAGGTTAAAGGTAGGGTTTTGAGTGGTAGCAAAATAGGGCGACAGAAAGTGTATATGGCTGTTTGTATTGTCCCATCGAAATGGGCTGCTCATGACCAACACGCATTTCGAGGCCCAAAGCTATCATTAAGACACGGTTTATATTAACACGCATATACGACATACTACTAACCACATATAAAATATAAAGCACTTATTCATTCATTATTTATCGGATACTAACGTTCAAATACTCATTACGTCAATATAAACTGTAAAATCCCTCGCGAAAGCGGAAATAACAACATACAAGAAGTACCAAAAATGCAGCGGAATTAAAACTTTAAGGAAACAACATGCGAGAAGTCTTAAACTGAAACAGAAACTGAAACTGGAATAAAACCAAAATAGATAAGTAACAGTTCTAAGTATCAAAACCAATATGTACATCAGCCTGGGATGGAACATCCCTACAGGCACCAAAACAAATATAACAAAAGTCTAAGAGTCTAGCTACGCGACATAAGGTAAGTCATATGATGACAGCAGGATCATCACTCGCTAGCCCTCTCGTGAACCCATCACCAACCTGCATGTACCTACATACATGAAAACATGTACGCCACAATCAGTGGGGAGTGACTAGAGTTCTCCTAGCCACCTTTTGTGACAACACGTAACATATAAAACAATACAGAATACTCCAACGTATAACAACACGTGAAGCATAAACATCTCATCATCTGATCTCATATTAACATGCCAACTCTAGTGCACGGCTCTCAACCAACTTCATAAACCGTTAGGAAGGAGAGCCGGTTTCCCTACTGGTTGCCCAGTCGGGGGGTCTTTCAATCCAACTATTTATGAAACCGAACTAAGAGTCACCCAATGCCTTGGATGATCAAACCATAACTCAAACAGATATACATTTACTCATCAATAACGATATCCATATCTGACACGTACCAATTCAAGGCAAGCAGATAAATTCAGCAAGTAAAAGGTTCAGCGGTCAACTTAAGACATAACCTAATACCAAAACGTTCAGCAAGTGAAAAGGTTCAGCGGTCAACTTAAGACATAACCTAGACACCAAACTTTCAGCAAGCAAGGACTCAGAGGCCAACTTAAGGCATGGACCTGCCAATCAGCAAGACACTAGACTCAGCGGCCAACTTAAGGCATAAACTAGCATCCAAAAGTAAAGGACTCAGAGGCCAGCTTAAGGCATGTCCCTTCACCACATCACAAGGTACTAAACTCAGAGGCCAGCTTAAGGCATGTTCTAGCACCAAACATCTGCACTCCGGGCAAGGTGTCAGTTCCTTAGCTACCCCGTTGTGCAGCTGCTCTACTCGTCAGACTCAGAGGCCAACTTAAGGCATGTCCTGACGCGATCACTATCACACATGTCTGAACTCAGAGGCCAGCTTAAGGCATGTTCCAGACACGACAAACATACACATATAGGGCTCAGAGGCCAGCTTAAGGCATATCCCCATATATGACAAACAACTCACGTATTAAGTTCAGAGGCCAGCTTAAGGCATAACTTAATACGCACCAATACAATATCAACCAAAGTCTATGAACTAATCTATAGTTCTACTTTTCTTAACTTCTAATCAACACTTGACTGACCCCGGGAACTAAGTTGAGGGAGAGCCGGTTTCCCTTTCGGTTACCCGACCGGGGGGTCTCTATCCTTACTCCATTCCCGAACCCAATAAAATGTTGCCCATCCTCCGGGGACCTCAAATACATGGCACGGGTATACAAAACGAGTTTCAATCAAAACCGATCAACCATTCAAAGGTTACGATCGAAAAACAACTCAAAACAGCCATCAGGGATCCCCAGCCGGTCGGCAGGCAGCCGGTCGGCCGGCTGGTGGTCCCTCAGCCTACGCTTTTCTTTTCAAAACCGAGAACATTACAAAGGACTCCCAGCCGGTCGGCAGGCAGCCGGTCGGCCGGCTGGGACTCCATTCCCTAGCCTTCTCTATTTCGCAAACCACCCCATATGCACTCCCAGCCGGCTGGCAGGCGGCCGGTCTGCCGGCTGGGCTCCCATCCTACTTATGTTCTCGCAAAACATACTCAACATATAATGACTACCAGCCGGTCGGCCGGCTGGCAGTTCCAAGGCCATTTTCCAAAAATTTCGAAAAATACACATATGCTCTCCCAGCCGGTCGACCGGCGGCCGGTCGGTCGACCGGCTCAGAGAGCCTGTAACGCAAAATCGCAAAATCGCAATATGAGGAAAACTTCATGAATCGACACAACAATTCAAGCAAGACTACCATTAATGGTTTCCCAACATTATCAAACACCAAATACAACTAATCTACCAGCACATAAATCCCATAACAATCCTTGAGCAATTATATCAAGTATCCGTCTTAACTTTGTGAAAAACTGAAAATAACATATGAACATGTTTCAACATCAAAGGGCATGATTTTCTCACATAGGAACAATCCTAAACATGTTACTAAGTCCGTAAATCATCAAACTTAAACCAAATTCAGAAACCATAACAAGATCAACAACAAAAGTGCTAATATTCACAAATAGGCCGAGTTTCTCATTATCGTCACCTTTTAAGCTTACTCCGGCAGATGATCCTCCTCAATAACGTAGCTATCGATCTCTGGATCCTCCAAGCCAACACCTACAAGCATAGAAACGGATTTTAAGCTCTTAAAACGGATTTTAAGGAAAACAGCCCGTTTTTCAAAGTCGACGAAATGAAAAAAGAGAGTGATGGATGACTAGGAAATCGAACGAGGATTCCGAAAATGTACTTACTTTGCAATTTGAAGAACGGATGATGAAGAATTTTCTCAAAAGAAGAAGGGGTTTATGGAGGTTTTATGAGAAGTTGAGTTTACAGTAAAATGACATGTTGAGGATGAAGATTATGTCGACATATTATTTAAGTAGGGTACATATGTGGTGTCCTTTCCGTATTAGAGGAACGGGTCGGATTATTAGAACGGATATTGAGTCGGATATTTAAATGATGCCAAGTTTGTATTCGTCTTAAGGACTTGAGGTTCTTAAGACGGATCTCACTTATTAAATTAAAATCTTTCGAGTTAAATTATTAAAACATTATTTTATTACATAAAATAAATTAAAACGATTAAATTAGATTTTACGAAAATACGGGATGTTACAATCACCCCAACTTCAAAAAGTTTCGTCCTCGAAACTCGAACGGATATAAATCTATATACTATACCTCAATCGAAAAGAGAAGGATGCGCGATACGCATCGATGCCTCAGTCTCCCACGTTTTCTCTTCAACATCACCGCAGCGCCAAAGGATCTTCACTAGCGGCACCACCTTGCTCCTCAGCTTTCTATCCTGACGATCTAGGATCTTCACGGGACGCTCCTCAAAAGCAAGACTCGGCTCCAAGTTCTCGATCTCTCTAGGCAAAACATGACTCGGGTCACTAACATACTTACGGAGCTGGGAAACATGAAAAACGCTATGAACCTTGCCCAAACTAAGAGGCAAGTCTAATCGGTAAGCAGCAGCACCAATCCTCTTCACGATCTCAAAAGGTCCAATATACTTAGGGCTCAACTTGCCCTTAACTCCGAACCTCTTAACACCTTTCATCGGAGAAACTCTCAAGAAGACTCGGTCTCCCACCTCAAACTCTAAGGGTCTACGGCGGACATCAGCATAGGATTTCTGCCGGTCCTGTGCGGCCTTCATCCTACCTCTGATAAGCTGAACCTGGTCAATAGTAACAGCTAACTGGTCCGGTCCTAGGTCACGAACGTCACTAGCCTGATCCCAACAGATCGGACTACGGCACTTCCTACCATATAGAGCCTCGTACGGAGCCATTCCAATGGAAGCATGATAACTGTTGTTGTAAGAAAACTCTACCAACGGCAAACACTGCTCCCAAGAACTCTGAAAATCAAGGGCACAAGCACGGAGCAAATCCTCTAATGTCTGTATAATCCTCTCGGACTGACCATCGGTCGCGGCATGAAATGCGGTGCTCATCAACAAACGGCTACCCATAGCCTCCTGCAAAGCCTTCCAGAACCTGGAACAAAATCTCGGATCTCAATCTGAAACTATCTCCCTCGGGACACCATGATATCGGACTATCTCGGCAATATAAGCCCTGGCTAAACGGTCCATATCCCATGTCTCTCTGATCGGCACGAATCTGGCACACTTAGTTAGACGATCAACAATAACCCAAATCGCATCCTTGCCTCCCACAGTCTTAGGCAATGCTGTAACGAAGTCCATAGATATACACTCCCACTTCCACTGAGGAACGGGAAGCGTCTGTAGCAAACCACCAGGTCTCCTATGCTCTATCTTGACTTGTTGACAAGTCAAGCACCTACTAACATAATCCAAGATCTCCTTCTTCATACCAGGCCACCAAAACATAAGCCTCAAATCCTTGTGCATCTTCTCTCCTCCTGGATGAACTGAATACGGTGACAAATGAGCCTCATCAAGAACCTTCTTCCTCAAATCTGGCACATCAGGAACATACATCCTACCACGGAACCTAAGGAAACCATCAGCATCAATCACCAACTCAGGTGCAACACCACTCGAAATCTTAGCCTCGAACTTCTTGAAATCGGCATCTGAAGGCAAACTCTGGCGAACCTCCCAATATAAAGACGGCTCGGCAGTCATAGCAGCTAACCAATCAAAACCACTACCCACCATCTCCAATCTCAGCTTCCGGAACTCGGAACACAACTCATCGGGCAATACTCTCATGGCACTCATCGAGTGAGAAGTCTTGCGACTAAGCGCATCTGCAACTACATTGGCTTTTCCCTCATGATATAACAACTCGATGTCGTAATCTTTCACCAACTCTAGCCAACGTCTCTATCTCATGTTAAGGTCCTTCTGTGTAAAAATGTACTTAAGACTCTTGTGATCTGTGAAAATACGGCAATGGAATCCAATCAGGTAATGACGCCACATCTTCAAAGCATGAACGACTGCAGCCAACTCCAAATCATGTGTCGGATAGTTCACCTCATGAACTCTCAACTGTCTAGATGAATATGCTATCACCTTACCACTCTGCATCAGTACGCATCCAAGTCCTAACATCGAAGCATCACAATACACATCAAAGTCAACCCCGATCTCTGGCAAAGCAAGTATAGGAGCGGAGGTCAACCTAGTCTTCAACTCTTGGAAAGAACTCTCACACTTGTCGGTCCACACAAATTTGGCTTCTTTCTTCAGTAACTGAGTCATCGGGCGAGCTAATCTGGAGAAATCCTCAACGAATCTACGATAATAGCCTGCCAAACCCAAAAAGCTACGGATCTCTCCTACATCCTTGGGACTCTCCCAATCAACCACAGCCTCTATTTTTGCGGGATCTACCATCACACCCTCGCTGGATATCACATGTCCTAAAAAGGCAACTTTCGAGAGCCAAAATTCACACTTCGAAAACTTTGCGAACCATTTCTGTCTGCGCAGAATCCCTAGAATCAATCGAAGATGCTCAGCATGTTCCTCATCGGTCTTCGAATATATCAAGATGTCATCAATGAAAACCACAACACATGTATCTAGGAACTCACTGAAAGTACGGTTCATCTGATCCATGAAAATAGCCGGTGCATTAGTCAACCCAAATGGCATAACTACAAACTCAAAATGCCCATATCTGGTACGAAAAGCATTCTTCGCAATATCAGCCTCTCTCACTGGAATCTGATGATAACCCGATCGAAGATCAATCTTAGAAAACCTAGAAGCACCTCTCAACTGATCAAACAAATCATCTATCCTAGGCAAAGGATATCTGTTCTTCACGGTCACTCGGTTCAACTCTCTATAGTCGATACACAGTCTCATGGAACCATCTTTCTTCTTAACGAACAAAACGGGAGCACCCCACGGAGAAGCACTCGGTCTAATGAAACCTTTCTCGATCATCTCTTCCAATTGCTGCTTCAACTCTTTCAACTCTGGTGGAGCCATACGGTAAGGAGCCTTAGAAATCGGTCCGGTACCTGGAACAAGCTCAATGGTAAACTCCACATCTCTCTCTGGCGGTATCCTTGGCAAGTCATCTGGGAAAACATCTGGATACTCACGAACAATGGCTACATCCTCAAGCTTCGGTAGCGATGATTTAGCAGCTGTAACAACACACAGGAAGGCTTGGCAACCCTTCCTAAGAAGATGAGAAGCTTTCATCGAAGAGATAACACGAACACCCCTTTGAGGGCGAGTTCCCCTATAGGAAACACGAACTCCTGAAGAACTCCTCAAGCAGATTTTCTGGTCGCGACACTCGAAGCGAGCATGATATTGCGATAACCAATCCATACCGAGGATAATGTCAAACTCCTCGAGAGGAAATCTCAGTAAGTCCGCTGGAAATGTGGCTTGACCAATAATAATAGGAACATCCCTATGGGACGAAGAGCAGGAAAACACGTCTCCAGAAGGTAAGGAAATAGAAGTCTCCTCAACCAATGAAGACTCAAGAGCTAGACGGTCGGCGAACTGAGTCGATATAAATGATAAAGAAGCTCCAGTATCGAATAAAATAAGGCACTCGGCGCCAAGAACAGAAAAGATACCAGCAACAATATCTGGATGAGCCTCTGCCTCAGCCCTAGTCATCACAAAGATCTTCCCTTTCGGCTTTCCTCCCTTAGTCGCTGCAGCAGCAGTGGCAGCCTTGCCAAGTGCGGTGTTCCTCTCAGGACACTCATAAGACTTGTGCCCAAATCCATTGCAAGTGTAGCACTTGAAAGCATTCTTGAAACAGTCAAAACCCGGATGAGAAGGTTTACCACAACGGTGGCAAACACTAGCAGCTGTGTCGGTGTGAACAAAGGTCTTAGCAACCGGAGCAGAGAACCTCTCAAAACGCTTCTTCTGAGAAGAAGGCGAAGAAGTAGAAGGAACAAATGGTCTCTTCCCCTGGTACACGGATCTCTGGTGAGAAGTCACACTAGAAGTAGCAGCACGGGTCTCAGCATCTATGGCACGAATAGAACTCTCGGCCCAAATAGCATCCTCATACACCTCCACGAAAGAAGTAGAGTCACGACGAACCATGCTCTCGATGCGCGGTCCTAGCTTGCCACGGTAAAAGTAGACTCTCTCGGCCTCATCTCTGACAAACCTCGATGCGAAGTGAGCTAGCTGGTTGAAACGGTATGTGAACTCCTGAACTGACATCTTGCCTTGCTTTAAATCCATGAATTCTTTGAGTCGCTGTGATCTGAGCTCTTTAGGATAGAACCTCGTCTCGAGCTTATCCTTGAAAGCATCCCAATCGAACAGAGGATCCTGAGTGAAAGTAGGTCCTGTCAACGCCCACCACCTGTCGGCCTCGAGGGTAAGAAAGTGAGTGGCTAGCCGCACTCTATCCTCTCTACCCACCGAATACATAGCAAAGCTCCTCTCCATCTCCCTGAACCACTCGGTAAGAGCTACCGGATCAACCTCGCCACCATATGTCTTCACGTGGCTACGGGACATCTGCGAAGCTATCCATGAGAAACTACCAGGACGATTAGCCTCGTTGCCTGGCGGTGGAGGAGGTGGAACATTCCCGGCTTGCTGTCTCTGAGTCTCAAGCAAATGCTGAATTGCTTGCAGCACAATGTTATCAGCAGCCCTAGGTCTCACCATCCTTCAAAAGAGAAAACAAGTATTAGCTTAACAATTAGCAATCACAAATAGACTACAAAATAAGTCCTTAGATCTACCCATCTCTCATTCATTATTTGTTTACTTGGTCAAGTTAAGGTTGGGGGTCACATGAGTGCGTCGGGAGCAATAATGCTCTGATACCAACTGTAAAACCCCTCGCGAAAGCGGAAATAACAACATACAAGAAGTACCAAAAATGCAGCGGAATTAAAACTTTTTAAGGAAACAACATGCGAGAAGTCTTAAACTGAAACAGAAACTGAAACTGGAATAAAACCAAAATAGATAAGTAATAGTTCTAAGTATTAAAACCAATATGAACATCAGCCTGGGATGGAACATCCCTACAGGCACCAAAACAAATATAACAAAAGTCTAAGAGTCTAGCTACGCGACATAAGGTAAGTCATATGATGACAGCAGGATCATCACTCGCTAGCCCTCTCGTGAACCCATCACCAACCTGCATGTACCTACATACATGAAAACATGTACGCCACAATCAGTGGGGAGTGACTAGAGTTCTCCTAGCCACCTTTTGTGACAACACGTAACATATAAAACAATACAGAATACTCCAACGTATAACAACACGTGAAGCATAAACATCTCATCATCTGATCTCATATTAACATGCCAACTCTAGTGCACGGCTCTCAACCAACTTCATAAACCGTTAGGAAGGAGAGCCGGTTTCCCTACTGGTTGCCCAGTCGGGGGGTCTTTCAATCCAACTATTTATGAAACCGAACTAAGAGTCACCCAATGCCTTGGATGATCAAACCATAACTCAAACAGATATACATTTACTCATCAATAACGATATCCATATCTGACACGTACCAATTCAAGGCAAGCAGATAAATTCAGCAAGTAAAAGGTTCAGCGGTCAACTTAAGACATAACCTAATACCAAAACGTTCAGCAAGTGAAAAGGTTCAGCGGTCAACTTAAGACATAACCTAGACACCAAACTTTCAGCAAGCAAGGACTCAGAGGCCAACTTAAGGCATGGACCTGCCAATCAGCAAGACACTAGACTCAGCGGCCAACTTAAGGCATAAACTAGCATCCAAAAGTAAAGGACTCAGAGGCCAGCTTAAGGCATGTCCCTTCACCACATCACAAGGTACTAAACTCAGAGGCCAGCTTAAGGCATGTTCTAGCACCAAACATCTGCACTCCGGGCAAGGTGTCAGTTCCTTAGCTACCCCGTTGTGCAGCTGCTCTACTCGTCAGACTCAGAGGCCAACTTAAGGCATGTCCTGACGCGATCACTATCACACATGTCTGAACTCAGAGGCCAGCTTAAGGCATGTTCCAGACACGACAAACATACACATATAGGGCTCAGAGGCCAGCTTAAGGCATATCCCCATATATGACAAACAACTCACGTATTAAGTTCAGAGGCCAGCTTAAGGCATAACTTAATACGCACCAATACAATATCAACCAAAGTCTATGAACTAATCTATAGTTCTACTTTTCTTAACTTCTAATCAACACTTGACTGACCCCGGGAACTAAGTTGAGGGAGAGCCGGTTTCCCTTTCGGTTACCCGACCGGGGGGTCTCTATCCTTACTCCATTCCCGAACCCAATAAAATGTTGCCCATCCTCCGGGGACCTCAAATACATGGCACGGGTATACAAAACGAGTTTCAATCAAAACCGATCAACCATTCAAAGGTTACGATCGAAAAACAACTCAAAACAGCCATCAGGGATCCCCAGCCGGTCGGCAGGCAGCCGGTCGGCCGGCTGGTGGTCCCTCAGCCTACGCTTTTCTTTTCAAAACCGAGAACATTACAAAGGACTCCCAGCCGGTCGGCAGGCAGCCGGTCGGCCGGCTGGGACTCCATTCCCTAGCCTTCTCTATTTCGCAAACCACCACATATGCACTCCCAGCCGGCTGGCAGGCGGCCGGTCTGCCGGCTGGGCTCCCATCCTACTTATGTTCTCGCAAAACATACTCAACATATAATGACTACCAGCCGGTCGGCAGGCAGCCGGTCGGCCGGCTGGCAGTTCCAAGGCCATTTTCCAAAAATTTCGAAAAATACACATATGCTCTCCCAGCCGGTCGACCGGCTCAGAGAGCCTGTAACGCAAAATCGCAAAATCGCAATATGAGGAAAACTTCATGAATCGACACAACAATTCAAGCAAGACTACCATTAATGGTTTCCCAACATTATCAAACACCAAATACAACTAATCTACCAGCACATAAATCCCATAACAATCCTTGAGCAATTATATCAAGTATCCGTCTTAACTTTGTGAAAAACTGAAAATAACATATGAACATGTTTCAACATCAAAGGGCATGAATTTCTCACATAGGAACAATCCTAAACATGTTACTAAGTCCGTAAATCATCAAACTTAAACCAAATTCAGAAACCATAACAAGATCAACAACAAAAGTGCTAATATTCACAAATAGGCCGAGTTTCTCATTATCGTCACCTTTTAAGCTTACTCCGGCAGATGATCCTCCTCAATAACGTAGCTATCGATCTCTGGATCCTCCAAGCCAACACCTACAAGCATAGAAACGGATTTTAAGCTCTTAAAACGGATTTTAAGGAAAACAGCCCGTTTTTCAAAGTCGACGAAATGAAAAAAAGAGAGTGATGGATGACTAGGAAATCGAACGAGGATTCCGAAAATGTACTTACTTTTGCAATTTGAAGAACGGATGATGAAGAATTTTCTCAAAAGAAGAAGGGGTTTATGGAGGTTTTATGAGAAGTTGAGTTTACAGTAAAATGACATGTTGAGGATGAAGATTATGTCGACATATTATTTAAGTAGGGTACATATGTGGTGTCCTTTCCGTATTAGAGGAACGGGTCGGATTATTAGAACGGATATTGAGTCGGATATTTAAATGATGCCAAGTTTGTATTCGTCTTAAGGACTTGAGGTTCTTAAGACGGATCTCACTTATTAAATTAAAATCTTTCGAGTTAAATTATTAAAACATTATTTTATTACATAAAATAAATTAAAACGATTAAATTAGATTTTACGAAAATATGGGATGTTACATAAACAATTGATATTATAATAAAGTATTACCCCAATAACATATAAAGATATAAAACACGTATTCGATAAATTAATTATCGAATATAAGCGTTCAAAGATTATCAACACCTTAATAACCATATAAATTAATATCGATAAAATACGAGGTATTACATATTGTATGTTGATACCATTGCTCTTGTTAAAACATGATTCACTGATTTTGTAAAAATTTTAAAAAATAAAAATAAACATCAATAACAACGGTTATATTTTATGAAACTGCTATTAATAGTTTTAACAACGGTTTTTCTAAATATAACCCATGTTAAAATTCACTTTTAACAATAATTTTTTTCACATATAACCCTTGCTATTACTTTTAACAAAGAGTTTTCTAAATATAACCTTTGTTAAAAAGTCAATTTTAACAACGTTTTTTTCATATATAACCCTTGTTATATATTACTTTTAACAACGGTTTTTTTTAGGTTTTTTTAAAAATAAGCTTGTTAAAAGTCACTTTTAACAACGGTTTTTTCACATATAACCACTGCTATTACTTTTAAGAATGATTTTTTTAAAAAATAACCCTTGTTATTACTTTCGCACCAAAATATTATTCGCACCAATCACTTCTTTTCATAACGGATATCACTAAATAACAACGGGTATAAAGCGTTGTTAATACTTTCCACAACGGGTTTTGTCTAAAATGATAACCGTTGTTAAAACATTTAACAACGGAGGCTTTAACAACGTCCGCTTTTTTATATAACAACGGTTTTTAGCTGTTGTTATTGCCTGTTTCTGTAGTAGTGTAGATTAAATATGTTAATTCGTTCTATATGTCGAGAGGCGCGAAATCGAATAGACTAAACATGTGTAATAGGACGACCTAGTCACAAACGTGAGTTTCTCTAGGATCCGGTCTAAGGTCGATACCAATATCGTAAGGTTGGTATCTTAACGAACCTAAAACAACTAAACATAATTTATTAGTTTCCGAGTTAATCTATATTTATGCTTTTATATTTGAATGAGTGACCTGAATTCCCTAGACTATCTTTTAATATTATTGTTACAACTTATAACCAAACATTCAAACCCGTAATCGACATAGATAGAAGTCAATCCACAACAATTTTATACGTAATTCATGTGTCCCAGTGTTCAACCTCTATTACTACATTTATTTGTGTCTAGGGTATTTATCTTTGTATATGTGTACGACCGAGCCTATAAAAAACAAAAGAATAAAAATGACAAAAATAAGTAAAGAACAAAGGTTAATTAAATTACCTAAAAGAAAGGATTACAAATTGTTGAACGATTCAATCTAAAGTTCGAAAAATAAAAATAACATTAGTAGTTTCTTGCTAAATTATTCATACTTAGGCCATATTCTTTCTGGCTTAATTTCAACTCATTTCAATTTTGCTTGGCTGTATTCCTTTAAGTTTTATTTACATTTAATCAATTATGTTCAGTTAATCTGTTCATAAAATTAACTTTTAATTCAACTAATTTCATTTCTCCTCAGTTTCACCCAATTTAGTTCAATTAAGCTTTACTCAAATTAATTCAATTCAGCTCATTGTAGCCGAAAAGAACAGGACATTAATGGTGTTTTTGTGAGACTCATTTTTATAATAAAAGAGTCCTAAATAAGAACAAATCCTTAATGGGCCAAAAGACTAAAGCTAAAAGAAATCTCGCTGAAATAACAAATCTCGCAGAAGTTTACAAAAAGTTGATCGACGGACATCACCCTGTCGATCGACAAAATTATGGATTCCTTTTGATGACAAAAGTCAATCGACAAACTGATTCCCGTCGATCGACTTTTTCTGGGCTATCTATCAACACGTTGTTCTCTTTCAATCGACTTTTTCTGGCAACTTTCAGTTAATCGACAAACTAAACTCTGTCGATCGACTTATTCTTGAAACTACAACTGTAACAACCGGGAATATAAAATAAAGGAAAAACATAATATAAATGAATATCAGAGTGTAACTCAATGATAACTGGGTTAAGGTGGCGTGAACACCTTACCCATATCCGGATCAATACTCAAATTGAAAACTAAACTAATACAATATTCAAAGGTTCTTAAAATTTAAAGCAAATTAAAGGTCCTAAACAATTTATTAAGCTCGCTTCGCACATTCCCCAAACAAGCATCAACCAAACAGCAACCACATGAACAACCTGAGAAGGGGGTCGATAATCAGTCGGGGGTAACTAGATGCTCTCCCAGTCATGTTTACACCAAGTGAATATAACCAATAATCATTAACAAATGAAATGTAAAACCAGTAAACATGTGAGATCATCTACACTCATGAAAGTCCAATCAAACTTACCATCATCTGAAGACATGCTACAACGATCATGTGAGGATATAAACACATCATAATATGCATGCAGACTTACCATACCATGATATTCTTAACAGTAGCTTAACGAAACCATATGACCATAAACCATGTGCGACCACTAGACCATGCACACTCAGAACTCAATTAACTCACGACTACTAGTAACATAAGGCATAATGCTAGCAATAAATCATAGCGAATATGGTGACACAACTATCATCAAAGCATAGCGAATAGAGCGAACGCCCGTTAGAGCGTATCACCACTGCCTCCATCGGCGTGGAGCGTATCACCACTGCCTCCACGGTACTATGTATAGCGTATCACCACTACTTATATGCCTAAGACCTGGCCAGACCTCTCGATGCAATAACTGTACACCGAACGACACTCGAGACCCAGAACGTATAACTGACGAATCTGGCAACCCCCGAACATAGACCAAAATAAATCCCACATCAATGGGTGTTGTTAGTTCATTCCGATAATATATAACTGATACTACCGTCACCTATTCAACTAGCAAACAACAATTCACAGAATAACTGACTGTACTAACTGTTAGGTTTTAGTTACTCATAAACTAAATACTTAGTCATACTAATCAAAATACTTTAATTAACATTTTAATTAACTTATTTATGTGATCTTATGCATGCTTGAAATGCGGAAATAAGAGAGATTTAGAACCGTTACACACGGTCCAAATCTAGTGCTAGGATGATCTTCCAAAATGCTCAACAAGAACACCTCCTCTAAGATGCACCAAGACAACCCCTTAATGAACCGAAACCTTGTAGTTGCTAGACTAGAAATCGGTTTCTCCTTAATATAAGTTCTAATAATATGAACTTAGTATACTAATTTATATCTCTTATATAACTAGTATTAATATTATCTTGTAATATTACTTAGAGGATTTTATTAGTTTTCTACACTTAGAAAATTATGCCAACATTAGAACTAGGGTTTGTATGTGAGTATCTCATACTTATTTATGGTGTGTGGCTTGGGGTGTGGTGTGGCCGGCATAGAGAAGAACAAAGGGGAAACAACTCTCTTACCCATGCTTCTTAGGGTTGCCTAGGTAGTATTACCAATGCATGCTTTAAACACAATGATTAAAGCATGTTAATTAAGCACTAACCACCTACAACTACCTCCACTTAGCCGCCCAAATCACACATAAAATGGGCATCATTTTACAATTTGTCAATTGTTCAGTTTGTACAAAATGTGACATCTTATATGTCACTAGATAGGTAATACAATAATAATTATCTTAATATAAATATTTATCATATAAATATTGTATATTAAATAAATCATATATATCAATTGACATGTAACTCGAAATTACAAATATAAAATGAATAATTTATCGTCAATACGATTTACAACCTTTGTATTAATTATAACCCAATTCATTCTAATTACGATATTATAAAATATCGTTTATTGTTTAATAATTGACACGTTTCAATTTTAAACATAAATCTTACAATAAGATTTAACCTCTAATTTCTCGATATACGAGTTTAAGGAATATGAGCAAATCGTATCAATATACATTTGATCATTTTATCAATTAAGGGAATTGTCCTAAAGGTGTGACCTAAAGAGATCAACTGACCACCACCGTCATACGACAGTAATGTCAAACTCTAGCTAGCCAATCATTACCGATTAATGTTGGTCAGTTGACTAATATAAATCGTATCATCCCTTGCGCATTCTCGTCATGAGATTTAATTACGTGATCGCATTATTGTTGAGGACACATTTCCCAACAATCTCCCACTTGTCCTCGACAAGTGTGCGTCACCAATTCTCTTGTCCTATTACAATCTCCCACTCAATGCAAGGTGTCTCTCTGACGTCGTACTTGCATTTGATCATATCATGAGTGGTTTCCTCGATCTGGAGAATAACTGTTTGACCGGAATTATCTACCATAGATACCTTCCGAGCGTGGCCACGCGTTTCCAGTTAACTTCTCCTCGAGTGGCCTTGAGATTTGAACAACCCTGACAAGGGGTGGACAATTTCTATCGCACTACTTCCTTCAACTAGTCAGAGTCAGTCACAACCCAAAACAATCCCATTTGACTCCAGTTACGAAAAGTCGTAGAGAATGGATCAAGGTTATGCCTAAACTGTACCATCTTGGGAGAGTAGTCTTTAGTCTAAGAATTGACTCACAAGAATACTATAGCAGCTCTCGCCACGACCCGGCTATTATAAATTTTCCAGAACTCTATAAGCGGTCACTTTGCCCGACAGAGTGTTTCTTGCAGTCTGCCTATGTGATCGACTAGTCATCACATATGACTCTATGGCACTTGAACTTGCCATCAATCGCCTCACATTCTAGTCGCTTTGAGATGTCACCTCATGTAAGCGGCTAGGGGCTATACTAAGTCAATCCAGTTCACTTATAGGGTTCAATATTGTCTCTTACAACCCATTTGGATTTTGACAAAGTATCTTTCATCTTAAGTTAATTATAACTCAAATGACATTGTCATGCAAAAACAGTCAATACTATTTCATTGCATTTGATGCACGATCATCTATTTGTATTAATGTTTCGCGAATAAACCCTTTTATTCATGATTGCAAAACTTACAAATTTTGGTCTCCTTCCGACTCATATTATCTCATATAATATGATCTTATTTGAGCACATATCTAGAACCCATTCTAGATCTTGAGTTTCCTTTCTTGAGGAAAGCTCCCACTGTTTTCTTATAACTCAAAACGTATTGATATACTAGAGGGATTAAAGAATCACTCAGAATTATCTAGTCTCTTATGTGCTGAAATCTATATTGCAGTTATTAGTGATTTCATCACTCTTACTATCTTCAAACATCTTGGCTATTTCATCAAGGTTATTCATATCTAACCACTTTGATTTCTAATGGGCGACCTTTTATTATCAATATAATAAAACTTCCCGTAAAGCTCCATCATCGTATGATATAAGGTATTAGATCATCTAGAATTGAAAACTTCTTATTCTTTACACCTTAAAGAATCACTCATCCTCTCTAAATGGTAGGCTTAATTCGTTTAATGAACATTGCTCCCACTAAAATCAATATTACTCGATCTCTTAAATGAACCTTTCATTTCTTGCATGTAAATCTTGAATCATTATCACAATCACTATCCCTATAGTGATCTATTTTCATTCAATCAATCATCACCCTCTTTTCACGTCTTCGTTTCCTCGAGACGAATGTGACATGATAATTTCCTTATAACTACATTGAGAGAATTGAGATGATTTCTTCTTTTTTATCTTATAAATTTAGAAAAATCATTTATTAAGGAACCGGTCTTTCCTCCCGTATAGATAGATGATTTCTCCTCTATTATCTCATAATCTTTAAAAAATCATTATCTCAAGGAGCCTTTATTCCTTCCGAATTCATACGGGGTTTCCCACGGAAACAATGAACATAAGGAACTCTCTTCGATTGTCCTCCCGTAGTTTCTTCAGTGTCCTCTCGTAGTTTCTTCATTCATTTAGGGCTCTTCTTAAGACTCCCATGTAGGAACCTTCTCTAAGATCCTTTATTTTTATCATTGGTTTGCGAGCAAAATATTTTCTCCCACTCTATCCTTCTAACAATAACCTTTATTCGTATAAGGATAGCTATTTCGATTAACCAATGCATATGAATGTTTGAAGTTTTATAGGTGTGATGAATACATTCTCATTTTCACTTAAAATGAAAATCTTATAATGAACTAATGTTGTCTCATTTTGATTGAAAGTATCTCATGGGGTGTAGTTCTCCGTTTTAATCAACACTTTGATTACATTATATTGATCGTATCAATGTTTATTGCGTGATAAAATCACCATTATTCATGTTTAAACAAGGTATGCAATTTATTTGAGAAATCAAGACATTGATTAAGAACAAAAGTAGTGACTCGGGTTGAAAACCAAGTCACTAATATCCAAAATTATAACCATTGTTTTTAGGATTTTAATCCTTGTCTTACAAGAAAGTAAATTGTTCCATAAATAAAATGCAAAATATGAAAGAAGACGATATGAAAATTAGAGCCTAGCTCTTCAAGTCTTCGATCAATTGGATGCAACCGTAGCCATCCAAGTAAGGAACCTCATGCTTCCTTGTCCTTGCCCTTATCATTATTAGGGGGTGGCCCTTTAAAACAATTAAAAAGGGTAAATATCAACACATTTGTATCACTATACATAAGTTGATAAATGACATGAATTATAAACGAGAATTATTACCTACGGCGGTTGCCTTCCCATTTTTGAGATTGCTTAAGTATTTGGGGCAATTAAGCTTCCAATGACCGATTCTC
Source organism: Silene conica (assembly GCA_029255685.2). NCBI lineage: Eukaryota > Viridiplantae > Streptophyta > Magnoliopsida > Caryophyllales > Caryophyllaceae > Silene > Silene conica. The sequence goes on along the minus strand of CM055316.2, from coordinate 9,448,057 downwards.
GTGCAATAATGGCACTTGTCTTCGGATTTCGAAGACGAGGTGGAAGCGCCTTTCGAAAAGGTCTTTTCTTTAGTCGCTTTGGGCTTGAACGTTTTCTTGCCCTTGCCTTTAAAGGCATTCCTTTTGAAGCTCGTTTTCCCTTTCTTTTCGATGTTTAAAACATCCTTGGTGGAACTTTCATGAAGTCTCATGTCCCTTTCGGCTTGGACGAGCATCTTATGCAACTCATCCAATGTTGTCTCTTGGTTTCTTATATTAAAATTCACCCGGAATTGAGCATACGCTTTAACCTTATTGAGCGAGTGAAGAACTCGGTCAATTATGAGAGAGTCGGGAACATCAACGTCTTGCATTTTTAAAGTCTCCGCGAGCTCAACGAGTTTGAGCACATGAGGGCTTATCTTTTGCCCTTCCTTCAACGTTATGTCGAAGAAGGCGGAAGCCGCCTCATATTGAATCACCCTTGGAGTTTGCGAAAACATGGTCGCAAGCTTGGTGTATATCTCATACGATGTGGTCAACTTGATCATACTCCTTTGGAGATCCGGCTCCATGGAGAAGATGAGCACATTTTTAAGAGCGGAGGACTCTTTCATGTAGGCTTCATAGGCCTCACGATTTTGGACCGATGAACGAGCGGTCGGAGCGGCTTCGGATAGGTAACGACTCTTATCGTCACCTTGAGCGGCCAAAATTAATTGCGCATCCCAATCTTTAAAATTGGAACCATGCTTATCGAGTTTGCAACGGTCCATAAAGGACCGAAGCCATGAAACGTTAGTGAGAGGTGGAGCGTTGGTTGCCATTGATGATGTTGAAAATAAAAATACAATAAAATGAAGGAAATAAAACAACATCATTTTAAAATTCATAATTTAAACTAAAAACTTAAACAAGTTAATTAGTTATTTACTTAATGATCTCTTACCCAATTAAGTAAACAATCCCGAGACCCAAACCCATACTAATCCGGGCACGGTGTAGCCGATTCAACTCGTATCGGTATAATTTGGTGGATTAACCCTTTAATCGGTTCTACCTTAGAACTCTCGGTCGACAATTTTCTAAAAAATCATCTTTAGCCCGAACTTATTGCAACTACGGTTACGAATACTTTCGTTGAGATCGACCAAATTTCAAGGTGAAATCTTATTACCCCACTTACCCAACGTGACAATTTTAGTACCCCGGTGTAGCCGAGCCTACGTTCTTGTGAAGAAGGAATTCATGGGTCCATACTTTTTGGTAAGGCTAAGTCTCAATATTTATTTGTAAGAGATCTAGTCAATTATTATCTATCTCCGTTTAAGTGAACTAAGTCGATGAATTATCGATAAAATAAATGACTAGGTCGATTAAATCGAAAAATGCATGAGACGATATATGACGATTTGGCTATGCATGCAAACATATAAAAAAAGCAAATAAAAGCATAAAATAAACCCTAGTATGGCCTTTCCTAGAAAAGAAATAATAAAAGTACAAATTCGAAAACCAACTCCTTTGGTCCCTTGAACTTCACGAGGCACGCACTTCGAGGTAAACACCGTCTTGTTCGGAACTTCTTTCCGAATGGCACCATCTTCAAGGATCTCCGGAATTTACAAAAATTACAACTTTTCTAGTCTAATTTATACATTATAAATTAGAAATAAATTACAATTGGGTGATACGAGATCACAAAATTACAACCGAATCGGTAACCCCTTACATTACGGGAAATACCGATTTAAAACTAAGGCCATACTAAGTAAATTACATAATTCCCAAAATTACGTAAATAAAATCATGACATTCATAATTAAAATATGCAATGCTTATGAATATATGAACTATCATGCAAATCCTAAGCCAAATCGTCCTATTTAAATATCAATAATATAAATAGTTATCGTATACCTCGGTTTATGGAATCGCGTGTTTTAACGTTTAACAACACTATGCATAATATGAATCGGTATTCATCCTTAAGTTAATCATCCCAACTCATATAGGTTTCAAAATTTAGTCTTACTCAAACTTTGAACATGACTTAACTTAACATATTTTAATATTGTTCGGTATCACTCGGTTTACGGGAAAAATAATATAAAAATCCAAAAGAGTCATAAAAATTTCGAAAAATTCAAAATTCAAATTTTGAAAATTCCAGAATGTTCTTAAAATTTCAGAACTTTAAAAATATTAGTATTTATACGGTTTTAACATTTATTTCGAAAATAAGACGTAAAACGAGCATTTTAAGTCGGAAAATTCAATAATTAGTTCCATAAATGCAAATAAAATACTAATAATATTTTTACACTTTCCAAAAAATTTTAAGAACATAAAATGGACAGGAAATTAAATGGCACATTGCCCTATAGCCGAAACTTTTAATTAGATGACTCTTATTATCCAATTTTAAATGCAACTTTTTAACAATTTAAAATTAAATCAAAACAGAAACTTTTGGCTCCCAAGAATAATTTAGTGATGAACATATCATATATTACTATTATGGGTCAAATTTTCCGGCCATTTTAACAACTATTGCAAATTTTAATGATTTTCGTCATATATCGTACGATTTTAACCTTTAAAATTATTTCTCAAGCATAAAATAAGATAAAAATCTCGAAATTTTTATGCATTCTGGAAATAATATATATGACATCGTGTTAAATTTTTATGGCCAAATTCCAACTTAAACTATTAAAGTTGAAATAATGTCACTAATTACCCGATTTGTACATTAAAAATCTATAATATTGCAATATTTGAGATAAATTTCTGGAAAATTCAATATATATTTTAAATATTGCATGTGACATACTCATAAATGTTTATAGTCAAATTCGTAATATAACTATTTTAACCCATTTTTATTCATCTTATTGGATTTTATCCTTTAAAATTCATATCACATGTTTTATAAGTCCATAATTTACGAAAATTCATATTCATAACATAGGATATACATGTGATAACATACTAAAAAATCTCGGCCAAAAGATGATTTTTACTATTTTTCCCAAAATAAACAATTTTTAACCGTTAAAACTTAATAAAACTGAGATTTAATATACCAATAACCAATATTCATGCAAAATATATTCCAAATATTCTAAAAAAATTTTAGAAACAGTAGGTATTCATGCTAAATAATTTCGGTCATATCATATATCAAACGAAATACCAAGTTTTATTTTGTTATCCTAATAACTCCGTAAAAACGTAAACGGAAAGCATGCAAACAACCTAGTTGCTCTGATACCAATTGTTAGGTTTTAGTTACTCATAAACTAAATACTTAGTCATACTAATCAAAATACTTTAATTAACATTTTAATTAACTTATTTATGTGATCTTATGCATGCTTGAAATGCGGAAATAAGAGAGATTTAGAACCCTTACACACGGTCCAAATCTAGTGCTAGGATGATCTTCCAAAATGCTCAACAAGAACACCTCCTCTAAGATGCACCAAGACAACCCCTTAATGAACCGAAACCTTGTAGTTGCTAGACTAGAAATCGGTTTCTCCTTAATATAAGTTCTAATAATATGAACTTAGTATACTAATTTATATCTCTTATATAACTAGTATTAATATTATCTTGTAATATTACTTAGAGGATTTTATTAGTTTTCTACACTTAGAAAATTATGCCATTAGAACTAGGGTTTGTATGTGAGTATCTCATACTTATTTATGGTGTGTGGCTTGGGGTGTGGTGTGGCCGGCATAGAGAAGAACAAAGGGGAAACAACTCTCTTACCCATGCTTCTTAGGGTTGCCTAGGTGGTATTACCAATGCATGCTTTAAACACAATGATTAAAGCATGTTAATTAAGCACTAAACACCTACAACTACCTCCACTTAGCCGCCCAAATCACACATAAAATGGGCATCATTTTACAATTTGTCAATTGTTCAGTTTGTACAAAATGTGACATCTTATATGTCACTAGATAGGTAATACAATAATAATTATCTTAATATAAATATTTATCATATAAATATTGTATATTAAATAAATCGTATATATCAATTGACATGTAACTGGAAATTACAAATATAAAATGAATAATTTATCGTCAATACGATTTACAACCTTTGTATTAATTATAACCCAATTCATTCTAATTACGATATTATAAAATATCGTTTATTGTTTAATAATTGACACGTTTCAATTTTAAACATAAATCTTACAATAAGATTTAACCTCTAATTTCTCGATATACGAGTTTAAGGAATATGAGCAAATCATATCAATATACATTTGATCATTTTATCAATTAAGGGAATTGTCCTAAAGGTGTGACCTAAAGGGATCAACTGACCACCACCGTCATACGACATTAATGTCAAACTCTAGGTAGCCAATCATTACCGATTAATGTTGGTCAGTTGACTAATATAAATCGTATCATCCCTTGCGCATTCTCGTCATGAGATTTAATTACGTGATCGCATTATTGTTGAGGACACATTTCCCAACACTAACATGCGTGAATAATATCACCACTCAAACCAGTAGAACATCATAACAGAGTGTCCTAGTATCAAATGCATAGAAGTATCCAACGACATATGCAAACACAATATTATACAATCACTGAACACAACTCAACCTGTGAATCAAGTATAAACAACCAAAGTTATAGTAACTTTAACTATAACACAAGTAATGGATGCGAGGTTATACTAACCTCAACTATAACTTCCACATATGACGTGAGGTTATAGTAACCTTAGCCAAACCTTGAGACGAATCTAAAGTTATACTAACACCCCTATAACCTTGAGTTATACCTCAGGTTTACGTTAGTCTCACCTATAACTTTAACTCGTAGTTCAAAGTTATATTGACTTCAATTATAACTTTAACTCGCAACCCAAAGTTATATTAACTTCAGCTATAACTTTAACTCGCAGCCCAAAGTTATATTAACTTCAGTTATAACTTTAACTCGCAACCCAAAGTTTTATTAACGTCAGCTATAACTTTGAGTCGTACTCAAGGTTGTACTAGTTTCAGCTATAACCTTGAATCATATTTTCAAAGTTACACATACTTCAACTATAACCTTGAGCAACACTCTTGGCCGTTAGCCATCCCGCCATCTAGGGTTTTCCTCGCGAACCCTAGTTGCGCACACGACATCCATAACGACTTATCAACACATTATAATCCACAATTACGATAATAAAACATACATAAATATATATAGCACAATTAATTCATGACAATAAATAATCAAGCATATGTACTAATCGTACAAACAATCATTAAATCATATTAATCACATCAATTGGCATAAACACAATTAAAAGAGAAACACCTAGTTACCTTTTTAGCAATTAATGAAAATCTTCATAAAGAATACGACCAACAAAGCCTTGTCTCCATCACGTATCAATAACCCAAAGAAGAACTTTAACGAAAGCGGAAATCCAAATACTTGTGATAGAAATTGTACGAAACAATAAGTCTTTCGAAAACGCCAAAGGGAAAGACATCCTCTTCTTTATCCACAAAACAAGAGACCCAAAACGTAGGTCTAAAGGTCCATACAAATAATTCCCAATAAAATATGTTGAATAGATTATATTGTAGAGGTAAGAGCAAGGATTGTGAAAATATAATTTATCTTTGAGTTTGGGAGAAAGAATATATATACAACAATAGAATCAAAGGGAGAAAAGAGAACAAAAGAGGAAGAATGGGAGGAAAGGCGTGCGGCAAAACACACGCAAGAAACAAAGAATTGACCTAGTTGCTTGCTAGGTTGAATTATATTTATAAGTAGATTAACTAATGGCTTTTGGTCCATTAGCTCACACAATGGATTATCTGATTACAACTTGGATTTGGTCATATTAAAACACAAAAAGAACTTAAAATAGACAAGTAATTATTAAATTAAAATAATTAAATATTGCACGGACATTTTAGCCCATCCAAAAGTAGATCAAAACGAAATAATAAAAATAGTAAACGGAAGCTATAAATATATATTTCCAAAATATATTATTAAACTTCAAAATAATTAATTAAATAAAATACTTTTAAAATAAAATATTATTATAAAATACAGGATGTTACAATCTAACCCCCTAAAAAGAAGTTCCGTACTCGAAACTTGAAGTTCAAACATAAGATCAAAAGAAGGTAAGAATTACAAGTGATATAAACGAAAGTCATCTCGGAATCCTAACCGCTGCGCACTCTGATCCTTATCAACACTCAAACCATAAAGAGATATCACACATCGTCAATGTTATTATCATCTCCACACACTCTACAACCTCAAAAGACATCAAACTCATACCATCACAACCCAAAATTATCATTAAGCTAACTCCTTCATGAAAAGTCTCATTTATCTCAATACTATCTAGTCATCGTAAAACCACAATGTTTTCACACATGCATCACCTTTAAGCATGTGGTTAACGCTCATAAAGTTTATTATATCTCACATACTAAAACATCAAAGATTGCCTCACTTTCACCAAGTACTCTCAACACCATTAACCATCATTAAACAACATATATAACCTCTCAAAAACTTATTACTATTTCTCCAAATCTAAATAACTTTCAACAAACACTTCAATTTTAGTTTACCATTCACCACAAAATATGGCATTGACCAAAACCTCAAACATATAAACTCAAAGCCAGGAAACTCTTCCAAATAAGCAAACTCTTTCATTCACGAGTGCCATTAAAATTAATCCTACCATAATTTCCACAAAGTTGGTGGTGCTTACTTCCATATACAACTCTTAACCTCAAAAGCCTTTAACATAAAATCTCGATGGTTCTCGATATATATATATATATAGTATCCAAAGTCATCAATCTCAAACCTCAATCTCACCACCTAATCATCAGTCACACTCGCAAGATCCAGATGATTACCATTAAATAATTATCATCAATAACGCATTTCCATCAAAGAATAACATCAGTATACGAATCTGATCACCCATGCTCATATACAAACTAAGCTTATAACCTTAATTCATAGTCATGGTTTACATACTATGAGTATCATCTTACCATTAAGAATCCACTAAAACACTGTATAAAGCTATGTCCATCAAACTAATAACATTCTCAAACTTTCAAACCTCATATAAGACCTTTAATACTCTTTCTCCAAAACTTTATATGTTATTCAAATTCATACTCTCATTCAAAAATGTTACTATGTTCCCAATCTCCAATAGCCAAACATCAAACTCATAGATCTCACATTACTCCCAAAAGGAAGCTTCCACTACGAGATGATCACAAGTAGCTCTAAAGATATTTCAAACATTTTCAAGTTACCATAAGAGTGTAAATAACTTGCAAACCAAAACAAAATATGTTCGTGTAATACCATAAAGCAAAAGAAAACATAGTTTTAGAAAGTATAAGCTCAACGAGATATTAATGTAAAGAGGATAATTGCAAAAGTCCAAAGAAGAAGGAACTGGAGTTGAAATAAATAACAAATAGAGAGTAATAATAGACAAAATTGACAGAGGACAAAGATAAATAAGAAACTTTTGGTCTAAAGGCTCAAATAGAAGAAGTATGGTCGACACGTGCAAGGATGACCAGAATAGACGACTCCAAAACAAATTTATAAACACCAAAACGACACCTCAAGATAAGATAAATAAAGCACGATAACTAAGGTCTACAATTCTCGTACAATCATCACTCAAGGTCACAACGTCTCGAAACATCCTTTTATCATATCTCCATAATACCTCAACACCAACAATTATCTATATAAATGCCCCATTACTATCACTAACTACATTCCTCAAATTATCAACTCTCAAGATCATAAACTCTCACGACCATCAACCCTCAAGTGCTTTCACTCTCAAGAACTCCATCTAATCAAATCAATGAATCAATCCATAGCAATCTCCATACCCTCAAAAGATAAACACCTTGATCCATTATAATCATTGTCAACATGATCGTTCACTAAGTCAACGATAAAACTCTTTAACATTAACATCTCACAAGCCCATAAATTAAAGTTCATCTCTTTAACTCAATCCTTTAAAAGGTATAGTCGGTAAACATCTCCTCAACGGATAAATCATAAATCTTTCATAACTCACTAAAAATCATCAACGATTCTTATTCCTCAAATATCATATTATAATTAAAGTCGAGCAAAATCTCTAAAATTCCCAACGTGCTCAATCTAAAGTCCACAAAAATATTCAATTCATTCCTATCGGTCCATCCTCGATCCATAAATAACTCGCATAACCTTTCCTTTAACACAAGACAAAAATCCAAAATCCCAACTGTTAAGAGCATAATCCACGATATTCCCAAATAAGATCATAAGGTAAAACCACTCATTATATCTCTCACTTCCATTGAAACTATACAATTACAATCACACATCTTATGCCACATATCATCACCCTCTATCATAACCAATGATTTCCTCTAGCACACAAAAGAAATTAAAACCGCTTATCCCAAATGAGACTTCATACTAACAACGACTATTCCCAAAATAAACTTCATCTCAACAAACTCTAATCTCGAAGTTAACTTCTTCTTAACAACCTCAAATACCAAAGGAAACTTCTTCTTAGCAACCTCAAATCTCGAATTAACTCCCTCGTTACTAAACTCATAAATGCACTTTTCTTTCATACCTGAACATCCCAATCGTCCAAACAATTCTAACTCGATGCCTAAAAAACCACAAGGGAATCAACCTCGAAATCCTCAAACAAGGACGATGTCTTCAAATGATCCAAAAGGATGAAAGTACGATAAGAGTAAAACTCGGGTTATCAAGGAAAAAGTTTTGACCAGCATATAACCAAAAAGATGTAAGTCGTAACATGCCAAAGACATTTTCAAAATTGTCCATCTTTAAACTCAACAGAGCATACATGCTCGAAAAAGTTATACATAAACAACACATTTTTGTACAATTAATGACGAAACATAACATGGAGTCATAAACAACACAATATATAAATTGTAGATTTGATAAAATTAATAACGATGAACATTAAGACATAAACAAACAAATATATGAACAAACATGTAATACAAGTAATAACGATGCAAAAACTCAATGTATAAATGCACAATTTCATGAAGAACGCAATTAATAATTATACAAAACATTAACGCGTAATCAAATAAGTAGACGAATATACATTCAGTACATTAAGTAACGATATGAAACATTAACGACCACAAACAAATACATGAATAAAACAGGTAACACAATTAACAACGATGTGAAATATTAAGGCATAAAAAAATTAGTAGATTAACAATACATGTATTAAAATTAACAAAGATATGAAACATAAAGATGTCAACAAACGAGCCCTTAATTGTTTCTACCCCATTTACTCTCACTCATTTACTATGTCGATTTTATTTTTAGTCATAAACTACGCGAGAATTGGGAGCGTGTTCGCTCTGATACCAACTGTAACAACCCGGATTATAAAATAAAGGAAAAACATAATATAAATGAATATCAGAGTATAACTCAATGATAACTGGGTTAAGGTGGCGGGAACACCTTACCCAAATCTGGATCGATACTCAAATCGAAAACCAAACTAATACATTATTCAAAGGTTTTTAAAACTTAAAGCAAAAGTCTTAAACAAGTTATTAAGCTCGCTTCGCACATTCCCCAAGCAAGCATCAACCAAATAGCAACCACCTGAACAACCTGAGAAAGGGGTCGACAATCAGTCGGGAGTAACTTGATGCTCTCACAGTCATGTATACAACAGGTGAATGTAACCAACAATCATTAACAAATGAAATGTAAAACCCGTAAACATGCGAGATCATCTACACTCATAAAAGTCCAATCAAACTTACCATCATCTGAAGACATACTACAACGATCATGTGAGGATATAAACACGTCATAATATGCATGCAGACTTACCATACCATGATATTATTAACAAGAGCTTAACGAAACCATATGACCATAGACCATGTGCGACCACTAGACCATGGACACTCAGAACTCAATTAACCCACGACTACTAGTAACATAAGGCATAATGCTAGCAATAAATGATAGCGAATATGGTGACACACAATCCATTGCAACAGAAGGCACACAACTATCATCAAAGCATAGCGAATAAAGCGAACGGCCGTTAGAGCGTATCACCACTGCCTCTAACTTGTCAGAGCGTAACACCACTGCCTCTGACTGACGGAGCGTATCACCATTGCCTCCATCGGTGTGAAGTGTATCACCACTGCCTCCACGGTACTATGTATAGCATATCACCACTACTTATATGCCTAAGACCTGACCAGACCTCTTGATACAATAACTGTACACCGAACGACACTCGGGACCCAGAACGTATAACTGACGAATCTGGCCACCCCCGAACATAGACCAAAACAAATCCCACATCAATGGGTAGCGTTAGTTCATTCCGATAGTATATGTAACACCCCAAGAGTATTAGAGGAAAATTGTCCCACATCGGTAGAATGTGAGGCTTGTGATATGTTTATAATAACTTCCACTCACCACTTAGTAACAAGGCCTTGTGCTTTTGGGCTTAAGTGAGGACAAATAATGGGCCCAATGGCTTACCTCCCATCTTATTGGGGGTGTGTTACGACCGTGGTGGGTCGGGTTGTTACAAATGGTATCAGAGCGATCCTGCGACCGTGTGGTGAGCCTGTGGTCAGGAGTACCCGGGTCACCAACTTAGTGAGGGAGGATTCTGGGCTTGGCTACGGTCAAATTTGAGGCACAACGAGGACATTGTGTTCTTTAAGTGGGGAGTTTGTAACACCCCAAGAGTATGAGAGGAAAATTGTCTCACATCGGTAGAATGTGAGGCTTTTGATATGTTTATAATAACTTCCACTCACCACTTAGTAACAAGGCCCTGTGCTTTTGAGCTTAAGTGAAAACAAATAATGGACTCAAAGGCTTACCTCCCATCTTATTGGGGGTCTGTTACGACCGTGATGGGTCGGGTTGTTACAAATGGTACAGAGCGACCCTGCGACTGTGTGGTGAGCCTGTGGTCAGAGTACCCGGGTCACCAACCTAGTGGGGGAGGATTCTGGGCTTGGCTGCGGTCAAGTTTGAGGCACAACGAGGCGTTGTGTTCTTTAAGTGGGGGAGTTTGTAACACCCCAAGAGTATGAGAGGAAAATTGTCCCACATTGGTAGAATGTGAGGCTTGTGATATGTTTATAATAACTTCCACTCACCACTTAGTAACAAGACCTTGTGCTTTTGGGCTTAAGTGAGGACAAATAATAGGCCCAAAGGCTTACCTTCCATCTTCTTGGGGGTGTGTTACGACCGTGGTGGGTCAGGTTGTTAAAGTATATAACTGATACTACCGTCATCTATTCAACTAGCAAACAACAATGCTAAGTATAACTGACTGTACTAACATGCGTGAATAACATCACGACTCAAACCAGTAGAACATCATAACAGACTGTCCTAGTATCAAATGCACAGAAGTATCCAACGACATATGCAAACACAATATTATAGAATCACTGAACACAACTCAACATGTTAATCAAGTATAAACAACCAAAGTTATAGTAACTTTAACTATAACATAAGTAATGGACGCGAGGTTATACTAACCTCAACTATAACTTCCACATATGACTTGAGGTTATAGTAACCTTAGCCAAACCTTGACACGAACCTAAAGTTATACTAACAACAACCATAACCTTGAGTTATACCTCAGGTTTATGTTAGTCTCACCTATAACTTTAACTCGTAGTTCATTCAAAGTTATATTAATTTCAGTTATAACTTTAACTCGCAACCCAAAGTTATATTAACTTCAGCTATAACTTTAACTCGCAGCCCAAAGTTATATTAACTTCAGCTATAACTATAACTTTAACTCGCAACCCAAAGTTATATTAACTTCAGCTATAACTTTGAGTCGTACTCAAGGTTAGTACTAGTTTCAGCTATAACCTTGAATCATATTTTCAAGGTTACACATACTTCAACTATAACCTTGAGCAACACTCTTGGCCGTTAGCCATGCCGCCATCTATGTTTTCCTCGCGAACCCTAGTTGCGCACACGACACCCATAACGACTTATCAACACATTATAATCCACAATTACGATAATAAAACATACATAAATATATGAACCACAATTAATTCATGACTATAAATAATCAAGCATGTACTAATCGTACAAACAGTCATTAAATTATATTAATCACATCAATTGACATAAACACAATTAAAAGAGAAACACCTAGTTACCTTTTTAGCAATTAATGAAAATCTTCATAAAGAATACGACCAACAAAGCCTTGTCTCCATCACGTATCAATAACCCAAAAAATGAATTTTAACGAAAGCGGAAATCCAAATACTTGTGATAGAAATTGTACGAAACAATAAGTCTTTCGAAAACGCCAAAGGGAAACACATCTTCTTCTTTACCCACAAAACAAGAGACCCAAAACGTAGGTCTAAAGGTCCATACAAATAATTCCCAATTAAATATTTTGAATAGATTTATTGTAGAGGTAAGAGCAAGGATTGTGAAAATATAATTTATCTTTGAGTTTGGGAGAAGAAAATATATACAACAATAGAATCAAAGGGAGAAAAGAGAACAAAAAAGGAAGAAAGGGAGGAAAGGCGTGCGGCAAAACTCACGAAACAAAGAATTGACCAAGTTGCTTGCTAGGTTAAATTATATTTATAAGGAGATTAACTAATGGGCTTTTGGTCCATTAGCTCACACAATAGATTATCTGATTACAAATTGGATTTGGTCATATTAAGACGCAAAGAGAACTTAAAATAAACAGGTAATTATTAAGTTAAAATAATTAAATATTGCATGGACATTTTAGCCCATCCAAAAGTAGATCAAAACGGAAATAATAAAAATAGCAAACAGACGCTATAAATATATATATTTCCAAAATATATTATTGAACTTCAGAATATATTATTGAACTTCAAAATATTTAATTAAATAAAATATTTTTATAATAAAATATTATTATAAAATACGGAGTGTTATAACAACAGCTAATTGCAACGCAGATTCTGGCTGAACTTGTTCACGCAACTCGAGGCAGCGGTAACATAGCTCTGACTCCTCTAACTTCCAAATTTCCACTCTAGAAACAGTTTTTTGCCAATTCTTTACTCCTTTAGCACGACAGTGCATAGGACACATAACGACTCGAAGTAACCAAAATTAAGGAATAGTAGCTTACACTACCCAAAATGGCTTGGAAATGCGTGCAAATACAAAAATAGTTGCATAGAAAAGGCACACATCAATCTCCTTGCTTTAGAAGGAACAATACCGAACCAGATGAAGTAGGAATATCTTCTTGTACTGTCATCTTAGTTTGTAGTTGTTGAACTTTATCATGCTCAAAATTTCTCCCGCTTTATCTTCTAAAACTACACTCTTTTCTAGAAGACAACCTCACGAGCCACAAGCACTTTGTTCTCGTGATGTATCTAGAAGTAATATCCACGTGTTTGTTTAGGGTAGCCTACAAAGGTATATTTGTCGGAGCGAGGTGCAAATTTATCGTCATAATTGTTTTTTACTTCACTTTTTATAAACACCAATAGTATCTTTTAACTTAACAAATAGTTTTTAAAATACTCAAATAACTACAAGTCGAGTTTTAAAATATTTAAATTTTGTAAATAAATATGTTTATGATTAAGTAGACGATATTTATGTCAATGACATGACAAATTATTGATAAAAGAGCAACAAAAAATGCATAAAATAAACTTTTGAAAGAGGTGGATTAGTGCATGTTTGATATTTTGAGAGGTTTCATCAACGTTAGGGGTATCGGTGATATTTCGGCAAAATCGAAATATACCGTATAGAATTTGAAAAAACACAAGGATAACATGTAGAAAAACCCATAAAAAGAATTCCATGAGTGTAAACCCGTTAAAAAATAAAAATCTGTATTAGTAACAAAAATAATATGATAAAGACAAGCTATGACGATTTGAGACAAAACTAGTTTAGTTTCCCGTGAAATCACGGGATTTTTCAAACTTTTCATTAATAAATTTTTGTCAGCGTAAATATTTTTTTCATTGCGTTTTGTAGTAGTTTGATAATCACATAATTTTATAGGTGTATGTTTTTTATTATACTACTAGAAAAACGATCTCTTGAGGCGCTTACATAGAGGCGTTAATGGATAAAAGTGTTGGACCTGTTTAAAATTGGGCAAAATTCAGGCGCAATTCATTAGCGCGTCTTAATAGCGCCCAAAGAAATGAAAAGGCCTGATTCCTTCCACTCTTACCACTCTTGCCAGTCTCAGTGCAAGTTACTATTCTAATTTTATTTAAGAAAGAAAAACCCTAAAAGATAAAAACTCCACCATAATTCATCCTCTGCGAGAAATTATTTCATGATTGACGAGCAAAGAATTGAAATTCTCATCATAATCATAATTAGGTGTGAATATCTCTTCGATATGTTTTAATTCTTTAATTTAATTCTCATGTTCGTTATTTTCCTCGCAAAATTGGGGGTTTACTTTGTTTTTGCGAGGATTTTCATTTCAATTGGTTCTCTTTCTTTCAATTAAGATATAGTTACTGGGATACTAAAAAATCACAATTTCATGCTTAATTGTGTATAATTATATAGTTTTTATATCAGACTTCGTCATTGTTAGTTGGCTACAATAAATCCGATTGAATATTTGGATTTGACGACGTGTAGGTCTGGATTTAGTCTAATTGAAGTCAATTTGGGTTTGGAATGTACTTGATTGAAGCTGATTTAGATTTGGTCAAACTGAGATTTCACGTGAATGAAGTCGATTTAGGTTGTACTTTAAGTGAGATTCCAGGTTATTCACCTGGTACCAAGAAATATAAGTAGTTATTATAGGATGAATGATTCCATGTTCGTTGGACAAACCAATTATGAGTATTAGGTTTGGTTAAACTTGGACAATGTTGTTGAAATCTTAAACGAATACTTTGTTAGTTTACCTTGGTCATAGCTATACATCACAATATTCAATGATTATCTATAACTTAGATTCTTAATTTTTAACTTTGAATAATTGATGCATTTGATTTAACAGGTTAAAAATAGTTGAAGAAAATAATTAGAGATGAAGATGATTGTGATGCAGAAGAGACTTGGTTTCTATATTATGGTTATCTACTAGTTGGTAAAGCTTTATTCTTCTTTTTTACTTTGATTTGTCACCCTTACTTTGAATTGTTGCTAGTTGAACTTGAAGTTATAGATGATGCCATTGAATATGTGGTTTACTTGACTAGTTTTTAATTTTTTGTATTCTAACCCTTTGTTCCCTAAAGTTGGTAAGTCTAGCACACCGAGGTGCAATTGACTATATTTGGTTATCAATAAGCTTCAATTCTAACATGAAGTATTCCATTATGCCTCTGAGATACTAACTTCTTACTTTGAAATGTAGCATTCTAAAGTTTGTTATTGAGACGAACACAATAGGTGTACTGATATTTACCATTTCATTACAGGTTATTGTTAAGGGAAAGCTAAACAAGTGACTCAATTCTTTGAGGTATTAGGCACGCACATGTCTTTCTTAATACCCTTCTTTTAAATTAAATGCTTTGAAATTTTCTTTTATTTTTTTGTGTCGTTGTTTATTTGCCCTCTAACACTTTGTATTATTATGAATGTTAATTAAACTAATGTAGGCGCAATTCAGTTTTGGAAGAGGCACCTGGAAAATATGATTTATACAGATTTTCTCACGTTGGTTTGTGCTAGCTAGGTACCGCCGTACCGATGCCCCGAAGATGGAATATAGCTTATTACTAAGAGATATCTTCGAGGGGGTATTTAGTACCTTGTAGAATTTACTACATGCTATCAAATTCTTGTATTGGTGTTTCGTTCATATAGTTCATTTTTTATTTTTTAATGTATAGATTGGAAAATGTATTTGACACTAATGTTTTTATATTCAGGTGGATAAATATATATTTAAGCACACAATTTGTATCTCGACATTCTGAAACTTTTACTTGAAACATAGTAATGCTCAAATGTCTTATGTGACATTTGAAGTTAGAGGTTCATATGATATGAATATGAAAGTGCATAATGAAAATGTTCTACAAAAAACTGGTAATATATAGCGGCGCTAACAAGAGTCACTGTATCATTATATATAACGCTTCAATCTAGCGGTACTTTTATTATAGCTGTACCGACGCAAAAAATAAGCGCCGGTACAAGTACTAGTGGCACAGGCAAAGCTGGCGCTTTTCATAGCGCCGGTAAAACCCATCGCGGCATTATTTAGCGTCACGAGAGGCATTAAAAAAGCATCGCTGAATCCATGTATTCTAGTAGCGATATAACCTATTATTTTGTTATTCTCATTCTATTACTTTTATAACCAAATAATATCATTTTTGCTCAACGTCAAAATGATATTTTTGTTAATCGAAATTTGTTAAAACAATGATAGTCTGTATTAGTAACAAAAATAATATGTAATATTAAACATTGTTTGGATACCTTTATATTTTTCTAGTTTAGAAATAATGTTAATATTTAAGACTTAAAATATTCTTCACTCATTTCTCTAAACTATTGTAATGTTTAATAAAATAAAAATAAAATAAATGAGCTAAGTAAATAGATAAAAACAACATGGATTCTGAGATTAAAAATTCAAAATATAAAAGATATGTAACTCATTAGTATTTGTTTTTTTTGGGATAAAATGTAAGTAATATTAAGAGAATTAATATAAACACATTATCTAAAATCGATAGGTATATACAATGTATTTTTGCCATCTATCTCTATAAAAGGTATAGACTTTAATTCATTATGATTGGTTCCTTGAAATAAGGAAAGAAATCACACACTAACTTTTAGTTTGATTTAATTTATCTCACTCCTGAATTCAGAATTCGCATTCCTAATTATGTAATCAATTAGAGTATTACATTTCTTCAATGTCATAATAAAATACGATACGATCAAATTATTGTTCAAAGAGGAAATATAAATAACAGTATACAACGTTTCAATAAAATACGATATAGAACGGTCCAAAAATTAAATCCGAAAAAAAAATTACAAACACGAAAAATAATTACAATCCAAAAATTAAATTACATTATATTCTTCAATTTTTCAATCAAATCAAATACAAATTAAGATACCAAACTAAATAAAATACGGTAAAATACGATATACAATGGTCCAATATATGTCAAAATGATTACATTTCGCCAATGTCGTAATAAACATCCTATATATTAGAAAATATAAACTGAAAATCAGCACAAAAAATAAATAAACGGGAATTCCAACCTAAATAGCTCAAAGTCAACTAAAAATTATTCAAGTGGGGATATTACGCTTATTAATCAGATTGCATATTAATAGTTAATGATAATACTAATGATAATACTAATACTAATAAAATACTGGAATAAAATATTGGAAATAAACTGAAAATCTGGAAATTATAATTTTATTATGCTAAAAAAAATTGCAAATTAATCTTATTCGTGTATATCTACTCCTAATAGATTGAGACGATATTGATAATAATCAAATAATTGACAGTTAAAAAGATCACACAAGTAGGTAATAAAAAACATGGGATCAATATTTCTAATAAAAAAGTCCATTAATTCTGATATCATAACAAATAAAATTTGTCTTTTACATTAGCAATGAAATAGGTCGGATTTTATAGCAGAAAAAATGGTTTATTTCAGTTATTGATGATTTATAATAATTTATATATTTTCTACTTAATTTTTATTTTGAATTATTTTTGTATTAATTAATCACATATTTTTGAGTAACCAAATATTTAAAAATAGAACCGTATATTTGTTGTACGGGTATAAAACTAGTTTATCATCAAAGCATCAACAAGACAACTACATCAAATGCATCATATCTTATTAGTACTCAAATCACAAGGAAAATATAGATTTACCATTTTAACTAACATAATTAAATATATAGATAATACCATATTTATATTAAACTTGCGTTACTCATAATTGTAATTTGTTGTTAATATCGATATTAATAAATTCACTATACATTAACAATGATGAATATATTAAAAATATCCGCAAAATAAAATATTACTATTAAAAATGTGAAATTAAAAAGTTAAAGATAAAATTTCGTCTAGCTAGGATTTCTTTCACAAAAATTTGACCAAATTCACCGATATTATATTCAATCATTGAGGAACTAAAATGTCTTCATAAGCATTTGATAATGCCTAAAACGAAATATATAATAAAAATATTTGTCAAATTTCCCACTTCTGTACTATTTATCTCTTATTTTCTTATTTCTTGTCAATTTGATTCATGCTCACCATAAAGTAAATATATAAAGGTGATGAAAAATAAATCAAATGAAATAATTTGGCGAAAATTAAACAAATTTTTTCATTAATTTATTTTTGCTAGAATGTGCTAGAATTTTTAACAATTCATTTTCTTTTATAGGAGAAATGTTTTCCTAACATTAGAATATAAAAAGTTTTGCACTAAATTATGATTATTAAGTGAAATATAATAGAAAGTTTAAATAAGATGAGTAATTAGTCTATTGAATACAACTTTGTCTATTCATTTTCTATTTTTACCTTTTCTTTTAAATAATAATAAAAAATTGGTCAAACATTTAAATGTAGTGGATACATTTTTATTAAGTAACTACTCTATCTAGTTTTTTTATTGTACTTAATAAATCAAATGAAATAATTTGGTGAAAATAAACAAATACATTTTTCATTAATTTGTTTTTGCTAAGAATGTACTAGAATTTTTATCAATTCATTGTCCTTTATAAGAGAAATGTTTTCATAACATTAGAATATAAAATGTTTAACACTAAATTATGATTATTAAGTGAAATTTAAATGAAAGTTTAAATAAGATGAGTGATTAGTCTATTGAATACTACTTTGCCTATTCATTTTTTTTTTACTTTTTTTTTTTAAAAATAGTAATAAAAAATTGGTCAAATATTTAAATGTAGTTGGCACATGTTATTAAGTAACTCCTCAATCTAGGTTTTTTATGTACTCCGTCTTTTCATTTTCTATTTTTACATTTTTTTTATAAAAAAAATTGATCTAACATTTCAATGTAGTGCGCCACATGTCATTCTAGCATGTCAATGTAATGTGCCACGTATCATTTTAATATTACTCAATTTAGGCTTTTTATATTATTATATAGATAGATATAGATATAGATTTATGCCGGTCAAAGAGTCAGAACTTTGATTTATTGGAAGAGAATCGTTTATTGTTAAATGCAATTAAGAAATATTTTTAGATGGCGAACAGTTTTAAACATTGTTTCAATAGTAAATTGTAGCTCAATAATAGGTTTTACATCGTATCAGTAATATTCACCTCAAACATTCAACTCTAATAAATTTTTCACTAATATTAATAAATTTGACGTTTTATCCACTTTTGAAGTTTTATTCACCGTGGATGATATAAATTGATTGAATCATAATGAATTTTGGTTAAAGAATGAGAATTATAAGGTCAATTTAATAGTTAAGTAACAAAAGTTGACCACGTAATATTTGTTGCATAATAGAGGGAGAAGTCGAGTAAAACACTTTTATTCTTGGCAGAAATGCAAGGAACGGATCAAATGAGCATGATGCACTTTGTGTATGCTTTTAGCATATGATACTTATTATATTGTATACCCGACGATTAAAGACACATAAGTAAGTGTCTTTATATGAATTATGGCAATTATTGTTATAATATAAATATTATTTATAATGCAATTTTAACGATTGCCGGTAGGAACACAATTCAAAAGATACTTAGGAGTTGTTTGGTTGCATGTAAGAACTCATATTGCCTAGGATGACGTAAAACACATGTTTTAGAATTCATGTGAATTAAAAAATATTGCATTGTTTGGTTGTCATGTAGGAAGTGCAATTCATGTAGGTATTTCCACCTACCTAGGGGGACCTAGGTAGGCCACTTCCTCCATTATGGGGGAATTGCAATTCATGAAAACTTCAAATGTTATCTATATAATTGTAGGAACATTTAGGAGGGTCTGGTTGAGTCACGTCATCAATACATGTTTTTTTTTTTAAATTTCTCTGGTGGAACCCGCAATGTTGTATGATGATTTTAATGCGAAAAAATTACATGAAACTCAATTGTTTACGTACAAAATAATGTTTACGAACTTATATCAAAAGTCTTACGTAATAATCGTAAACATTAATTTCTGTGTAAACTATCAATCTGAATAACATGAAATTAAATATTATATAACAAAATATAATACTTTTGAATATGTCCGGAACTATTATATAATAATTTATACACAATAAATATACATAATTGACTATAAACAACAATAATTAACAATTTATTGGGTAATAGTTCGAAATTTTAAAAAAAAAAACTAAAATGTTGCTCCAAAATATTATAGGACTTGATAATAATTTCGAATATCGTCTATCCGGAGCTATTACATAATAATTTATACACAATAAATAATACATATTTACTATAACAACAATAATTAACAATTTATTGGGTAATAGTTCGAAATTTTAAAATAGACTAAAATGTTGGCCAAAAATTTTAGGGTTATTTCATAAGAATAATCCAACCTATACCTCATCTTCTCATATTAATCCCTACTAACGATTAACTGAGAAAAATCCAACCTATGACCGTTTTATATATATATATATATATATATATATATATATATATATATATATATATATATATATATATACCCAAAAATTTTAGGGTTATTTCATAAGAATAATCCAACCTATACCTCATCTTCTCATATTAATCTCTACTAACGATTAATTGAGAAAAATATTATATGATTGATTTGATTTTCGCAAAATTAAAATATTTAATATAATATAGTATAACCGTTTTATATATATACCCAATAATGGTTTAGTTTTAAACATATATATTAATTTTGCGAAATTCAAGTCATAAAAAAAAACAGTTAAACTAAACCTTCAAATAAAATATATACTTAAAAAAAGACTAAAATGTTGGTCCAAAATATATATACTGTATTCTATTAATCATTATATAGAATTTTCGCAAAATTAAAATAGTAAATATAATACAGTATAGCCATTTTATATATATCCAATAATGGTTTAGTTTTAAGCATATATTTTAATTTTAATTTTGCGAAAATCAAGTCATAAACAAAACGGTTAAAACTAAACCTTAAAACAAAATATATATTTATTGGGTTATAAAAAGACTAAAATGTTGGTCCAAAATATATCCCACACACCATTTTGACTAAAATGTTGGTCCAAAATATATCATTAATTGAAATATTCTGCGAAAATCAAGTCATAAACAAAAGTGTATAGACATTAGATATAAAACAAATCAAATTTTGATAAAAAAATGTATAGACGTTAGATATAAAACAAAATTGATGAACATTTATAATTTAGTTCCGATGTTACATATTTAGAACTATACGAGTTGAAAACAACTCGTGCCACTTTTTGCACGGGCCAAAAACTAGTTTATGTGAATTGGGATAACCAAACAAAAGGTCGATTTTGCAATCCATGTGAATTTAAATTCCTACGTTTTTTAATGGGTAACTAAACGACCCCTTAGTCATCACTCTGTTATTAACAAGCTTGAAAGAGTTAGAATCGATTCATCCAAATATGTGTCGATTATGTTGGCCACTACATCAGCTGTCTCAGTCAATGAGCTACATTATTTGTCGTATGTTTTCAGATATATTGTTATTAATATAGGTGTCTTATACTCCACCGAAATTATTATTGCATATTGATTGTCTTTGTTCTTTCTTCGTTTAGTTAATAAAGAAAGCAAAATGGGTTCATGTCACCGGTGACGACTAATCTTGACGCCACCAATTGACGTCCAATCTCAATGTTACCCTCTCATATGTATTAAATAGAAATCTCAATAATGGCTACACCCATTGTTGTTAAAATCGCGATCCGGATCGTAGGATCGTACGATCCTACGATCCAAAAAGTGGAAAACAATTCAAATCGTCGTAGGATCGTTTTGGCGGTAGGATCGGTATAGGATCGGTCAGGATCGGTCAGGATCGTACAGGATCGTTCAGGATCGATGGTAGGATCGTTCAGGATCGTAAACTGCTTATTTGTGTTATAAATGTGTGAGTTTGTTGTTCTTCTATACTTACAGCTCTTAATTAAAGGTGTATGCAATACGTTGATATGATTATTACAATTTTTATGTCATTAAATTAACTTTTACGTTATACATCACAAATTATAGCAAATTGTGTGCATAAACTTGTTTATCAAAGCTATTTGTAGGATCTTACGATCCTACGATTCGATCCTGCGATCCGATCCTACCACCCCTCTTCCATCCAAACTAGGATCCCGATCCTGACAACATTGGCTACACCAACCCCAATGCGAAAGGGTGCGCTGAGATTGGACCCCAGCCGCTGGCGCCGAATCATTATTAAAAGAAAT
This sequence comes from Silene conica, assembly GCA_029255685.2. Taxonomy (NCBI): domain Eukaryota; kingdom Viridiplantae; phylum Streptophyta; class Magnoliopsida; order Caryophyllales; family Caryophyllaceae; genus Silene; species Silene conica. The sequence continues at coordinate 9,425,456 of CM055316.2, read as the reverse complement.
AATTGAAGTTGTGTTTAAATGAAGTCATAACAACGGGACTTTTAAGCTTGCAGAAGAGAAAACGAAGATGAACGAACAAATTATTCCATTGATATATAGCAGCATATCATAAATGAGATATCAATCACATAATAAAATTACACACTTTGTCTTGAATAATAAATTAAATGCATTAGTTATCACACCCATATATATATATATACATATACATATATATATATATATATATATATATATATATATATATATATATATATATATATATATATATATATATATATATGTTCTATGACAAATTATATACCACAATTGGACTCCTAACTTGATGTTCACCATCATCCCAAATTAATGAAGCAGAAATCAGACCTCTCAAACCGATTCTCCCGGTTACTTGAACACTGAAGGACAATTTTTCACCTATTAACTTAAATACCAGAACACTTGGTTGCACTTTCACAACCAATGCCTGCCCTTCTAGAGTCGTCACTGAAGCACTATAAGTCGAGTTTGAAGATCCGACATTTGTGACTGTCCTATAAAACACCGCATTAAAGGCACCTGCACTTGTTGGGACTGCCATCGAAGGGTAGTTGAGATCCCAATTAGTAGTGTTACTACAATTGTTCCTTGCTCCTGAGATTAGTCTTATTTGGGTTGCAGTTAGACCTTCACTGCACAAAAACTTGATATAGTCGGCTTCTTCAGCATCGTAGACTAGGCCAGGATTTAAAGCCCCCAATGGGTTTATATGGCCGGACCCATAGGCAAATTCAGCTTCTTCATTGGATGCGCTGCTCATCGGAGAGGCTGATAAATTTGCGTACACATATGGTACATATTAATTAATAAATGCCTTCTTAAAAAAGTCTGCTACTCAAGCCTACGAAGTAGTGCAGTACGGATGTTTGTCAGTAAGACAGACGTACCAGTAGTCATAAGAGCAGATTTGATAGCAGCGGGAGACCATGTAGGGTGAAATGATTTGACATATGCAGCAACTCCGGAAGCGTGAGGGCAAGACATGGATGTTCCAGAAATGATGTTATACAACACAGACCTTGGGTCACTCTCTGCTCCCGACACTATGCCAATAGGTGAATATGCCGCCAAGATGGTTAAACCGGGGGCAGTCAAATCCGGCTAAATTGTTATCCAATACATATAAGCAAGAATGTCATTTATATAAGGCTTAGCTTATACTATATCTCAACTCTGAGTTTGATTATATTAATACTCCGCAGTAACTATGGTAAATGGGTCGTACCTTGAGGATTCCTGTTGAGACAGGATTTGGACCTCTGGAAGAAAACGAAGCTACTGTTGGTGAGGATGTGTCTTTGATTGCAACACTAGTTAGTATAGTTCCATATGGCGTACTGCTTATACACATGAGAATGTTAGTTTCAATACATGTACTGAAAATAAAATTACCGAGTGATCAACTGATTATAAAGATAAAAAATCGCCTCTAACTAGCGGAGTGGCGAAGATGAGGCAGCAAAGATGATTTAAAATAAATGTCAAACTAAGAATTAGAACATGGTGGCTACATGTGTCATGTATGCCTCCATTCAGTAATATAGTACTCCGTACCTTGTTAAGTTTCTAGCGTAAGAGAGAACGCGGGCGCCATCTTCCGGCTTAAGGTAAGATGCCGGGAGAGGATACGAAATTGGAAAATCGTGTGAAGATAAATGCTGCATGATGACCCCAGCGGCGCCATAAATGAAGGGTTCTTCCCCGGATAACAGAGTGTCACATAAGACAATCTTACCTTCAACCAATGTCTTATCCAATGAGTCTTCAAGACAATACCTATATATCGTAATGTCAACGGAAATAAGCATAATGACCAACAAATTTACGGAAATAGAAAGCATATTAAATATGGTTTTGTTACCTTGAGGGATAGTCACTCTCAGATAAAGGATTAGGTGCATCGCCTCCATAAATTAATGGAAAAGTCTTGTTTTTGGGATCAAAAGTGTTTAATGAAATACCCTGGACGGCCATACCATTGCCAAGCTTAACCTCAGTGATAAATTTGCGATCAATGGAGCTAGCTGCCACTGTTAGAAACCAAGGTGCAAAATTCCCGACCGTTCCAAGGCTGGGCCCATCATTTCCAGCTGACGCAGACGTTAAGATGCCTTTCTGCATTGCGTGAAAAGATCCGATTGCCATTGTATCCTCCAAGTATGGACTCCACTCACCTCCAACTGAAACAGATATAATATCAACTCCATCTGACATAGCCGTGTCAAATGCAGCTAGAAGATCAGCGTCATGACAATTGTCTGACCAACAGACCTTGTACACAGCAATTCTAGCTGATGGAACACCACCACGAGCCGTTCCTGAGCCTAGCCCTAGGAAGCTTGTCCCTGGCAGTGCTTTACCTGCTACTGTTGAGGCTGTGTGTGTACCATGCCCATCTGAGTCTCTTGGGGAGGCTATATCGATGTTGCTGATGTTGTTGTCTGCTCTGAAGTATTGCGCCCCTATTATTTTGCTGCATCATTTATAGTATTCATTAATGATCGGTTGTGAGTAGGTATGACAACGGGTCGGATCTGGACCGGGTGTAGTAGGATCCATATCCAGACCGCTTTGTATACCCTGGATCCAGATCCGATCCAGATCCAACGGGTCCAAATATGTGAGATTTAGATCTGGATCCAACGGATCCGGGTCTGTTACGGGTCCAAGTTTCTAGCCTCACATTATAAAAAAAACTCATGAGTCATAACACTATTGATATCCATTTTTCGAAATACAATAAAATGGAAAAGTAGCTAGTAGCGTGACAATTATATTCAATCAAATATTACAAGTAGTCATTATTATGACCATGTAATGAAAACACAAATCAAGAAACAAGATAACAAAGATGTAAAATTTCATGTTTTTACTATGAAAAAGGGTCTAGGGTCGGATCTGGACCCTTCAGGGTCTGCGTAGGAGGATCCAGATCCAGATCCATTTTAAAAGTAGTGGATCCGATCTGACCCGGATCCAACGGGTCTGAAATATAGGATCTAGATCCGGTCCATCAGAGTCGGGTCTTACGGATCTGGACCGGATCCAGGATCCACTGCCATCCCTAGTTGTGAGATACGAGAACGAGGCTGCCAGAATTGGAACCGGGCCTATGTTGATTACTTTATAGTGTAAGGATTCTTACTTGTTACATGTAAAGTTAAGCGATGTATCACAACGTCCCTTCCATTTGGCTGGGGGTGGACCAAAGCCTTCATCATTAAAGCTCTCAGATTCCGGCCAGATTCCGGTGTCTATGACGCCAACAATAACATCACTTTCAACACTACTTCTCTCCACATCCAAAGGGAAACCCATGAAATCCCATGACCTTGTTGTATGAAGGCTCCTCTTTCGACTGGGAAACACCGACACCACTCCAGCCATTTCTATCAATAAAAATAACAGTCTTAGCTTACATATAAGGATATGAAACTGAAGTGAAAAGACTAATCAAGGAAGGTTGAGGTAGCTTACTTGAGAATATCTCTGCTTCCTCATCAGTTATATGTACAACAAATCCTTTAAAGTTCTTGAAAGAATACACAAGATAGTCTGCAGCCTTCTTGAGGTCTTGAAGATTACTGAAACAACAAATTGTCATCTCTATTTGTTAATCAACTCTTATGAATAATATTTTAACGCAAATGTCAACTAGCTTAATTAATGAAATCATAGATATTTATACTCATGAGCTATGTTTTAACCGGTGAGTATTAACTTTGCCCTTATGCCACCCTTTACACAAAAAAAGAGTGATATCGAGGAGTTGAATGATTCTTATTGACACAAGCCACTAGATGACAAAATAGTAGGTTGTTATGCAAAGTTGTAAATTAGTTAAAGTTAGGTATAACCTAAAATAAGAGGTATGTCCTCCGTCCTGACTCATTTGTTTTACCTTTGCTTTTAACACAAAAATTAAAGAGAGGGTATCATCTGATGGTAGTGTCATTATAGGACAAGTGCACAATAACAAAACTGAATACTCAAATAACCCATTAGAAGCATGACTAATATAGAAAGGTAGTTTTTTTTTTTGGAATTCGTAAGAAAAACACCTAATCCCGTATAGCCTTACAAGCTAGGCTATGCGCAACCTTATTAAGCGATCTAGGAATGTAACTAATACTAAAACAGTGAAAGAACGATAAAACCGACTGCAAGTCTTCAATGATATCCAACACATGATGATGTGGTTGATCAATTCCTGCAATTTGAAGCACCCCACTTAAACAGTCCGACAGAACCTCAACATGATGGAAATCTTCTTTACTCGCCCACTTGACCACGTGAACAATCCCAGCCACCTCAGCCTGAAGAGGAGAAGTCGCCCAAAACTTATACCCCCCTTCATAGATAACAATTCCCCCTTCATCAGAAACCACCCATCCTATTCCTGCCTCTTTACTTTCCTTCCAGCTCGCATCCACCTTGATCCTCTTACCCCGGCATCTACTCGGATCCCCTATTAGATTTACCGGTTTCGAATTCCTACACTTAATCCTTTCATCATCCTCCTCACCATCCTTAAACTCTAAGGAAGGCAAATTCCCCTCATAAGCCTCCTTCCCTTCCTTTGCCTCGACCGCAGTTGTCACCATTGCCCCATAGGCTCTATAGAAGTTATTAACCAAAAAATTTGCCCCCTTGAAGACCATTTCGTTTCTTGCGAACCAAATACCCCGAATTAGAGCAATGAACTGAATAATCCTATGATCCGCATCCTCCAAAGACCCAAGGTAAAGCAGCCAGTCTATCATCCATTCACCCATTGGAATATTTATATCAAATGACGTACGAATTCCCATATCCGAGCCGGCCCAGAGTCTAGTAACCAAAGGGCAATCCCTTAACAAGTGTTCAATCGTTTCAACCACAAAATGATCCTCCTGGCAACAAAATAGGCACTTTCCATCTTCTTCCGAAAGAATACCCCTCCTCCTAAACTCCCAACCCACTGGCAACGTACCCGTCAAAATCTTCCACGCCAAAACCTTCCAAGTCTGAGGCACCGGTAAATGCCACAGCTTCCTTCTAACAAAGTCCCTACCCTTTTCCTGAATTCTGAATTTATCAGTAGATGTTGCAACATTACGAAAAAATTCTTCAAACAGAACCCCATAACCACTTTTAACAGTATATTTGCCAGAAGAAGTAAAAGGCCAAAAAATTTTATCGATTCCTCTTCTAGAATGTAAAGGAATAGATAAAATCCTTTGGACCGATGGTCGATCAAACAAAAAATCCAGCTTATAACTCCTATCCCATTTAAGGTCATCCCCAATAAGATCTTTAATCTGGACCTCTTTTAAGTAATCAAATTCCCTAGCTAAAATATGTTTATTCGGCTCTGGACTAGCACCTTCAACCCACTTAGCCGTCCAGATATTCAGAGAAGACTGCCACCCTGGCTGCCATGCCAAGAAATCTCTAATGGCGTTAAAACCATGAATAATACTTCGCCTAGCCCATGACATTGCCCCCTTATCTTTAACACGAAAGCCAAAACTATTGTCCCATTTAAAGCCCACGAGCTTCCTAAAAATAGACATCCCATAACCACTCTCATCAGAAACTAACCTCCAAGCTTGTTTAGCCAATAAGGCTTTGTTAAGGGTCTCAATATTCCGTATACCCAACCCTCCCTTACCCTTAGGTAAGCTCAGAAAAAGTTTACTACACCAGTGGATAGAACGCCCTGACTTACATCCCGCCCACCAAAAATGTGACAACAAAGAATCAATCTTACGAGTCACACTTACCGGAATTTTGAAAACCGATAGAAAATAATTAGAAATGGTAGACAAGATGGAAGTAATAAGGGTTAATCTCCCCGCTGGAGATAAGTAGATACCATTCCAAGAGGTCACTTTCCTTTTCACATTCTCAACGAGACCTTGAAACAAATCCTTCTTTGAACCCTGTAGCTCAGTAGGAATTCCCAAATATTTACCAATCCCTCTATTTCGTACAACCCTAAAATCCTTTAAAGAATCCTGCACCCTCCTCAGCGTCATATTAGGGCTGAAGATAACTCCTGACTTTTCCTCATTTAGTCTCTGACCCGACAGAACACAGAAATCGTCAATGATCTTCATAAGATTAGTAGTGCTTCTCCCTCTATCTTCCATGAAGAAAACCGCATCATCCGCAAAGAATAAGTGAGACAGTCTTTCCTCTCCCTGAGCCAGCTTAATTCCCGAGAGAAGACTCCTTTCTTGAGCCCTTAAAATATTCTTCGATAAAACTTCCATACATAGCACGAAAAGAAAAGGAGAAAGTGGGTGCCCTTGCCTAAGACCCCGTTTAGGCAAAAACCGTGGGAGTGGAACACCGTTAAGCAACACCTCATAAGACACCGACGTCACACACCCCATGACAAGATTAATGAGCTTTTCCGGGAAATCAAGTTTCTTCAGGACCTCCTCCACAAACTCCCATCTCATTCTATCGTAGGCCTTACTCATATCAATTTTTAACGCTAATTTCCCTGTACACCCCTTCTTACAACTATTAATTCTGAAGATGGCCTCATTAGCCAACATAATATTATCACCAATGCTTCTGCCTGGAATAAAAGCACTTTGATAACCACCCACCAAGTACCTCATCACCCTAGACATTCTATTCGTTATGCATTTAGATATTACTCTCATAAAAACATTACATAAACTAATAGGCCTGTAATCACTTACCATTTCTGGACTCTCACATTTCGGAACCAAAACAATGAAGGTTCTATTAGCCTCCCTCAGAACTTTTCCACTATTCAAAACCGATAATGCCGCCTTTGTAAAATCTTTCTTTATAAAAAACCAGCATTTATGTAAGGCCCTTGCTGGAATTCCATCCGGTCCAGGAGATTTAAGAGCACCCATCTGAAAGACAGCCCTTCGTACCTTCTTAGCGGTAAACGGTCGACCCAAGAAATTTTTGTCCTGCTCTTTTACCATAGTATCCAAAGGATTAACGAATGCCTTTAAATCTTCCAAATGTACCTCATCATTTAAACCCAACTCCGGATCAAAAACCTCCTTAAAATAATTTTGAAATAAATCCCCCATGCCAGAAAAATCATAGTCCCATTCCCCTGTAACCTTTCTAATACCTACAATATAATTCCTCCCAACTCTGCCTTTAGCCCAATTGAAAAAATATTTAGTGCAGATATCACCTTCGAGGGCCCACTTAACCTTCGCTCTCTGTTTCCAATATATCGCAGCTGCCCTCGCAAACTCCTTAACTTCATTGTTTGCTCGATCATATACCTCACACTGACCTGTTAAAATTGCTTGTTCTTGTCCCTCAATCAATCTCTTGTCCAAATCATCCCATTTCTTATTCCAACCCTCTTTTTTATTAAGTGTCCATTTTCTTATTTCATTCCTCATAACCCCCAATTTCTTGGTTAAACAGAAAGCGGGAGAGCCTCTTATATAAATGGACCATTTATCTTTCAAAAGATTTAAACAATCCGGATAATCCAAAGCCCAAGCATCCACCTTATACGGTCTCCTCTCCTTATTCGTCGTTAAACACAAATTTATTTCAATTGGAGCGTGGTCTGATATTTGTATCGGGTAGTGTTGAATACCCGAATCCGGAAACATTCCCAACCAATCAGATGAACCTAGAGCTTTATCTAGTCTTTCATAAACACGTGTTTATCCCCTCCTATTGTTACACCACGTAAAACACGGTCCCTTATAGGGAATGTCAATCAAATCATTTCTAATTTTCCATTCCGTAAAATATAAGGCCCCTAAAATCGGTCCTTTTTTCTTGCTATGTTTTTCCCAAGCGTATTCAACTTGATTAAAATCGCCTATGATCAAAAAAGGCAAATCCATGCAGCTCAAGGTTTGTTCTAAATTTTCAAGTACTTGTCGCCTCTTTTCAAGACAAGGTTCTCCATAGAAAAAGACATAGTACCAAGAACGGCCATAACCATAATTCACTAATACGATTAGATAATTCTTACAAGCATGCTTAAGGGACAAATTAACACCCCTTCTCCAACCCAAAAACAGACCACCAGCCGCTCCTTGGGCATCAACCCCGGTAGACTCCACAAAACCCATAGGTCTAAAAAACTGCCCAACTAGATTGCTATTACATTTAGTTTCTAAAAGAAAGATAAAATCATAAAACCGCTTATTTAGTAACGCTCTTAACTTAGGAATTGTAGGGGAGAGCGTATTATTAAGTCCCCTACAATTCCAAATCAAACCGTTCATGGCGCCGGAGGAGGTTGTGAAGGCCCAACCTCCGCAAAGCCCTTCAAATCATCTCCTCCAGAGGAGTCAGAAGACTCAATCATGTCTGAGTCCTTTATAGTCAAAGCAAAACCAGCAGTCTTAGGTTGTTTTGCCTCCCATTTTTCCATCATCTTCATAAAACCATCTTCAGCATCCTCATCCCTCAAGATTTCTTTTCCATTACCCTTCACCCCCTTACCAGTACACAACTTCTTCTTCATCCTGTTGAGATAATTTTTTGCACTTGCAACAGATTTCAGTTCTTCTTCTGGAATCAAGACATAATCGGTCTGTGTAGCACATTTCCTCTTCCTGGCATTAGCTATTTCCTCTTTGAACTCAGCTCCCATAGTATCTTTATGGTACACATCAAACATTCCAAGTGTACTATCAGAATTACTAGGCTGATCAATCGATGCCATTAAAGAAGAGAGAGCACCAGTGCGAGGAATATCGAACAATTTCACTTTCTTACCCTTATCTTCCTCACCCAGCACCTCATCCCCGTTCCTCCCTTCACCCAGAACCTCCCCATCCTCTCCAACCTCTCTGATCACCTCCTTTCCCTTCTCTACAGCAGCTTCAGTAGCCCTCCTCACTCCCTCCACAATCCTTTCTAACCTAGACAGCCCTTGCTCAATTTCCATTCCTTTTTGAATCAGAGAATCAGGTACCTTCAAAGACAGATCAAGATTTTCAGCTCCTTCCCCTCCTTTATCCCTCTCACCTACCAGGTTGTTCTCACCTACCTCCTGGACCCCCAAATGAAGTTCAGTATTGACACCCGTAACTTCCTCCCCCATCTCTTCATCAGAAATCAAGTTAATTGCCGAACTGTGATGAAATTTAGAGAAATCCTCAGGAGTACCCTCAGCAGGATTGTATAAATGGTAAGGGTAATCATCAGTATCCTGAGAGGACTCATCATCATCACTGATAATAATGACATTATTTTCCCCACCATCATCAGCAGCAGCCATCTGAACCTGAATAGCCTCCCCCACTCTTTCCTCCATCCCCACATGCCCATTTGGATAATGATAAACAATTGGCAACCCTATTTCAGGCGGATCAAAAGTCTGATTTAGTCCACGATAGTCGTCATCCATCCTAGCCCACTCACCATCAGCTTCCAGCCTAGTAAGAACCGCTTCCTGAGTCCTCTGCACCCTATCCACGACCCCACTAAGACTATTTTGAGCAGCATAGATGAGATATGGATCATTTGCTTGAAGTTGCCTCAAATCATCCCCAAAGAGATCATCCCCTCCATTCTGGAACACTGGTAATTGCTCAAAATCCTCCTCTGCACTATGATATTGCTCCTGGTCTTGAGCTTGACCCTGAGCGACACCTTGTTCTTCAGTAACATCTCTCATCAGAACCTCCCTACGCCCCTGTGTTCCCTCCCCCCTCATCTCAGCTTCAGTAATAGCCTGAGAATGCTGTTGAAAGTCCAATTCCATATCATTATTATTATTATTATCCTCCCTTCCCACTTCCATCCTCCCATTAATCCCAGTCCCCACTCCAATCCCTGTGTCCACATGACCCCCTCCTAAGTTCCCATTACTTATAAAAACATCATCACCATCCCCATCCTGATCTCCACCTCCCACTCCTCCACTTCCTTCCCCCATCTGTTGTCTAAAAGGAAAGACAACTGGGCCTGCAAAAGGCTGAGATGTCACAGCAAATCTCATACCCGGATACACCCTCCCCCCTGGTGTAATCCCTAAGTTAAAATCAACAACCCTTTCAGGTGAATCCCCACCAGTTCTGCCACGTCTCCTCACACCTAAGTTCACCCTTGAATTAATATACCTTGTAGTTGAGGGAGAGGCCCTCAAGTCAAGATTGAACATAGTATGGTTGCCTTGTGTCTGGAAAACCACAAAACCCCTTTCCACCGACCTATCCATCATCCCCGTTATTTCAGAAATAATTGTCATCATACTCTCCCTACACTGAGTCCCCGTATGCCCTATCTTACCACATCTAATACAATATTTAAAGACCTCCTCATATTTAAACTGAACCCAAAGTAGTTGTCCATTATTTAAAGCAAGAAAAAACCCAGGCACAAGAGGCTGGTTCAACTTAATACAGACCCTTAATCTTAAGTAATCATCCTCTGGGATACCTTCAAAAGGTGGCACAAAATATTGATGACTAATAAGCTTACCAGCCACATGAGCTACATGCTGAGTCATATATTCAAAAGGCAATCCGCACACTCTCACCCACATCTCCGCAAAAGGAAATCTAACCGTCCTTGGAACTGTGTCCGGGTACCATTTTGCAAAGACCATTAGTGCCCCTTCAATGGAAGCAAAGCTTCTAAGCAACAAGTCTTCAATGTCCAGCCTGTCCTCACAATGTAGGACATATATTTCCCCCATTCTTTATGCATGCACCCTTCCCCTAGTATTCCACTTCCGATCAATAACATCATTAACAAGATCAGTTTCAAAAAGGCGGTAATCTACCAAAAAACCCAGCAAGCAATCACCCCAGTATTCCCTTGATTGACCCAAGTGCGCTGGATCAACATTAATAACCGCTCCAGTCCTAGGATACCTCCAAACAGTTGCATGCATGGGGTTAAGTGGATCAAATTCAGTATCCTCAGAGTGTTGATGAACTTGTTCATGTTCATTTCCCCTAGCCGGAATATCATCCCCATTCCCTTCAACCCCCATAGCATATCTCCCAAATTGATATTCGAACTCCATCTCCTTCGAGAAAGGATAAACAAAACGTATGGGAATATTTTTGTATTTTTGATGTGAAGGAAACTTACTATAAGAAAACTTGGAAGACTTATAATTGGAAGAATTTGTGGATGAACAAAACCCCCTCATAATTATCCCTTAAATAGACTCCCAAAACACTTAACCCTAGAAAACCCTTCACCTTCGAAGGATTAAGACAGGACTTAGTAGTACCTCGAAACCACACAACCCAGAAGATTACCCAATAAAATTCAAGAAAGGAACTTGAGAACTCCTAAACCCTAACCCTAGAATTCATCAGAAGATAAAAACACACGCATGATCTGCACATTCCCTTAAACAAGACCACGCAGAACACCTAGAAGCCCGAGCATGTCAGAAAAACCCTATTATAAAAATTCCCTTAATGATTACCCCCCCACTAAAAACACCACTTGTCAGACAAAAGCAGTGCTTGGCCAATGAGCATAAGATTAAAGGACTGATAACTTTTGGAAAAAGAAAATGAAGATGAAAGAACAAAGATTCTGACACTAGGATTAAACAAAACCACTTGTTTGAAAAGACGATTAGGGTAAGATTGTTGTTTGTGTGTTTTTTAATTGGAGAAGAAGAAACAGGAAGAAAAGGATTATTATTAGAAAGGTGATTATCGTTGGAAAAAAACGAGGCTCTCAACTTAGAGAGAAAAGCTCTCTAGGAATTTCTAGAGAGAGAAAATTTAATCTCCAGAAAGGTAGTTAAATGAACGAGACCTAAGACCGAAATATTAGACAACATTAACTTTCTTCAATGATAAAATTAAACCCTTTAAATTTTATTAGTAGCAATCAACCCTAATTGCTTTAAGCAAAAGTGATATCATTATATCAACCCTCTTTTATGTTTCATTACCAAAAATTCATTTGAAATGAGGGAATATATAATAAACTGTCAACAGTTTTTAGACCCAATAACTATTGAATAAAACTTATTTACTCATGCTATTGCAAAAAACAATAGTATAAGTAAATCTTAAGCATCCGTCAAAAAAAAAAAAAAAAAAAAAAAAAAAAAAAAAAAAAAAAACTTATTTACATAAGTGTTATTGTAAAATTGTACCACTTGATATTTTACCTTAAATAACCTCAGTAAGATAATTCCCACAAACCACCCTTTTTACTTAAGTTATAAAATTGTAAATTTTTTACTTTATTTTATTAACTAAATTGTAAATTCATTTATTTTTGTGAAATACCATTCGTGAAAAAATTGAACAATGGGTTGAATTTCGAACATTTTTAATTAAAATTATAATTATTGATTGCTTACAAAATTAGTCAAATAATGGACTTAAATTCACCTTTGAGCAAATTTCAGGGTTTAATGTAATTTTCATTGATACATGACAATAATATACATAACAAATTAACAATCTTTTCTGTATCACTCATTCTGAGGTCATCCGCCAGTATTTTTGGCTCCAATTACTCCTATATGATATAATTTGCACAAGCAGTGGCAGAGCAACACTAAACAAATGAGTTCACAAATTCTTATTTCAGACGATTATTTTTGTCTGAAACTTCATAGAAACATGCATATATGACCAATCTACAATTAAATGTTACCATAATTGTATAACCCGTGTTATTACTTATGGTAACTAGATTTAGCGAAACATAATATAATCTTACATACCCTCCAAGAAGATCGAGTATCATCTTTAGGTACATGTCTCCGACGACAGGGATATCAGGGATCTCCATATCACCCATGTACACAATATAATCCTATCATAAATCAATAATCCAGACAATAAACTTTTAAACCATTTCATAATTACTCGTACTAGTACTAGTACGGAGTATATTATAAATGAAGTCGATTAAAGATGTCGTAAAAAAAGATTACCTTTCTTTGATGTTCATCAGCTTGTAGAGGCGCGAGAAGGCATGCGCAAACAAAAAGACTTAGGACTAAAAGATACATTGCGCCAGGAAACCATGCTTTAGCCATTAATAAACTTAAGATTATGGTTTACCTGGATAATTAACTTTGAAAGATTTCTTGTTAATTAATTGGCTAATTAGTTGATATCTTCGTCACTTATTTATACAAATGTTGAGAAGCGTTGTTAGCGCAGCAAGAATATTTCCGTATAATCTCAGCTGGCTTTTAATTAGTTCCGAATACTGGTCTAAATATAACCAAATTGAAATTAAATAAGCAACTAGCTAGCTAGTCTTCTAAACAATTGCAGACTATTTTTTTTGGTGCCAAGTCCTTCAAATAATTATGAATGAATACAATATTTTATGGCGTAGCTTTGGAATATAATGATTCATGAATTGATAGTCAATGTAATTTAGGACAATTATTCACGTACGGAAAATGTTACGGTTAGGACATAGGATTGACAATTTGTTGGTAACCATTCCAATATTCCATCAGTACCACCTCCGTCAAACTCATCTACTCTCTTCTATTTTATATTAACGCAAAGAATAAAATAAGTGAGAATTAAATAAGTAATTATGAGCCATAAATATTAAACAAACAATAAAATAGTAGGGAGAAATGAATAAAATAAAAATAAAAGTTTCTAAAATAGGAAAGGGAACAAAACCTGAATCCGTTTTAAGAGGGAGTATAAACTATTGTTAAAAGTTTCTAAAATAGGAAAGGAAATAAAAGTTGAATAATCCGTTTTAGGGGGAATATAAACTATCAAGTTGACTTGTCTTACATTAAGGTACTTCAAAATTTAAAGGAATACTATTCCACCATTATTGAGAATTGCACGTTGTATCCGATATGAATAGTTCTCGAGTTAACTACGTCAACCGGATGTGAGTATGTGACTACAGAAATTCATGTGGTATTCTTGTAATTCACCATTTCTTTTACGTAGTATTCAAAAGTTTAGGCTTTGAAATTTTAAGTATATGATAAATGCCACAAAATTATTTTGTATGTATTATATTCTGATCCTAAATTAATATTAGGTCATTTTTATGATTTATGGTATTTTATTGCTTATTTATAAGATTTTTAGTATTATTATTACATTTTAATGGTTAAAATCTTGCAAGAGATACTAAAACTAGTTAAAATATGTTTCTAACCTTGAAATTTTTATATGACCTCACATGCATATTTTACTTATTTTATGTAAAATTTTGTATAAAAATGTTTTAGTTTGCATGATTTATGATTTTTATATAATAAAAATGCATAAAATGGACGTAAATCAAATGGTTAAAAATAGTTATACTTCGAAACAAGCTAAGCCATAAAATTTTATTATCTTGTCACATGCAATATTTGCACACTGTTTTAAGGTAAATTTTTAAGTAAAATGTTTCTGTTATGCATGATTTATGAATTTTTAATGTAAAAATGTCATAAATAGTGACTATTTTAGTAAAAATAACTAAAACGAATTTCTTATCATGAGAAAATTAATTTAGTTTGTATTTATATTAATTAGATTATTTGATAAAACCGATAAATCGCAACATATTATTCTCAAAATAAATTCGAAATTTTTAACCATGATTTTTGACATTTTGAGGGTCATGGAAAACCAAAATGTTTAAAAATCTAAAATTTGAAATTTGAAATTATTATAATTTAATTTGAATTTATTTCAAAAATGTTATGGATTTGAAGGTCAATTAGAAGCAATAATTAAATAACAACAAGTTGAATTATTGTCAAAATTTGAGTAAAGAGTAAATTTTGAGACCTAAAGTGTTAGAGTAATTAACTTGGACATAAATTTGATTTATATATTATTTTTGTGATGTTAAGCAAGTTAACGATCATGCATAGCCATAAAACCGGACAAATATTCGATATAAATTTATATGAGTGACATATAAAATGAGCATGTTAGAGACATGTTATAGTGCTGCATATTTCCTTTATGAAATGACACATTTGTTTTAATAATTTTGAATTATGTAGTTTTTCTTAGTATGACCTGAGTTTTTAATCGATATTACTCGTAATGTAAGCGAGTATTGATTTGGTTGTTATATAATGTGATCTCGCATTACCGTTTTGTAACTTAATAGATTTAAATTTTTATTATAAATGTATAATATCAATAGTCTTGTATTTTATTATATTTTGTAAATCTGGCGAATCCTAAAGACTAGGGATGTCAATGGGGCTGATCTTGGCGGGTCTTGTCTTGCCCCGCACCCGCCTCATATGGACGGTGTGGGTAATGATTTGATGAATCATGGGGGGATGGGTTTTAAAAGTATCATTCGTCACGGGGCGTGGGGCGGGTGCGGGTATCACATGAGACCCGCCCCACCCCACATGTACCCGTCCCACTTATACCTTCCTTAATTATCCAGCCGACCTATATAAATAGTAAATTATATATGTGTATATATATATATGTATGTATATACATACATATATGTATATATACATATATGTATGTATAGATTCGGGATCATATGAGAACCACTAGGATAATGAGAACCATGAGAACCTCCTAATAACCATTAGATCAAACTCAAATTGGACGTTCTGGATTTTGTCGCGAAATCCAACCAAACTATCAGACCCCCCCAATTCTTTACTTTCACTTTGTTTTCCTCTGTCTTCCATAACCGTTGAAAACCGTTCATCTTCTTCAATTCAATTCGCTCACTCCATTTTCGCTCCTTTCACCGAGCATTTCTACGGATTCAAGTACTGGCGATTATACTCCATATTCTCCCCTAATTGGTTGCTGATTTCAACTACGATTTCCTTGTGTAGGTAATTTATCAATTTCCCCAATTTCTCATTAATTCCCAAATTTTATGAATTTAATCATATAAATTTGTTTGATTAGGGTTGTATTTTTATATTTGTTATAATTTATGTTTTCTCCGCTGCTTTATTATAATGCCATTTGATTCTTAGTACGTGAAATGTAAGATTCAATATGAAATTTGAAATAATCATCATAAAACTTGTCTTCAGGCTTTGATTTTCTATAAATTGTTTCTGATTTATCTGGTAGTATTTACTCGAGTCAGTGCAAGTATTGTTTAAGTTGAACTACTGAAGTATTCAATGAAAAAGACGGGAGTAAGTAACTAGGCAAACTACTCGACGTTCATGTGGTTTGATAAGTTCACTGTCTTGCTACTCTTCGCTGTTTATACCGTATTGTTTGCTATGGTTGCTGACCTGTGTTGGTGAATTTGCTTCAGATACTGGATACTGTTTTTGTTTTTGTTCTACATTGCCGCTATTTTGTATTTCAGGATACAGGTAGTAAATTAGGGATATAAAACCCAAGTTAGGAAATCTGTATTTCCATCAGTGCTAAAGTTTGCAATTGTTTTCAAATCTGTCGATAGTCAAGCCCTGGCTAAACATTGTGTCGCGACTTCTTGTGTGTCACAGATAGAGGTGACAATCTGTATTTTCATTGTGCTTTTTCCACTTACGCTCTTCGATCTTTTATTTACCTCCGGTGCAAGTATTGTTTGAGTTGAACTGTTGAAGTATTCAATGAAAAAGACGGGAGTAAGTAACTAGGCAAACTACTCGACGTTCATGTGGTTTGATAAGTTCACTGTCTTGCTACTCTTCGCTGTTTATACCGTATTGTTTGCTATGGTTGCTGACCTTTTGTACATGTTTCAATTCTTGCTCAGTTATATGTGTTAGCATGATCATGATCATCAGATTGTGTCGCAGTAACATCAGATTAGGCTTAGGTTTTAGGTTCAAGAGTCAAAACTATGAATTGAACTTATTTACTCAGTTATTTTTAGTTAATTAGGCTTAGGTTTTAGGTTCAAGAGTCAAAACTATGAATTGAACTTATTTAGTCAGTTATTTTTAGTTAAGTAGGCTTACGTTTTAGGTTATCCGTGATGTGAACATGCATGGAATAAGGTTCAGCGAGCATCAAATAAGGTTGAGCCTGCATCAAATAAGGTTCTGTGCGCATGGAATAAGGTTCTGTCTGCACGAATGTTTTGATGCTCAGTGAAGACTATGCATTGAACTCATTTGCATTGAAATTCATAGTTTATATGTTGCTTACAGTTTTGTTAGTTCTGCATTTTTGTTCTGATTGCAAAACTCATAATTTATATTGTTCTGATTGCAAAACTCTTCTGTTTGATTTATTTTTTCAGGTTAATGCCCGAAAACAGAATGATCATCGCCGATTGGTGCAAGGGGTGGGTAGTCAATGATGTCGCAGCAGATTACGAGGATTTCATTAATTCCAACAAACAGAATATCAGTTTCCCGTTACAGCCATTAGCGAACGTCGAGTTCACTAGCTACCGTAACCAAGGACCAAAAGACTGTGTTTTCAATGATGAAGACTTAGTTACTAAGATATTTGAGCTACTTAGTAATCGCGACAAATCAAAGATGGTCATGGTTTGCAAAAGATGGTGTCAGTATTTTCTTTTCCATCCACGTGCGCCACTCCTTAAATCGGCATATAGTCTTTTCCTGCGCCAAAACGACATCAACGGTGTCCGTATTATTCGTAGGGGTGGCAGAATCATATACAAAAGGTGCACGTGTTTCGAGCGCACAATGGATGAAGCTGAGACTCTCGTACATTACCGTCAACTACAAAATCCGTTCCAACAAGAACACCTTCGTGAGCTCAAACCTGATGAAATGACACAAGTTAAGGAGTTCATACAGTCTTTGCGAAAAGACCCAGCTAGATATGCTATGCTAGATAACTTAGCAAATATTGCGTTATATCGGTTAAGACTATATTTTCCTCCTAACTTCGCTGAGTTGGAGTATTGATGTAAACTATAAATTTGATGTGATGTAAACGAACATGTACATCACTATTGAATCTAGTTGTTTCCTTTGCCTTTCTTTGCCAAATTGGACGTTTGTTGCAAGCCTCTGATGAATGCCAACAATTTGGCCTTTGTAAACATCTACTCCAGGAGCAATGAGCATTTTACCTCTATCTTGTGAACCAGCAAGGGCATAAGATGTTGAAGTACCATCCTCAAAAACAACCTAACACATCAAAATTTATTGGACGTTGATCAAACTAGGCATCCAAATTTGTTTTGGGTTGTAAAAATTATGTATGTAGCTCGTTGTGTTTAAACCCTTAGAACTTTGTTTTGTGTTCAGATGTTCAATTGTTAACGTAAATGTTTAATAGGTGAAAAAGCGGTCACTTCATTGTAGTGGCCTTCTGCTTGCATCAAAAACATGTCTGCGTGCATGAAATAACACTACATATGCATTAAACAAGCTGCCTCCCGAATACTATTCACTTTCATAGGTAAATAAAACCATAGATGTACACAAAGGATAAAACCATAGGTAAACCCGTTTTAGGAATACCCGGCCCCATGTTTTTCACCCGTCCCCCCAAAAAAGGGTTCACCCGTCCCCATCTAGGGTGTCTTTTTGTTTTATTGTCGTTCGTATTTGAAGCAAGGGAAGGGTTTAGGGTTGGATTAGGGGGATCCGCGGTAGCGGATCCCCCTAATCCAACCCTAAACCATTCCCGTCCCGTCAACAAGGGAAGGGTTTAGGGTTGGATTAGGGGGATCCGCGGTAGCGGATCCTCCTAATCCAACCCTAAACCTTTTCCCGTCCCGTTTTAGGAATACCCTGTCCCATGTTTTTCACCCGTCCCCCCAAAAAAGGGTTCACCCGTCCCCATCTAGGGTGTCTTTTTGTTTTATTGTCGTTCGTATTTGAAGCAAGGGAAGGGTTTAGGGTTGGATTAGGGGGATCCGCGGTAGCGGATCCCCCTAATCCAACCCTAAACCATTCCCGTCCCGTCAACAAGGGAAGGGTTTAGGGTTGGATTAGGGGGATCCGCGGTAGCGGATCCTCCTAATCCAACCCTAAACCCTTTCCCGTCCCGTTTTAGGAATACCCGGCCCCATGTTTTACACCTGTCCCCCAAAAAAGGGTTCACCCGTCCCCATCTAGGGTGTCTTTTTGTTTTATTGTCGTTCGTATTTGAAGCAAGGGAAGGGTTTAGGGTTGGATTAGGGGGATCCGCGGTAGCGGATCCCCCTAATCCAACCCTAAACCATTCCCGTCCCGTCAACAAGGGAAGGGTTTAGGGTTGGATTAGGGGGATCCGCGACCGCGGATCCTCCTAATCCAACCCTAAACCCTTTCCCGTCCCGTTTTAGGAATACCCGGCCCCATGTTTTACACCTGTCCCCCAAAAAAGGGTTCACCCGTCCCCATCTAGGGTGTCTTTTTGTTTTATTGTCGTTCGTATTTGAAGCAAGGGAAGGGTTTAGGGTTGGATTAGGGGGATCCGCGGTAGCGGATGCCCCTAATCCAACCCTAAACCCTTTCCCGTCCCGTTTTAGGAATACCCGGCCCCATGTTTTTCACCCGTCCCCCCAAAAAAGGGTTCACCCGTCCCCATCTAGGGTGTCTTTTTGTTTTATTGTCGTTCGTATTTGAAGCAAGGGAAGGGTTTAGGGTTGGATTAGGGGGATCCGCGGTAGCGGATCCTCCTAATCCAACCCTAAACCCTTTCCCGTCCCGTTTTAGGAATACCCGGCCCCATGTTTTACACCTGTCCCCCAAAAAAGGGTTCACCCGTCCCCATCTAGGGTGTCTTTTTGTTTTATTGTCGTTCGTATTTGAAGCAAGGGAAGGGTTTAGGGTTGGATTAGGGGGATCCGCGGTAGCGGATCCCCCTAATCCAACCCTAAACCATTCCCGTCCCGTCAACAAGGGAAGGGTTTAGGGTTGGATTAGGGGGATCCGCGGTAGCGGATCCTCCTAATCCAACCCTAAACCCTTTCCCGTCCCGTTAGCATAAAAACCTAAATTATATTGAAAAACAACAAAAATAACCCTCAATTTTCACAGGTCGGGAAAAACCAAAAACAATTACCGCACCTAAAAAAAACTATACAATAACTAAACATTCTTATTTATTCTTTTCTTTATGTAGCATTAGTAAACTTGTATCTCAGTTGGTTTGAATTTCGTCTTTCAAACCTGGACATCTTGGGTTCGATTCACAGTGGGTTTTCTTTCTTTTTTATTTAAAAAAAAAAAAGGAAATTGGTTTTACACTTTTACGCGCTGAAGTGTGAACGCCATTTGCAAATCCTACAATCTCTTTCATTTCCGCCTTTTCGCTTTCTCACTGATCTTCTTTTCTCCCTCTACTTCGCCATCATCTCCCTCAGCATTTTCGTGACAAATTAACTTTTCGCTTTCTCACTGATCTTCTTTTCTCCCTCTACTTCGCCATCATCTCCCTCAGCATTTTCGTGACAAATTAAGGTAATCTCTTTCTTTATTTACTTTCGATTTCACTCTATTTGTTTTCTTATATGTATTTCACTCATTGTTATATGTATTTTATCGGTGATAGTTTGTCCCTAATTCGCTGTAACCCTAATTTGATGATGATTTCGGATGTTAGTTATAGTTTTAGGTTTTTTTTCCTGATATGTGTTAGCATGATCATCAGATTGTGTCGCATTAAATTAATTTTCAATCAAATTTGTACATGTTTCAATTCTTGCTCAGTTATATGTGTTAGCATGATCATGATCATCAGATTGTGTCGCAGTAACATCAGATTAGGCTTAGGTTTTAGGTTCAAGAGTCAAAACTATGAATTGAACTTATTTACTCAGTTATTTTTAGTTAATTAGGCTTAGGTTTTAGGTTCAAGAGTCAAAACTATGAATTGAACTTATTTAGTCAGTTATTTTTAGTTAATTAGGCTTAGGGTTTAGGTTATCCGTGCTGTGAACATGCATGGAATAAGGTTCAGCGAGCATCAAATAAGGTTGAGCCTGTATCAAATAAGGTTCTGTGCGCATGGAATAAGGTTCTGTCTGCACGAATGTTTTGATGCTCAGTGAAGACTATGCATTGAACTCATTTGCATTGAAATTCATAGTTTATATGTTGCTTACAGTTTTGTTAGTTCTGCATTTTTGTTCTGATTGCAAAACTCATAATTTATATTGTTCAAGTACTTATTTACGTTACCCGTCCTGTGAACATGCATGGAGTAAGGTTGAGTGTGCGTCAAATAGGGTCCAATGTGCATCAAATAAGGTTCCCTTAGCATAAATTCGGCTTAGGTTTTAATGCGCCAAATTCTGCATTTACTGAAATTAATACTTGTAGCCGTGTTAAAATCACTCAACGCATTTACAGATATGAGGCGAAAAACTGTTGCAATGAAGAAAAAATCACCAGTCAAAAAATTACCAATACGAGGAGGTAGATCGGTGAAAGATTATTTCCCAACAAAACCAAGAAATCCAACCATACATGATGCCGTTGATCAAAGTACGTTTAGTATGAAACTCTCTGTGTAGCTTCTTCACCTTTTTTCTATGTTGCCTTTCCATATTTTATCAAACATTTAGTTTCCATTGTTTCATGTTGACATGTTCAATTAACACTATATATGCATTAAACAAGCTGCCTCCCGGATACTATTTACTTTCACAGGTACTTCTGCCAAGGGTGTTACACCAGAACAAAGACCTCGTCGAATAAGTCCACGTATCCAAGAAGCAGTAACCAAGGAAATGACATCAAATCTGCCTTCTACTGACACCAATGGTGAGCATTTACCTTTACTAATGCATGAAGTAGCTTCGTAGTTGCATAAAAAACAATTCATGTGCAGTACCCAACTCTACTTCTTCTGATCCAATTAGTTTTGTAGTAGCTTTGAAGGCTTGTGCTGAGACGGGTGCGTTGGAAATGGGGAGGAGGGTTCATTGAATTGTTGAAGAATTAGGGATTGGTGAAAGGGTTAATGTTATAAAAGTTTTGGGGTTTAGTATGATTGCTTTTTACCCCGACTGCATTTAGCGAGATTAGGCCGTGATAACTGAAACTGGGGTTTAATACTAAGCTAATGCTTTCTGCTTTTTTCATCAGTTTTTTTTGTTGGTTGCTACTCATATGTGCATGGAATTTTGATCACATTAGTAATTTTGTACTTATCTCTTATGCAGATAATCCTCCCTGCACAAGCAGTACAGCAGTTGCAGCAGCAGACCAAATATCAAATCCTCAGCCTAGCAAGAACAAGCGAAAGGCTCCTGACAGCAGCAGTAATGTTGCTGCCAAACAAATGAGAAGCGGTAAAACAGCAGCAGGAGCAGACCCAATCCACCCATGTCAACCTACCAAGAACAAGAGGAAGGCTCCCGACAGCAGTTATGTTCCTGCCAAAACGTGGGTTAGGTCTGATCAGTACAAGCCTCTGCTGACCCGTATGAGTCCTTCATTGATCACTAATCTGTTCAAGATGGACCCCTCTGAACAGCAAATTGAAGCCATAAAAAGTATGGGGTTCGGAGGTCTTTTGCAACTTCAGTCCGAAGAAATCAATGGCCATTTGGCCAGATGGATTGTCGAAAACTTTAACCCTTTCGACTGTTCATTGATGGACCACAAGTTGGTGATATCAGATGAGGATGTCCATGTTGCAACGGGACTTCCTATGGGAGGTATTGATGTTGTTCCAGCCGGGATGTTTTCTAAAGACAAAGAGTACACAGAGGCTGTGAAGCATTATAGAGATCAATTCCCAACAGCCGATATTACGAAAAAAGAGCTCCTGGAAAAGATGATGGGGCAACGTGATGGCGGAGACGATTTCAAGAGGAATTTCCTCATCTATATCGTCAACGTCCTGTTGATGGGGGTAGTAGGTGATCATCCGAGCCCTCGAATCTTAGGCTGCATCTCAAATCTTGCTGATGTCCCTTCCATGAATTGGTGCAAATTTGCACGGTCAAATATGATTGACAATGTAATGTCCTGGAAGGCGGCTATAGCTACCTCCCCTAAGGCTTATTTTAAGGGGCCAATTCTGATTTTCCAAATGATCTACTTGGATCGAGTCGTTTTCATGACGAGAACAGTGGCGAGATCATTTCCATTGTGGGCAAATTGGACGGATGAGAAGATCCGAGAAAGGGTGAAGTTGGAGAAGCACAAGGGGGGCGGCTTTGGTAAGGGGTCTGTTGAACCATTATTTGTATATGCTGGACCTAGACTTGAGGCTCAACACGAGCCTCAACCTCAACCTGAAAATGAACCTCAAGACGAGCCTCAACCTCAAGCTGAAACAGAAGTTGAAGCTGAACTGCTTGATGAAAAGAAAGAATCCATCAAGTATTTGGCGGAGACAGCTATTCGACTTGCAGATGCTTATGGTGAGTTCACCAAAGCAGTTAAAAAAGCTGAGTGTAAGGTTTCTGGTTTCCCAGTTATCGCCCAAATGTCAAATTTGGCAGAGTCCTTGTTTGAAGGCTTCTCCCTTTCACAGCAAAGTAGAGAAGAAGGTGAAAGGGAAGGTGATAAGGTTGGTACTGATGCTGCTGGATCAGGTGATCAGGTGGTGGATGATGACAATGACAATGAAATAAATAAGAGAAAGGAGGTGGGGGAAGTGGGGGAGGAGCTGGAGAAGGATAAGGGGGAAGAGGAGGAGCTGAAGAAGGATGAGGGGGCAGTGGAGGAGCTGCTGAATAAGGATGAAGGGGAGTTGAATCAGAGGGAATTCAATGGGCGTTATGTAGATGATGAATTTTTAGCCGATCCGTCTGTCATGGCTGAATTAGAAGGACTCCTTAATGATGCGTATGACCATGTCGGCAAAGTTTTTGAATCGCACCATGAAGATTTGAAGGAAAAAAAGGCAAAGGAAAAAGCGCTTCTCGAAGGACCATCTTTCAGCCTTTTTAGTGGTGATGATGCATTTTATACCTCTCAAGAGTTCCTTGAGTCGAGGATGCAGGACATGCATTTAACTGTTCCCCATGCAAGCACATCAACTACGCCACCTATTATTCATGCAAGCACATCAGACCCAATATCGCCAATTCTGATTTCGTCTCAACTATCCCCTCAAGAACCATCTCCTGTTGTTATATCCTCTCAAGATGCATTGGATTCACCAGTAGAAGAGCGCCCAACTGCCCCCACAGAGTATACAATGGAGACTCGGCAGATGGCTGCTAAAAGATGTCTTGTCTTACCTGCTGAGACTGTGCAAGCTAAGCGGGTGCAACCTAAGAGGTCTGTTGAGGTTGCTGATGTTTACCGGTCGCCTTTCTTTATTAGGAATGTGGACATGGTTCGTGGGTTGACTCAGTTGGAAAGACTGGTGGGAGACTATGCATTTTCCAATGATTTAGTTGAAGAGTACGTATCAGTCTTATATTTTTTAATCTGATTCAGCATATATGTATTATATCTTATTTGTCTGACACTAACGTTTCATGCTTTCATATCTGTATAGGGAGGTTTTGTATTGCCATGCGGGCAAGACTCTCACACGAAGTCATATGAAGAGTTTGCTTCTTGGTGGTCAAGTTCATCCAGATGTCATTTCTATATGGTGTGATCATTTGAATGAGCTAAACAAATACAGAAATCGTAAATCCCCCTGCCGTCTATTTCTAACAGATACAACTGACGTAAGTTCTGTAATTGTTCAGACCTGTGAAATCATGAAGTAACCTTATAGATGCATTAAACAGCACTCTATATTCATTAAACAACATTGTACATGCATTAAATAAGAATCCAATTATTACATGATTGTTTCACTAATATGGGTCACCTAATGTACTGAACAGATTGCAGCATTGGATCTCAACTTTGAAGACGTGAAGTTGGTAAGTCCTTGAAGATTCTTACATTACAGTGTGTAAACTGAGATGAAATGATCTAAACTGAAGACAAACAACAGATTACTCAACAGAAATTCATTGTTGTGTTTGTTTTCATTGTCGTCCAGGTTTTGATTCCTATTGTTACTCCCAAGCCACTTCTTTTCTGTTACTATGTTGACAAGGATGTGCTAGATGTGATGCACTTGATGCCTTCGTCAACTGACTATTATTGCCAAGTTAAACCTGTGGTATGTCTTCAAATCTTTTGGCAATAAAGTGAGTTATTTTCGTCTAATCTTTGTGAGAGATTATTTACAATATATTACTTTTCCTTTATCAGGTGAACTTGTTGCTTACGCTTGAAAGTAGGATTCCAAAACTGGCGGCTGCATGGCTTTTGACGCCTACTTTGTATCTCCCGCACTGTGACATAGAAGTGGAGTGTGATACTGGAATCTACCTCATGCGTCATATGGAGATGTACAACGGTGTTAAGGCACGCTTTGGTTCAAAGGTGGGCATGAAGGAAGTAAGTTTCTATCTGGTATTTCTAACTAAGTCTCATTGCAGTAGTAGGCTAGTAGCGATGCAGATGCATTAATTAGCTTTTGTGGACACTGATGTTGATTTCTGTTGTTGATATTTTTCAGAGAGTTGATGTAAAACGTTACATTGTGAAGGTTTGCAATGAAATTATAACTTGCCAACACAACTCTTTATCTGATGATGTGATTGCAGCAGCAAAGGCTTACAATCATGGCAGTCAGATTTGGTAAGCCTTGAAATTTTAACATTGTATTGTTTTCCGTTTTTCCTTTTTCTGTTTCCCCCGTTAATCAATGGGCTTTTATTTTCCCTTTTTCGCAGTAATCCAGTGCCACAACTTGAAAGCACAGATTTACAGTTGATCAACTATATTAGGGAAAATGCAGGAGATAAACAGTATGTTCTAACTGACCATACAACTTTTTTAAAACTTCTGTTTTTTATCCACTCTTTGTTGTTCTGTGGTTTCTAATTACGACATGTGCATCATCAGTGAGGTCGTTGTAGACACCGATTGGCTGCAAGTAACCAAAGACGGGTTGCACACCTTGCTGCCTGGAAATTGGCTCATGGATATGGTTATTGATGTTGTTGGTGTTCGTACAACGCTAGCAAACCCAAGTGTTGTGTATTTTCCAACAATAATAAGTGTATTCATCTTCCTTATTCAAACCCATCTGCTTGTTTTTTTGTTTTTGAAATTACAAAGAAGTTTGATAGTTGAGTTGTTCTCAAATTTCAGGCAATTGTCCGTAAAAACGGGTTTCGAAGTCAGTACATCCGACTTTCCTATTTGCCCCGTGATCTAAGCACAGCCAAATGGGTAAATAAACATTCAGTTTTTTTTCAAGGCTTAATGTTTAATTCAGGCCATTCACTGCCGACTTATATCATTCTTGACTTTGTAATATTTCAGGCTTTCTTTCCTTATTGTGTGGATAAAGAACATTGGTTTGCTTGTGTTACTGACTTCGAGAAAAGGATGAACTTCATACTTGACTCGAACCTGCCCAGGCGCCCTGATGTGAGACGTAAATTTTTAGTGGAGCAGGTATGATTTGTCTTGTATTGAGAACCCAGACTGCCATTTAATTTGCCTCATTTAATGGCTTTTCCTGTACAATCACAATCACTCACTCTCTTGTTTTTGTATAGCTCCTGCCTGCTGTGGACATCATCACAAGGGACTTTCCAAGTTACTCAAGGTTGTTGGAGATGAAAGATTTTAAGTGGGAGTTTGTGAATGTGCCTCGACAAGATAACGGGTATGCTTGTGGAGGTTATATGTTGAAGTGGCTCGAAAATTTGTCTAATCAAGCATCATGGACTGATAAGCGTTTTTATGAGGTATAAATTTGTCTTCCTACTTTTGTAAACATTATTCAATATATTTTATTTCAAGCCTTTCAATATTTGTTGTCAAATGAAATTTATATGTAGGATTTGGATGAATATTGTACGAGTATGATTGCACGTCTCATCAAATGGGATCTAAACAAGAGAAAGGTAAAAATCAAGATCTTTCGAATGCCTAATTTAAAATTTGCCTAATTTTATTCTTCTTTTCATTAGTTTCTGTCTCAGGTGAATTTTACGTAACGGTATTTCCCCCCCGTTTTTTTTGTAGGATTATCACTAGGTGTTATTTTCTAAACACTTGAGTCTAGTGATGTGCAAAGGGAGTGGCAGATGACTTAATCCAATATTCGAAACCCTAAGCCAAGCATTTTGTGCAATGTTTTTTTCGAGTGAGGTGCAAAGGAAGTAAACCATCAAGTCTTGAGAGTGCATATTAGATTTTTTGTACATAAATGTACTAATTCTGAATGTATATTAGATTTTGGGGGGAAAAAAACATGTCACGAGGCAACGAAAATGATGAGATAAACGAATTTGAGCAGAAAAGCTCAAATATCTGTTTACGTGCATTAAAAATTGTTCCAAGTGCATGATATGTCTGTCTATGTGCATGAAATAAAGTCATGTATTCACACTACCCGTAACTTTTAATAATTAAACAAACAGGCCTATGAGCCCAATAAAAAAAGTTAAGAAGGCCCACTAGTAACCATTAAGACCAGGAAGTGGGTTATCACATTGGACCACTACATAAAATCGAGTTGGTCCTACACTAGAGTTGGCCAATCTACAGGTCAAACTATGAGCCCAATAAAGTCATGACTTTATTGGATGCCTATGAGCCCAATAAAGTCACACTTTATATAATTAAACAAACAGGCCTATGAGCCCAATTAAAAAAAGATAATAAGGCCCACTAGTAAACAAATACCAAGAAGTGGGTTATTACATTGGACCATTACATGAAATATCTGTCTACGTGCATTAAAAATTGTTCCACGTGCATGATATGTCTGTCTATGTGCATTAAATAAAGTCATGTATTCACACTACCCGTAACTTTTAATAATTAAACAAACAGGCCTATGAGCCCAATAAAAAAAGTTAAGAAGGCCCACTAGTAACCATTAAGACCAGGAAGTGGGTTATCACATTGGACCACTACATAAAATCGAGTTGGTCCTACACTAGAATTGGCCAATCTACAGGTCAAACTATGAGCCCAATAAAGTCACGACTTTATTGGATGCCTATGAGCCCAATAAAGTCACACTTTATATAATTAAACAAACAGGCCTATGAGCCCAATTAAAAAAAGATAATAAGGCCCACTAGTAAACAAGAAGCATGTTATTTATTGAAGATAATAAGGCCCAATTAAAAAAAGATAATAAGGCTCACTAGTTATTACATTGGACCATTGCATGAAATATCTGTCTACGTGCATTAAAAATTGTTCCACGTGCATGAAATAAACGTGACCAAAAGCATGCTATTTATTGAATATCACAGTTAGCTACCTAATCGACATTTACATTTGTATTGACTTTTCACGTTATCTAAATTTATTACTGCTTGTTTGCTTATATTTATTTACTGCTTACTTAAATTTATTACCTTGTTGATAAACATCTTAGCCATAAACAATGAAAACACACTCAAATGGTGGGAAGGGTGGGAAGTTTTTGACTCTTTTCGCTATCAATGGATGTCGAACTTTGATTTTTCCCGAGTACAACTCCCCAGCTATGACCATCCAGGGTGACTGATCACTACCATCTCAAGATAGCGACAAGAGACGGCAGTGATCAATCACCGTGGATGGTCATGGCTGAGGAGTTGAACCCGGGAAAAATCAAAGTTCGACATCCGTTGACAGCGAAAAGAGTCAAAAACTTCCCACACTTCCACCCTTCGAGTGTGTTTTCATTATTTATAATGAAGAAGTTTATCCACAAGGTAATAAACTTAACCGATCAGTAAATAAATTTAAGCAAGCAGCAGTAATAAATTTAGAAGTGATAAAAAGTCAATACAAACGTAAATGTCGATTAGATAGCTAAGTTGCACACCTTGCTAAAATGTCGAAAGAAAATTAATTACAGCCCTAAATAATTCTAATAAATTAGTCATCCGAGAGT
The DNA here is from genome assembly GCA_029255685.2 of Silene conica. Classification (NCBI taxonomy): domain Eukaryota; kingdom Viridiplantae; phylum Streptophyta; class Magnoliopsida; order Caryophyllales; family Caryophyllaceae; genus Silene; species Silene conica. The sequence continues at coordinate 9,396,723 of CM055316.2, read as the reverse complement.
ACGAGACCGCCAATCCACGCTCCGAACAAAATTGTGACAGCCCTCTTTGTCCAAAACAGCTACTGGTAATATGGTCCTGCAAGACTTTAAAAAATAAACTAGTTAGTCACTGCATACCTAACGAAGTGTAAGCAAAGTAATACAGAAGCAGAATGAACAAAATAAACTATTTATAATGAACAAAATTGTGACAGCCCTCTCAAAGATGCATTCACTAGAAAGCAAAGTAATACAGAAGCAGAATTGCTGAAGTCAGTGAAACAGAAAGAGTTGGAGCAAATCCAGATGATTCCAGCACTTGTTTGAAAAACGGGGAGATGAATCCAGAATGTAGTAATAACGAAGTGTAAGCCATTTTTTACCCAACAAATGAGACTAAAAAAAGAAGAATAGCTCGATCTATTTAGTCACTGCATACCTATTGTGACTGCTCATCCTCGGTTGTCCTTCGGTCACAATTCCTGCTGTCATGGTTCGCCATCTCCCCACATGCCCTGCATTTTCTTAGTGGTTTCTTCTTCACTTCCCCTGCTCGTTCTCTCTGTGAGATCAGCCTTTTCCCCGAACCTTTATTTTTGCACTGTCTTGGAGGCAAAACAGTAATTTCAGTGGGCCTGCTTTTTCCTAAAAGCATCCCAATTTCAGCATTCTTGTCCTTTCCCTTTGCACTACCAATATTGCTGCCACTTTCATCAGGCGCAATTTTAACCCTTTCCTTGAACTCACGCAAAATCCCAAGCAACTCATCACAATGCACCGGACTCTGTTCAACAAGTGCCACGCAACCAAACAACTCTGACCATAACTCTCCTACTTTGTTTTTCTGTACATCCATTGATGTACAGTCAGCAAGCAACTAGCCATTAGGGCCGACGATTGGTTTGCAGGTTGCTAGTTTGCTCCACCGACTAAGTAGGAAGTCACTTGGAACTTTCTGAATTCCCCGATCTTTAAGGACACACAGAGCATGTCGACAAAGTATTCCATGTCGTTCAAACTTCTTGCAAGTGCACACTGTTGCAGAATCATCCTGACCAAAACCAACCTTATACGTTTTCTTTCGAACATGATCTATGATCTCTATGTATACAATTGGAAGGGCTGGATCTTTTTCTTTATCCCCAGCACCACATGAGAAGCAAGCTGCTTTGACTTCCTTTTGAAACTCACGGAAGATTGTTGGAGTGTAGAATTCTGATGCATTCTTTTCTAGGGCTACTTTAGTCAACAAGTGGGGGAATGAGTTCTTTGATTGTGCAATCAGTTTCGATTGAGTCCATCTTTGTGCATCCATCGCACTCTCAAACCTCATCCAAAACTCAACTAGGGTTAAATTAGGATTAGTGAAGTTGCTGAAAAAGTGGTTTTCTGACTCGGACCTCGAGGTGGTTCTCATCAGACCTCCTAAAAATAGGTCGCGGAAATAAGCTGGAATCCACCTATCTCTAATCTTAAACTTATCCGTAAGCCACACATTATCCGACAATCCATGAGCCTCAACTATTTCTGTCCATCTTTCCTCAAATTCAGCCGGCTCCAAATCGTCACTCCAGACACACCGGTTTATCTCTTTCAAAAACTCGGTATCTTTACAAACTAAAGGTCCTACTTTCTCAGGAAGTTTTTTTAAGATATGCCACATGCAATATCTATGTTGCACTTTTTCTCCCCATGCAATATTCATTCCTTCCTCTATACCCAAATCTTCATCCGTAATCACACAAACGGGATGATGACCACCCATCGCCTCTACAAATCTAGTAAAAAGCCATGCAAATGATTCCTTACTCTCATTACTAAGAAGTCCAGCCCCAAATGTCACACACCTCTTATGATTATCCACCCCCGTGAAAGGTGCAAAAATCATCCTATATTTATTTTTTCTAAAGGTGGTATCGAAAGAGGTCATGTCTCCGAAGATCAAATAGTTTTTAATGCTAATAGGGTCAGCCCAAAATACGTGTGACAATCGACCTTTTTCATCAACCTCAAAATCAAAGTAAAATGAGGGACACATGTGTTTGGTCTTCATAAAATGCTCAATAAGCATTTGAGCATCCCCCTCAGACAAATAATTTTTGATATCTCTTGAAAAATTCTTAAAATCTTCCAATGACGCACCCACATTCTTGTAACCCCTAACATACTCCTTAAATAACCTATAAGACTTAACTGGTCCAATGTTATTTTTGGAGTTATCAATTATCATTTTCTTGTGAAATATACTTAATTCCCTTGTTTGGGTCAAATGTACCATTGTTGTAGGTGTTTGTGGCATATGATTATGACCTTCATGAAAATCATAAATTTGGTATTTACCAATATCAGGACCTTCATTCATAATTCGCTTAAACTTAATACAAGAAGGACATTCTATCCTAGTCCTTTGCCTCCGGTGATTTTTCCCTTTGGGTTGACATACTCCAGCCTTATTACAGACGCATTTCTTATGGGTAATGACACCATTTTTAGACTTTTGGGAGCTTAACCTAGTAACAAATCCACATTCTTTGGCATATGTGTCATAAAACTCAACACCCAAGTCAAGCGTATCGAACAGCATACCAATAACAGGCTTAAGATGGATGGCACACTCAAAAATCCGATTCGTGTTGCTTGAAGAACCTTCTGCTGCCTCCTCGTCCTCTGGCTGTGGCTGCTCTACAGGCTGCTCTACAGGCTGCTCTACTACGATACCTACATATGTGGTGCAATTAAAGTAAGAAAGATGAAGGGAGGTGCAAAAATATGAATTACACTCTCAGAAAATAGTGTTAGTGCTGCTGGATAATCCAAGTACACTCCCCCCTGACCATAAACATTCTATTACATAACCACATCTGTAGAACATCACCATTCAAACCTCCAAAGCGAGAGTCTCTAAATACTTGTCTTACACATGCATGGAAAAGTGTTATATGTGCATGGAATAAACTTCTACATGCATCAAATACGTAAAATCTTGTTCTCTAATAGACATCAAACAAAATAGACATCACTGTACTACTGCACAATAAACATTGGCACCTTATTTGACGCAAACAGAACCTTATTTCGTGCACACTGATCCTTATTTCATGCATGTAAAGAGGACGGATATCCTCAAACCTAAGAATAATTGCCTAAAAAAACCTTAAAACATCAAGCAAGCAACTAAGACAAATCATTAAAACCAAAAGATCATCAGACAACTAAGACAACCATGAAACTCAAAATTTAAGGATGAACAGAATTGTATCTTCAACAAATTCGAAAGTCACAACTTCAGGGTCACGTTCAACTGCTAGTGCAGATACTTCTGATAAAACTTCAACAATCAATCCTTCTTTTGTAATGACATTTGAAGAAGAGCAGTGGTCATTATTGCTAATATTGCTGCAACACGAAATGTCAAAAGTTAAATAAACAACAATCTAACAGTATACATTATCTATTAAGTGAATTTGATACACAAAATCACAATTTGATGCGCCTCAACAGAAATTTGATGCACATAATATACAAAATGAGATGCTTGGGATCAGTCTCCAGTGTCCAAATTTCAAGAAATTTATGTGATTTCTCAATTTCTGCAGCCCTAATATCTCAATTAAGCCAATCTCATTCACAAAATCCTACTTTGATGCACATACACATGTATTAGATGCACATAAACAGTCTCCAATTCCATGATTTCAACAAATTTAGGAAGTCAGTTAAATTCCCTAAGGCTAATTTCTAAGTGTCCCCAATTCAATTAACGAAACTCCCTAACCCTAATTGTATTCACGAAACTCCCTAATTTTTCAGTTTCCCCAATTAATACACGAAACTCCCTAACCCTAATTTCTCAGTTTCCCCAATTGAATTCACGAAACCCTAATTTCAGAAGCATAATTCATCAACCCAGAAAGTTAATCGATGAATCAAAACGATAATTCAGCCCTAATTCAACTAATTTAATCAACTAATTCAACTAATTTTCGCTAAAAAATCATAAAAATCGAAACTTTACCTCGAATTAAATGGCTCCATTGATTGAAGCAACGTCGAAAGGTTAATTGTCGAATAATTTAGTGAGTAAATTTGATAGTCGAAGAATTAGAGTAATGGCGAAAGTTTTGATGGTCGAAGAATTAGGTTAATGGCGGAGGATTTTCTTATTCGAAGAGAGATAAAAAATGAGGAGAGAGAAAGTGAATTTGGGAAATGAGGAGTTTGCAGGGGTTTGGGGGGTATACGCGTTAAGATTGAGGGGAGTTTGATCCAATGGTTATTAATCAGACTAACAGATCTAAGGGTTATTAATTGGTTCTCATGGTTCTCATCATATGGGTGGTTCTCACCTGATCTCGACCCTGTATGTATATATACATATATGTATGTATATATACATACATATATATATATATATATAATATATATATATATATATATATATATATATATATATATATATATATATATCTATATATATATAGAGAGAGAGAGAGGCAAGATCCGGTGAGAACGATCACTCGGTGAGAACGGTGAGAACGACCCTCCTCCATTGGATAAGAGCGAGATAAACGGCTGATATTATATCCATCAGGCCCTTTGTTTCCTTCATCTTGAATCTTGATGCAACTACAATCTCCAGTTTAAAGTAACGAAAACAACTCCAGTTCCTTAACCAATTTCCTTTGAATACATAATTGTTAACTATTAAAGTCAACAAGAGCCGAAGTAATCGAAGCTCAAAGAATTTCATCAATTAAATAATTGAAAACCACTACTACTACGCATCCTACAGTAATTCCCAATCCAATTATTATAATCGTCAATTGCCGAAACTCCGACTATATCTTCGTCGGGCAAAGTTACAATTCAACAGAACTACCATTGACGTCAACCTCGGCAACATCAGGCCAAGTCACACCATTATATATCTCCGTCAAAAAATGTATCTACTCCGTCAAAAAATGTATCTACTTCGCGCGGATCGCAACCCCAGCACCAGAATAAGTTTTGAAACTCCTTTGGCGGATCCCCATACATTAATTCCTTAGGCATCTATATTCAATAAAAAATATTGTACTTAAAAATTAAAGTAAAAAAAATGCATTTACCCGTCAAAAAATAATATTTAGTAATGTACTTAGAAATTAAAGTAAAAAAATATTTTATAGTTGTCTAGAATTGGTAAAAAAATGTATCTCTCCATCAAAAAATATATCTGTAAAAAAAGTAAAAAAAAACGTATCTACCCTGTCAAAAATTGTATCTAGGTTTAAGTAAAAAAAAATGTAACTACTCCGTCAAAAAATGTATCTAGGTTTAGGTAAAAAAGAAAAAAAATGCATCTACCCGTCAAGAAATGTATCTAGGTTTAAGTAAAAAAATGTATCTACTCCGTAAAAAAATTTATCTAGGTTTATGTAAAAAAGTAAAAAAAAAATGTATCTACTCCGTCCAAAAATGTATTTAGGTTTAAGTAAAAAAAATGTATCTACTCCGTCAAAAAAAATGTAAATAGGTTTATGTAAAATATCTACTCCGTCAAAAAATGTATCTAGGTTTAAGTAAAAAAAATGTATCTAATCCGTCAAAAAATGTATCTACGTTTAAGTAAAAAAAAAGTATCTACTCTGTCAAAAAATGTAACTAGGTTTATGTAAAAAAAGTAAAAAAAAAAAAAAAAAAAAATGTATCTACTCCAAAAAAATGTATCTAGGTTTATGTAAAAAAAGTAAAAAAAAAAGTATCTACTCCGTCAAAAAATGTATTTAGGTTTACGTAAAAAAGTAAAAAAATGTATTTATTTCTTCAAAAAAATGTATCTAGGTTTAGGTAAAAACAAGTAAAAAAAATGTCTCTACTCCTTCAAAAAATGTATTTAGGTTTATGTAAAGAAAATGTATCTACTCCATCAAAAAATGTATCTAGGTTTATGTAAAAAGTAAAAAAAAATGTATCTACTCCGTTAAAAAAATGTATATAGGTTTACGTAAAAAGCTTAAAAAAAAGTATTTACTCCGTAAAAAAATGTATCTAAGTTTGTGTAAAAAGGTAAAAAAAAAAAATTTATCTACCCCGTCAAAAAATGTATCTAGAATGTGGGTTGTGGGTATTTTTTAACTGTTGATTGTGTTTTAATCCAATGGTTGTAGGTCGTTCTCACCGTATGCACCGAGTGTTCGTTCTCACCGGATCCTAAATCCGGTGAGAACGATCATTCGGTGCATACGGTGAGAACAACTCTCATCCCTTAGATTAAACTAATTGTACGGCTAATATAAAAACCCAACAAACCCATGAACTCCCCCCTTCTCCCTATTAGAAAGTCACTCCATATAGCTCTTTTTTTTTGGGTGTTGCTCAATCATAAACGAGTTTTACTCAATTATACACGTAATTGACTATTATACCCCTATATTATTTTCTTCATCCCTTCTTTCTGCGCTCTGGAAGAAACACGATTTCGTCAATTTCATTTCATTTTCGTAAGTATCTTCATCCCTTCTTTCTGCCACCACCACCGACATTTCCTCAATTTCATTTTCGTAAGTATTGTTATCGATTTCGTTGAATTTTGTATATCGATTTTTTTTGTTTTTTTATTGTGTTCTGTGTTAATCCGTGTGCGAGATTTGGAAATATATTCAGAGTTGATTTAATAGTAGTATTAGCTTGAATTTCCCTAATTCAATTAATCGCATTTTAGGGGAATCATATATTGTTTCTGTAGCAGTTGAGTAGCAGTTCTCGAATAATCATATTTGATAGTTGACGGGGATGTCTGTGAGGATGATGATGCTTCCATGCAATTTAGCAATGAGGTTTGTGACTTTGTTTTCTTTTAACCGAAATTTACCTATCATCTTAAGTGAAAACACGATTTCTGGTGCAGATTAATGTTTGACTCTTGAGTCTTGATGCATTGTTTTGTTAATCTGTAACAAATTAGTGTTGATTTGAAAATGGGTGGGTTTTTATGTGATTAATGATTTAAAGTTTGGTTTTATAAATATCTGGTTTGCTGAATATTGACCCTGTCTGGAAATGTATTGCAGCACACCTGATTACATTACGCCCGAATGTCAAAATCTTTTCAGCAATTTGGATGGGAACAAGGTAGTGATGATGATTAGATTCTCGTGGTATATTAATCCAGATTGTGTTGGTTGTTGTTTATTGGTTTTATTGATGTCTTTGCTTCTACAGCAAGAAATTAACGCCTGTCCACCGTCACCGGAGAAGTTGAAGACTACTCGGCGTAATATACATAAGCAAGGTAAGTGTGCAACTAATTCGGGCCATGTACCTGATCTGATGTGTTAAAATCAGTAGTTAACCAGTTAGCTATGATATGTTACCTAGATAATCATGTTTATGTCATATGAAGGTTGGGATGTACCCAAATGACTTTGATTCTTGTGTATGCCCATGAGAATCCTTGACGTCTTTCCACTTCACATACAGCAGTGGAAACTGTATTAGCATTACCACCATAGATTGCTTATTATGTAGGGCTCTGATCTCTCAAGGACATGAGTGTTATATCACTACGGAAAACGTTGAATGAATGTTAATGTACGAGAATGAATGTAAAAAGTACGAGAATGAATGTTGTGTTGGTAACTTCTGTGATGACTAATGAGTATGGAGTTCCTTTTGCAAGTGTATGTACTTGTGTTAAATTTAGTGAAACCTACCAATATGTTCTCTAATAGGCTAATAGTAATACAATTCTTTGAAATGTATCACTATTGAATTGGAGCATGTTGCGTGTTTTCAGTATAACTAGAGCAGCTGTTCTATTACGCTTTTTGGCCTTCTACCTTCCTGAATTTTTATGAATTTACAGATATTGTCCCTGTGAAATCTCCAGATTCCTTGACTGATATGGATGAACGAGTAGGAAAGTCGACTTATATGATACTACTGGCAATTTCAAGAACAAGTGTGAACCATGATATTGTATATTAAGTATTTCAGACCAAAATCCGTTAGAACTATAATATCAAAAGTAATTGTTCGACAACTAAAATTACAAGTCCGAAATTATTATTGGAGATGCTGCATTCTGTTGTTGTGGTGGCTGAAGAGACTGATAAAGAATAATTCTGTTAGCAACTTGGCTACTATCATGTTGAAATCCTCGACAAGAAGGGTAAAGAAATGGTAACGGAGAGTCATTTCGAATACACACCTGCACAAACAAAAAAAATACATTATTAGAAGAACATTCTTAATCGTATAATATATCAAAATAACATTAAAGTTCAATTGTGTAACTTACCCATACAAAATGCTTAGCTGAGTCAATCAAAACTATTGTTACGATTTTCTTTGGAGCGTTTGGTACTGCGCCCAAGATCTTGAGTGGTAAAAATGTCCAACAATCGGTAGAAGACAAAGTCACAAAAATCACATCATAACGGTTTGATACAAGAAGTCCAAGTCCAACTTCAAACCAATATTCCTCGGGTGCAAAATGCTTCCAAAACGATATCATCTTTATATATTTGGCAATTTGTTCTTCACCCCCACACACATCTACATAGTATTGCCTATTAACATTTAGTTCATCCAATAGATCACATCGAACTTTCGCCCATTCATTTTCATTTCCATAAATCTCTTGTGCAATCGATCGATACCCGCAGTGACCATCACCTCTGACATCCACACAATCCGTTATGCAACGCGAAAAGTAATCGGCAATTGCATTTGGATATGGGAAAGGTGTGCATGACTTATCGTCCTGTATTTTCATAAAAATAGTATTAATAAAAAATGTACAATATGTTTCAATACATTCATATTGAAAAATACTTACCTGTGAAAACGACAAAAGAGTTGTAGGAGTGTTGACTGGCGCCGTAGAAGAAATAGGAGTGCTGACTGACACAGTTTTTGCTTTCTTACGACTAGTCTTTCGAAACATCTTCTCTGTATATTCCCAATGTGATGGATTTCTTGAAACAGAAGTCTTTTTCGGGCGCCCTTTGGTCTTTTTAACTTCTGGGTCAACTATTTTCGGAGGGTGCAATAAATTTTCCGCAAACTCAGAAAACTTTCGCATCATTTCAACGTTGCCGGATGATAAGACATCATCTGCAAGTCTACGTAATCTGTCTTGCTCTTGAATTTCTCTAGTATCATGGTCATTCCCGTTGCTTATATCCTCCGTGGGAATGCAAAAAGTCCTCCAAAATCTGTGAATAGAATCTAGTTCTATACACTTATCTGTCCAATTTACAAATATATTTACAAAGCAATCTCTAACAACAACAATAACAAAAGTAATAATATCAGTTAATAGTTTTACCTGTATTGACTAAATCAATAATCTCGCATGCACAAGGTAGATCATGAGTTGTCTTTAACGCACAATTGTTACAATTTACCTCTTTCAGTGCATCATTAAGAATTCTAATCGCATTGTGAGTTACATTTTGCGTTAATCTTCGATAAACAGGCATAGCTTGAGTAAGATGAAGACGAATAGTCTTTGAACGTGCAAACTCCTCTTTTATTGCATGATATTGAAGGTTCACAGCATGATGAATTGTTTCAAAGACAGTGTCGAGTCCACCAACAGAAGTTCGTAACAAGCGTTTAAGTGATGCATGTGCGCCCTCAACCCTTTGACCATCAACAATATAAATAAGATACCAATAATCACGAAATCAAATAAAAGGACAAATAAAGTAAATAGTATTACCTGTTTGTAGTAACATTGCCAAAGTGCAACACTTTGTCGGTCCAAGCTGATACAAAATTCTCTTTATATTTATTGATCCAAGTGTTTTTGCAATATTCTTTCAGACCCGGAACAAATTTGTATACCTTGTACATCTCCTCCTCATTTTCGAAAAATTCTTTCTCACTTGTAGATCTTACCATTCGTGTCCATCTCCCTTTTGCAAATGTTTCACCGACTGAACCTGAATTTTTTATCCTAGTTCTTTTCACCCACGCTTCGACATCTTTTTCTATGTGACGTCTACATAATAAGTGCTTAGCACTTGGAAAGTTCTCCTTAATTGCACCAATTAAAGCTAAATCACAATCGGTCAAAAAAACAATATTCTCATCTGATCCTATTACTTCTCTCATACATTTTAGAGCCCAATTATATGACGATGTTTGCTCATTTTCCAAAAATGCAAAGAACATAGAGAAGTTTCTACCAACCGGTGTAACACCTATAACTTCTAGTAGTGGCATCTTAAACATGTTAGTCCTGTAGGTACTATCAGCAACAATTACAAATGGATAAAGTTTCAAAAGCTTGAGTGAATCGGGATGTATAAATAGAACATTTGTCAGGACTCTCTCACCTTTTTTTTCACCAGGTTTTGTCTCATGAAAAGTTCGATATCCATGATCATCAGCAAGTTTAAGCAATTGTTCAGCAGTTGTGCGTTCTTCTCTAGAGGTTTTTTTCGCTCTTGCACGAATATTATACACTTGCTTGGAAGTAACATGTATATCCTTCTTTCTCAACTCAATTAGTATGTTAGCAACCGAAATTTTACTTGCTGTCATGGACAAAATCAACTCTTTTGTTTCGGCACTAAGAACATTATCCTTTACTCCAATGAAGTGGTTGTGAAATCCATTATGTACATCTAACCTCCATGTACCGTCAACTTCTCCGACTGCCTTGAGTTTAAAAGGACACCAACATTTTTTACTCCCCGTATTTGATTTCGTGGAGGGAACGTTAAAATTCCCTCGAAATTGATAATGTCCAGATCTGTCACACTTAAGCCAACGCTCACCATAACCACGATGTGGGTGATGAGTACCTAGCCGCACGTGTATATCATGCAATAGTCCAATTTCTCTAACTTCTGCTATCAATTCATCGTGATTCCTGAATTTTTTTCCGAGATTGAAAATGTGTCCGGTATCTATCATTTCAGCAGAAAATTCTTCATACTCATCCGACTCTAAGTCCGAGTCCTGAAATTAAAACAAAGATGTTTTAATGTGTCCGGTATCTTTATATATGAAGATAGGTACATATTTGTCTCGTTTTCATCTTAAGACGGATTTTAAAGTTTCGCAACAAAGAATAATGTCCTCAACAGTTCCCATTAAAAAACATAATACACATCTTAAACACAAAACAAATCATGTATTGATGTATAGTATTGTAAATAAGACAAAACATATTTGCAACCAAGCAGGCGCTGCTGCACACTGTCCCAGACCCCGTAGCTAAGCAGGCAGCGAGGGTACCAGGAGACGGAATTGATCAGCATCGCTAACCAGGTAGCTAGACAAAAGGTGAAAGTTAGCATCGGAATGAGCGAAAGTGAAGCTGACAGAAGAATCTCCATTGCTGACGAAAGTCAACTTGCTAGGGTCATCCAAAGATGGTGTTAATTTGGCAGTAAAGGGAAAGTAGCAGTGCAAAGCGCGGGAGAGGGAACAGGCGCTGCTGCACATATTGACTAAAGGTTGTTTCATAAATAACATCATTGAGCAAATCATATAATTACACGGCACATATGCAAATCATATAATTACACGGCACATATGCAAATCATATAATTACACGGCACATGCAACATTAATTTCATATGCAAATCATATAATTAAGTAGGAAGTCGCGTTTGGAGGAATGGGATGAACATATGCAAATCATACATTCATACGTCATTAAAAAGAAGGCCTTTAATTACACCTTGCTACATAACTTAATTAGGTTAAAACTGAAAACGATTTAAAGAAACCCTAATCTAATTAGTCTAAATCAATTTTTTAATTTCATATAAAATAATTGATAAAGGTAGAGATTAAAATTATTACCTGATCGATACGAGAGTTATCATCCATAGTTGTGTAGGTTTTTTTTTTGTGGGGGAGAGAATCAGAGAGAATTAGAGAGAAGAACTTTTTTTAGGCAGAGGGCATAGAATGGAAAAGTAATGAAAAAAAGGGTATGAATGAGTAAAACTCGTGTATGAATGAGCAATTACGTTTTTTTTTACAGAGCCTTATAAATTAGAAGGACCGAAAGGGAAAGAGCTTGAGCATAACGAGATCATTTTCTTTGAATGTATTGCATAATAACAAGAGCAAGAACAGGACCCACTTCATTTGCTTATCTTCCATGTCTCTGTCTCTTATTTGGGCAAATATAAGAGTTCTTTCACCAGACTCTGCCTCTTGTACTGCTTCTTTCGTTTTAATGAAAACCCAACCCCCATTTTTTAATTAAGGAAACAAATCAATGTATCTAACCGTTAAAAAATGTATCTAGGTTTTAAGTAAAAACATATATCTACTGTCAAAAAACGTAACTAGGTTTATGTTAAAAAGTAAAAAAAAAAGTATGTACTCCTTCAAAAAATGTATTTAGGTTTATTTAAAAAAGGAAAAAAAATGTATCTACCCCGTCGAAAAATGTATCTAGGTTTAAGTAAAAAAAAAATGTATCTACTCCGTTAAAAAATGTATCTAGATTTATGTAAAAAAGTAAAAAAAAGTGTATATAGGTTTATGTAAAAAAAAGTAAAAAAATGTATCTACCCCGTCAAAAAAATTTATCTAGGTTTACGTAAAAAAATAAAAAAAATGTATCTACTCTTTCAAAAAATGTATCTAGGTTAATGTAAAAAAAGTAGAAAAAAAATGTATCTACTCATTCAAAAATGTATCTAGGTTTATATAAAAAAGTAAAAAAAAAATGTATCCGTCAAAAAATGTATCTAGCTTTACGTAAAAAAGTAAAAAAAAATATTTTATAGTTGTCTAGAATTGGTAAAAAAATGTATCTCTCCGTCAAAAAATATATCTGTAAAAAAAGTAAAAAAAAACGTATCTACCCTGTCAAAAATTGTATCTAGGTTTAAGTAAAAAAAAATGTAACTACTCCGTCAAAAAATGTATCTAGGTTTAGGTAAAAAAGAAAAAAAATGCATCTACCCGTCAAGAAATGTATCTAAGTTTAAGTAAAAAAATGTATCTAGGTTTATGTAAAAAAGTAAAAAAAAAATGTATCTACTCCGTCCAAAAATGTATTTAGGTTTAAGTAAAAAAAATGTATCTACTCCGTCAAAAAAAATGTAAATAGGTTTATGTAAAATATCTACTCCGTCAAAAAATGTATCTAGGTTTAAGTAAAAAAAATGTATCTAATCCGTCAAAAAATGTATCTACGTTTAAGTAAAAAAAAGTATCTACTCTGTCAAAAAATGTAACTAGGTTTATGTAAAAAAAGTAAAAAAAAAAAAAAAAATGTATCTACTCCAAAAAAATGTATCTAGGTTTATGTAAAAAAAGTAAAAAAAAAAGTATCTACTCCGTCAAAAAATGTATCTAGGTTTACGTAAAAAAGTAAAAAAAATGTATTTATTTCTTCAAAAAAATGTATCTAGGTTTAGGTAAAAACAAGTAAAAAAAATGTCTCTACTCCTTCAAAAAATGTATTTAGGTTTATGTAAAGAAAATGTATCTACTCCATCAAAAAATGTATCTAGGTTTATGTAAAAAGTAAAAAAAAATGTATCTACTCCGTTAAAAAAATGTATATAGGTTTACGTAAAAAGCTTAAAAAAAAGTATTTACTCCGTAAAAAAATGTATCTAAGTTTGTGTAAAAAGGTAAAAAAAAAAATTTATCTACCCCGTCAAAAAATGTATCTAGAATGTGGGTTGTGGGTATTTTTTAACTGTTGATTGTGTTTTAATCCAATGGTTGTAGGTCGTTCTCACCGTATGCACCGAGTGTTCTTTCTCACCGGATCCTAAATCCGGTGAGAACGATCATTCGGTGCATACGGTGAGAACAACTCTCATTCCTTAGATTAAACTAATTGTACGGCTAATATAAAAACCCAACAAACCCATGAACTCCCCCCTTCTCCCTATTAGAAAGTCACTCCATATAGCTCTTTTTTTTTACAGAGCCTTATAAATTAGAAGGACCGAAAGGGAAAGAGCTTGAGCATAACGAGATCATTTTCTTTGAATGTATTGCATAATAACAAGAGCAAGAACAGGACCCACTTCATTTGCTTATCTTCCATGTCTCTGTCTCTTATTTGGGCAAATATAAGAGTTCTTTCACCAGACTCTGCCTCTTGTACTGCTTCTTTCGTTTTAATGAAAACCCAACCCCCATTTTTTAATTAAGGAAACAAATCAATGTATCTAACCGTTAAAAAATGTATCTAGGTTTTAAGTAAAAACATATATCTACTGTCAAAAAACGTAACTAGGTTTATGTTAAAAAGTAAAAAAAAAAAGTATGTACTCCTTCAAAAAATGTATTTAGGTTTATTTAAAAAAGGAAAAAAAATGTATCTACCCCGTCGAAAAATGTATCTAGGTTTAAGTAAAAAAAAAATGTATCTACTCCGTCAAAAAATGTATCTAGATTTATGTAAAAAAGTAAAAAAAAGTGTATATAGGTTTATGTAAAAAAAAGTAAAAAAAATGTATCTACCCCGTCAAAAAAATTTATCTAGGTTTACGTAAAAAAATAAAAAAAATGTATCTACTCTTTCAAAAAATGTATCTAGGTTAATGTAAAAAAAGTAAAAAAAAAAATGTATCTACTCATTCAAAAATGTATCTAGGTTTATATAAAAAAGAAAAAAAAAATGTATCCGTCAAAAAATGTATCTAGCTTTACGTAAAAAAGTAAAAAAAAATATTTTATAGTTGTCTAGAATTGGTAAAAAAATGTATCTCTCCGTCAAAAAATATATCTGTAAAAAAAGTAAAAAAAAACGTATCTACCCTGTCAAAAATTGTATCTAGGTTTAAGTAAAAAAAAATGTAACTACTCCGTCAAAAAAATGTATCTAGGTTTAGGTAAAAAAGAAAAAAAATGCATCTACCCTTCAAGAAATGTATCTAAGTTTAAGTAAAAAAATGTATCTACTCCGTAAAAAAATGTATCTAGGTTTATGTAAAAAAGTAAAAAAAAATGTATCTACTCCGTCCAAAAATGTATTTAGGTTTAAGTAAAAAAAATGTATCTACTCCGTCAAAAAAAATGTAAATAGGTTTATGTAAAATATCTACTCCGTCAAAAAATGTATCTAGGTTTAAGTAAAAAAAATGTATCTAATCCGTCAAAAAATGTATCTACGTTTAAGTAAAAAAAAGTATCTACTCTGTCAAAAAATGTAACTAGGTTTATGTAAAAAAAGTAAAAAAAAAAAAAAAAAATGTATCTACTCCAAAAAAATGTATCTAGGTTTATGTAAAAAAAGTAAAAAAAAAAGTATCTACTCCGTCAAAAAATGTATCTAGGTTTACGTAAAAAAGTAAAAAAATGTATTTATTTCTTCAAAAAAATGTATCTAGGTTTAGGTAAAAACAAGTAAAAAAAATGTCTCTACTCCTTCAAAAAATGTATTTAGGTTTATGTAAAGAAAATGTATCTACTCCATCAAAAAATGTATCTAGGTTTATGTAAAAAGTAAAAAAAAATGTATCTACTCCGTCAAAAAAATGTATATAGGTTTACGTAAAAAGCTTAAAAAAAAGTATTTACTCCGTAAAAAAATGTATCTAAGTTTGTGTAAAAAGGTAAAAAAAAAAAATTTATCTACCCCGTCAAAAAATGTATCTAGAATGTGGGTTGTGGGTATTTTTTAACTGTTGATTGTGTTTTAATCCAATGGTTGTAGGTCGTTCTCACCGTATGCACCGAGTGTTCGTTCTCACCGGATCCTAAATCCAGTGAGAACGATCATTCGGTGCATACGGTGAGAACAACTCTCATTCCTTAGATTAAACTAATTGTACGGCTAATATAAAAACCCAACAAACCCATGAACTCCCCCCTTCTCCCTATCAGAAAGTCACTCCATATAGCTCTTTTTTTTTTTACAGAGCCTTAAAAATTAGAAGGACCAAAAGGGAAAGAGCTTGAGCATAGCGAGATCATTTTCTTTGAATGTATTGCATAATAACAAGAGCAAGAACATGACCCACTTCATTTGCTTATCTTCCATGTCTCTGTCTCTTATTTGGGCAAATATAAGAGTTCTTTCACCAGACTCTGCCTCTTGTACTGCTTCTTTCGTTTTAATGAAAACCCAACCCCCATTTTTTAATTAAGGAAACAAATCAATGTATCTAACCGTTAAAAAATGTATCTAGGTTTTAAGTAAAAACATATATCTACTGTCAAAAAACGTAACTAGGTTTATGTTAAAAAGTAAAAAAAAAAAGTATGTACTCCTTCAAAAAATGTATTTAGGTTTATTTAAAAAAGGAAAAAAAATGTATCTACCCCGTCGAAAAATGTATCTAGGTTTAAGTAAAAAAAAAATGTATCTACTCCGTCAAAAAATGTATCTAGATTTATGTAAAAAAGTAAAAAAAAGTGTATATAGGTTTATGTAAAAAAAAGTAAAAAAAATGTATCTACCCCGTCAAAAAAATTTATCTAGGTTTACGTAAAAAAATAAAAAAAATGTATCTACTCTTTCAAAAAATGTATCTAGGTTAATGTAAAAAAAGTAAAAAAAAAAATGTATCTACTCATTCAAAAATGTATCTAGGTTTATATAAAAAAGAAAAAAAAAATGTATCCGTCAAAAAATGTATCTAGCTTTACGTAAAAAAGTAAAAAAAAATATTTTATAGTTGTCTAGAATTGGTAAAAAAATGTATCTCTCCGTCAAAAAATATATCTGTAAAAAAAGTAAAAAAAAACGTATCTACCCTGTCAAAAATTGTATCTAGGTTTAAGTAAAAAAAAATGTAACTACTCCGTCAAAAAAATGTATCTAGGTTTAGGTAAAAAAGAAAAAAAATGCATCTACCCGTCAAGAAATGTATCTAAGTTTAAGTAAAAAAATGTATCTACTCCGTAAAAAAATGTATCTAGGTTTATGTAAAAAAGTAAAAAAAAATGTATCTACTCCGTCCAAAAATGTATTTAGGTTTAAGTAAAAAAAATGTATCTACTCCGTCAAAAAAAATGTAAATAGGTTTATGTAAAATATCTACTCCGTCAAAAAATGTATCTAGGTTTAAGTAAAAAAAATGTATCTAATCCGTCAAAAAATGTATCTACGTTTAAGTAAAAAAAAGTATCTACTCTGTCAAAAAATGTAACTAGGTTTATGTAAAAAAAGTAAAAAAAAAAAAAAAAAATGTATCTACTCCAAAAAAATGTATCTAGGTTTATGTAAAAAAAGTAAAAAAAAAAGTATCTACTCCGTCAAAAAATGTATCTAGGTTTACGTAAAAAAGTAAAAAAATGTATTTATTTCTTCAAAAAAATGTATCTAGGTTTAGGTAAAAACAAGTAAAAAAAATGTCTCTACTCCTTCAAAAAATGTATTTAGGTTTATGTAAAGAAAATGTATCTACTCCATCAAAAAATGTATCTAGGTTTATGTAAAAAGTAAAAAAAAATGTATCTACTCCGTCAAAAAAATGTATATAGGTTTACGTAAAAAGCTTAAAAAAAAGTATTTACTCCGTAAAAAAATGTATCTAAGTTTGTGTAAAAAGGTAAAAAAAAAAAATTTATCTACCCCGTCAAAAAATGTATCTAGAATGTGGGTTGTGGGTATTTTTTAACTGTTGATTGTGTTTTAATCCAATGGTTGTAGGTCGTTCTCACCGTATGCACCGAGTGTTCGTTCTCACCGGATCCTAAATCCAGTGAGAACGATCATTCGGTGCATACGGTGAGAACAACTCTCATTCCTTAGATTAAACTAATTGTACGGCTAATATAAAAACCCAACAAACCCATGAACTCCCCCCTTCTCCCTATCAGAAAGTCACTCCATATAGCTCTTTTTTTTTTTACAGAGCCTTAAAAATTAGAAGGACCGAAAGGGAAAGAGCTTGAGCATAGCGAGATCATTTTCTTTGAATGTATTGCATAATAACAAGAGCAAGAACATGACCCACTTCATTTGCTTATCTTCCATGTCTCTGTCTCTTATTTGGGCAAATATAAGAGTTCTTTCACCAGACTCTGCCTCTTGTACTACTTCTTTCGTTTTAATGAAAACCCAACCCCCATTTTTTAATTAAGGAAACAAATCAATGTATCTAACCGTTAAAAAATGTATCTAGGTTTTAAGTAAAAACATATATCTACTGTCAAAAAACGTAACTAGGTTTATGTTAAAAAGTAAAAAAAAAAAGTATGTACTCCTTCAAAAAATGTATTTAGGTTTATTTAAAAAAGGAAAAAAAATGTATCTACCCCGTCGAAAAATGTATCTAGGTTTAAGTTTAAAAAAAATGTATCTACTCCGTCAAAAAATGTATCTAGATTTATGTAAAAAAGTAAAAAAAAAGTGTATATAGGTTTATGTAAAAAAAAGTAAAAAAAATGTATCTACCCCGTCAAAAAAATTTATCTAGGTTTACGTAAAAAAAAAAAAATGTATCTACTCTTTCAAAAAATGTATCTAGGTTAATGTAAAAAAGTAAAAAAAAAATGTATCTACTCATTCAAAAATGTATCTAGGTTTATATAAAAAAGTAAAAAAAAAATGTATCCGTCAAAAAATGTATCTAGCTTTACTTAAAAAAGTAAAAAAAATGTATATACTACTTCAAAAAATGTATCTAGGTTTATCTAAAAAAAATATAAAAAAATGTATCTACTCCTTCAAAAAATGTATCTAGGTTTATGTAAAAAAGTAAAAAAAAAAAATGTATCTAGTCCGTCAAATAATGTATCTAGGTTTAGTAAAAAAGTAAAAAAGATGTATCTACCCCGTCAAAAAAATGTATATAGGTTTACATAAAAAGGTAAAAAAAAAAAAAGTATTTACTCCGTAAAAAAATGTATCTAATTTTATGTAAAAAGATAAAAAAAAAATTATCTACTCCGTCAAAAAATCTATCTAGAATGTGGGTTGTGGGTATTTCTTAACCGTTGATTGTGTTTTAATCCAACGGACGTGACTCGTTCTCACCGTATGCACCGTACACTAGTACAAAAAGTGCTATTAACATCGGTTTTTACTAAAACTGATGTAATGGATCTAATTTTTGTTATTTACATCGCTTCGAAATCAAAACCGATGTTAATTGTATAATTTTACATCGCTTCGAAATCAAAACCGATGTTAATTATATAATTTTACATCGATTTGTTATAAAACCGATGTTAATGATAATTAATTGCATCGGTTTAAGTAAACTGATGTTTAGCAATAAAGATAATTTTTGTTATTTACATCGCTTCGAAATCAAACGAGGTTAATTATATTATTTTTACATCGATTTGTTATAAAATCGATGTTAATGATAATTAATTGCATCGGCTTAAGTAAACTGATGTTTAGCAATTACGATAATTTTTGTTATTTACACTGCTTCGAAATCAAAACCGATGTTAATTATATTATTATTACATCGATTTTTTTAAAACCGATGTTAATGATAATTAATTGCATCGGTTTAAGTAAACTGATGTTTAGCAGTTAAGATGACAAAAATAATACATCGGTTAGTTATTAATTATGAACCGATGTAACAATTCTGCAGAAAATACATCGGTTACTTATTAATTATGAACCGATGAAGCAATTTTTTTTGTTAATTTTCCTGAATGCTATTGACATCGCCATATTAACATCATTTCTTAATATAAACGATATAATCTATAATAATTGAGTTGTTATCATCGGTTTTAGGAAAAAACGATGTTTTTTTTTTTTTATTTTATTTCACTTATTTACATAATCTATTAACATCGGTTATTTAAAAACCAATGTTAACTTATTTATATTGCATCAATATCACTTTATTAAATTAAACCGATGTAAAATCAATCCCCTAGACGCGTGATAGAAAACATATTTACCTACCGTTCAGTTTCCCCGGTCTGGATTCTCTCCATTACCCGAAAAGAAATGGACATCCATTACTTTTAAACGGTCCGGATTAAATTTTGAGACGATCTAGTGGTTATAATTATTTCATAAAAATAATGTTTTATTAGATGGATAGAGAAAATATATTAAAATAAGTGTGTATTAGAGAGCTAATGGAGAGAAAGTAATGGAGAGGATCCAAATTCCAGTTTCCCCTTCCCCCTTCCCTTAATTTTCACAGAAACTTTGTATCTTCAATAACGCTCATAATCGTCTCCCTCTTTCTTATTACCAAATCACAAGAAAAAATAGAAGAAGAAGCAGAAATCGACGACGACATCAATGAACACCTGTTTCCAGGATCAAACTATCACGATACACCTCCATCTTCTCACCTTTTCACTTCTTTTCCCCACTTTGCTCTAATTTTTGAAGGTATGTTTATTCTTTTTATTTTCAATTTATTAGCCTAATTGTTGTTTTGTTTGTATAATTTGTGATTGTAAATATTATTGTGATGTTGTTATATGTTTTTATAAACATTTGTGATTGTTATTAGGTTTTTAATTATTTATTTAATTAGGGTTTGTGTAAATTGGGAATAGGGTCTATATAAATTCGGGATTTTGATAAAGATATGTTCATATAATTATAAATTGGGGATTTTGATAAACTGTCCATATAATTTAAGATTAAGGTTTATATAAATTAGTGTTTTTCGCAAATAATTTGAGAAATTTTTTTCCATTGTGGGTGAAAGAGGGTTGGATTTGGATAATAAGTGTTAATGACTTGGAAAGGATAGCAGCTTCGAGGCAGTTAAACCGGTTGCTTACTCGAAAGTATTCTGCCTGTCTGAGAGTACTCTGCCAAGTTACTTCCTTACCAAAGAAAATTCTGGTATTACGTTCAAGCCAGATTGCATAGATTACAGCCCCAAGACAACTTCTGAATAGGCCTGATTTCCAGTGTTTCTGCTGACCTCTACCCCTGCACCAGTACACTTCAGTCCAAAAATCAGTACTTCGACCTCTAACTTGAATCCAGTCCATAATACCAATCCAGATTGCTTTAGAGTAAGGGCATCTGAAAAACAAGTGAGCATATGATTCCCTCGCTGCCTTGCAGAGACAGCACCAATTAACCATACTGATCCCTCTTCTACTTATGTTGTCCAAAGTAGCTAACTTCCTTTGGAGAGCAAGCGAAGCTATGAAGCTGTGCTTTGGTAGCACATTTACATTCCAAATTACTGTATCCCATCTAATGCAAGCGTACTTAGGACGAATTACATTGTAAAGCTTACTCACATTCAATTTCCCATTATACTGACAGTTCAACAAAGTCTGTACAACAGCATCTGTACTTTATGCAAACTGTAGCAGAGAGTCCCTTGCATCCAAAATACTACATCAATATTTTCGCCATCGATTCAGTTTTTTGTATGCTGTTGTAGTGGACAAATTTAGTTATGTTAGTTTACAAATCATTTAGATAGTGTATAACTCGGCGGAATTTGTTTTCATTTGCTAATTTACAGTTCTCATTTGTTAATGTCTGGCTTGGTGAGCTGGCTTCCTATGCGCTTGTATGATTCTTATTTGCGACTTCTTTACGACTTGACATTTATTCTGTATCTAATTTTCAGATGCAGGGCCGACAATTTGATATCCGTTGTCACAATATTACTTAGGCAATGAATTGAGATTATATAAGGTTAGCCTTTGAATTATTACATTGTTGGTACATGGTTACAGGCCCATGTACCTGATGAAATCGTCACAGCTGTATGTGTAAACTTAATCTCAATATACATAAGTTTGAAATTTTTACTTTTGTCATCTTGATTTGGGAACAATATAATTGTATTTACTTAATAGATGGTGAAAGAGCGACTTTCTGTTTAAGATGCAAAGGAATAAGGTTGGCTTCTTGATGGGTACCCTTGAACCGCAGCTCAAGCTCAAAGTCTTGAACAATTAGGAATCAGACCTGATATTTACATTGTTTTAGAGGTATGACTCTTGCATCATATTTCTCTCCGTCCAATAGGTTTTTTATGAGATAATATCATCCTTTAAAGGTGTTAGATTGGTTATGCAGTGGACACATTTTTTAGTGATTCGACTGTACTAAGTAGTGCTACGTTTTACTCACTTCTACAGTAGCATTAACCAGCTCCTCATTCTTATTGGTTGTATCTCAGCCGAAACTAGTACAGTGATCCCCTGATTGTTACAAACGGCCAATTTTAATTAGAGGTTGTACGGTCATAACATGAACCTGTTTTAGTTGAACAGCTAACTGGTCCACCGTCCATGCAATGCATTTTCTAACTCAGAGAGTCCAAAACAGTTTGATCCTTTTCATTTTGAATTTGCGAAAATGTAAAGAATTAGTATCGAAGTGGATTATCCTACACAAGGCTCCCACATAATAGTTGAAACCGGCTATTTCAAACTATATGTCGCGGTAGCCTGCAGGGTACAGGCGGCACATTAACTGCAGTGTGCATGAAAATGCAAAACCAAGTAAAGTTTTATACTGAACACTTGATGCTGCTGTCCCCAATCCCACATAATGTATATATTTGTTAAAAGAACTACATTTCCTGCCGAGGCTGGAGGTCTGGGTGAGAGATGTTCACGAGAAGATATTTTATACTGATATATTTCCTGACACTCAGGTTGCTTATGAAGTTCTGACCCAGAGATGTATTGGCAGACGGCTTGATCCGATGACAGGAAAGATATACCATGTAAATAGTTTCCCTCCTTCAACCGAGGAAGTTAAACTAAGACTCATCGCTCGTCCAACTGACACTGAGGATAAGGTATGTTGGTGTGTGTTATTGCATCTCCCTTTCATACATACCCAATTGATGCTGAACAGTAAAAAACAGGTGAAGATCGGAGAACGTGTAGGATACTTCATATTGTAAATGAAAATTTGGTAATTTCTCTTCAAGGAGAGTATGTAAATGGAGAGCAAAACAAGTACTCTCCACTCTCTGCTATCGTACATGGTGCAAATCCTGTACTATTTTACACAAGCAATCTAATGTTACTGAAGCTCTGTCCTTTTCATCTTTGGAAACTTAGATTGACCAAAATTGCCCAAAAGAAGCAATATTTGATGAAATAAAATTTTTGCTGAGCGTAATTTTGCGTAGTGTATTTCAGGTTCGTATAGATATTGTTCGTAATTTTTAAGTGCCTAAGCTACCTCTTCCAAATAATTATTGGTTCTTTTGCGTAGTGTATTTCAGGTTCGCAAATGACAATTGCTCAAATGAACGAGGTTCGAGAGCTTTGGTCGCTTATTGTGGAAAAACGTCTAGTTTATGTATGGGTTAGATATCTAGAAATTATTATATAGTGTTTTAGATTACTTTTATGCATGGATACCTAGTAAAAGATTGTAGTATACGTTTTAAAGTACTTTGAATGGAAGGAATTGTAATACGCTATGATATTTTTTTTTGGTATAATAAATAGTTGGGTTTGAATTCTTTGGAAGGCATGAGATGCAGAGTTATTATTTGTATGTTGATTCATTTTGAAGGTCTTCCACTAGTGTATGGATGTAAACATCACAAATAGGTTCCGATAAATTACAATCATTTACATTACATCAGTTTTGAATATAAACCGTTGTTATTTAATAAATAAAGATAATATTTACATAGGTTTTAGACCAAAAACGATGTAATCCACACATTATTAACATTGGTTTGTAACAAAAAACGATGTAATTGAGACACTATTAACATCGGTTTTACTTATTACCGATGTTAATAGTATGCTATTTACTTCGATTTCACACCAAAAACGATGTATTTGAAACACTATTAACATCGGTTTCATTCATAACCGATGTCAATGGTATACTATTAACATCGCTTTTCACTTATAACCGATGTTTATGGTATACTATTAACATCGCTTTTCACTTATAAACGATGTTAATGATATACTATTTACATCGGTTTTAGAAATGATGTAAATGGAAAAATACTCTAAATGTCGCCCCCAGATACATCGCCAAAAAGCGATGTAAATGGGGCAAAATAAGCGATGTCAATGAGGCTTTTTCTACTAGTGGTATAATCGTTCTCACCCGATCCTAAATCTATATATATATATATATATGTATATATATATATAGAGATTGCATCGAGTGAGGTCTATGATCTTAAATGAGGATTGAGGTCTTCCTAATAAGAACCATTGGATCAACAAGAAGAACCATGAGATGATGCCACCTAAGTAATGTACAATTTCAGCCAAAAAGTAAAATACACACCAGGGGGAGTCGAACCCGCGACCACAGGTTGTGTGTCAACAGCACTTTACCAGATCAACAATAGCATCTTCAGTGATTAATATAACATTGTATTATATGTAACACGCATTTTTTGAAGTACAATTTATGGTCAGATTTAAGCAACAAAATATAAGTGTTGCCTACGGGGTTCGAACCCAAAACCCACAAGTTATATATACCAATGTCTTATCCACTGTTCCATATACCATTTGTTGATTAGTTTCATACTGTAAAACATTTATACAATTTTTTACGAAATCTTTGTTTGGAATTAACTTAACAAGTATACCCGTTTCGCATCAATTGTTTAATTATTCTTCTTGCTTCTTCTTTGGTTGCCTTGTTAATTGCTTCTTCTCGAAATGTTTTTTTTCTTAATTTTTTTTTGTTCTCGAAATGTTTTTTTCGAAAATGCTTAAATACACATGGCTAAATGCGTAGATACACATGTCTAAATGCGTAGATATACACCTTTAAATGTATAGATACACATGGCTAAATGCGTAGATACACATCTCTAAATGCGTAGATACACATGTCTAAATGTGTACATACACATCTCTAAATGCGTAGATACACACCTTTAAATGCGTAGATACACATGGCTAAATGCGTGGATACACATGGCTTAATGCGTAGATACACATGTCTAAATGTGTAGATACACATCTTTAAATGCTTAGATACACATGGTTAAATAATGCGTAGATACACATGGCTAAATACGTAGATATACACCTTTAAATGCGTAGATACACATGGCTAAATACTTAGATACACATGTCTAAATGCGTAGATATACACTTTTAAATGCGTAGATACGCATGGCTAAATGCGTAGATACACATGGCTAAATGCGTAGATACACATGTTTGCATGCGTAAATACACATGTCTAAATATGTAGATGCACACCTTTAATTGCGTAGAAACACATGTCTAAATGCGTATATACACATGTTTTAATGCGTAGATACACATGTCTAAATGCGTAGATACACACCTCTAAATGCGTAAATACACATGTCTAAATACGTAGATACACATGGCTAAATGCGTAGATACACATCTCTTAATGCGTAGATACACATGTCTAAATGCGTGGATACACATGTCTGAATGCGTAGATACACACCTCTAAATGCGTAGATACACATGGCTAAATGCATAAATACACATGTCTAAATGCGTAGATACACATCTTTAAATGCATAGATACACATGGCTAAGTGCGTAGATACACATGTCTAGTAGATACACATGGCTAATTGCGTAGATACACATGTCTAGTAGATACACACCTTTAAATACGTAGATACACATGGCTAAATGCGTAGATACACATGACTAAATGCGTAGATACACATGTCTAGTAGATACACACCTTTAAATACGTAGATACACATGGCTAAATGCGTAAATACACATCTCTTAATGCGTAGATACACATCTCTAAATGCGTAGATACACACCTTTAAATGCCTAGATACGCATGCATGGCTAAATGCGTAGATATACATCTTTAAATGCGTAGATACACAACTTTAAATGCGTATATATACACCTTTAAATGCGTAGATACACATGGCTAAATGTCTAGATACACATGGCTAAATGCGTTGATACACATGGCTAAATGTGTAGATACACATGTCTAAATGCGTAGATACATACCTTTAAATGTGTAGATACACATGACTAAATGCGTAGATACACATCTCGAAGATTTTTTTTCTCGAATTTTTTCATTACAATAACACAAGTTACTCAATACAATATCACGGTTTCTCTAAAACAATATTACGAAAAAAAAATGAAAAACAAAATCTTAAGAAAAAAAAATGTCGAGAAAAAAATTTCGAAAAAAAAATCTCGAGAAAAAGAAACTCGTAAAAAATTTGGAGAAAAAAAAATTTCGGAAAAAATGTTTCGAGAAAAAAAAATTCGATGAAAAATTTTTCAAAACAAAAATTCGGAGAAAAGATTTTTGAAAAAGAAAATTCGAAAAAACAATTTGAATCCCTAGGCAATTATTGTCTTCGAAAATGTTTCCGTCTTAAATATTACACAATATCATATTAATCAACAAAGATATTGTGATCTATCGGTTTAGAAGTCGGCCTTTGAAATCTGAGGTCTGGAGTTCGAACCCCAGTGGCAACAGATTTTGATTTTTGTTTAGTAGAACAGCTTTGCGTGTTAAATAGTAAAGAATACAATATTAATCAGCAATAACTGTGTGGTCTCTTGGTTAAGTTGTTGGCTTTGAAACAGTAGGTCGCGGGTTCGACCCTTTAAGATGACAATTTTGTTTTTTTGCTTAAATCTACATGTAGACCTCAATCCTCATTTAAGATGTAGACCTCAATCCTCATTTAAGATGTAGACCTCACTGGATCCTCGCTCTCTATATATATATATATATATAGATTTAGGATCGGGTGAGAACGATTATACGGTGCATACGGTGAGAACGATCTCCCTTCCTTAGATTACAAACATCAACGACCCATGTTACCCACTATTTATGTCACAAATATCTCTGAAATTCGAATTCCAAAACAACCAATTATTAAATTATTACACATGCATATGTCAGCCAACAACCCCATTCATCCAACATGTCAAGACGCCATTGCCATTATCGGAGGTTCGACATCGCCTCGTCGGCGCCGGTGTAGATTAAACCTAGATATATTTTTTTGACGGACTAGATACATTGAAATATATATTAGATACACTTTTTTTTTCTTTACCAAATCTCATCTACACTTTAACTTATTGTATACAAACATAAACCTGGATACATTTTTTTACGGACTAAATATATTTTTTTTTAATTTTTTACATAAATCTAGCTACTTTTTTGACGGAGTACATACATTTTTTCACTTAAACCTAAAAACATTTTTTTTACGGAGGAGATATTTTTTTTTTTTTACTTTTTTTACATAAACCTAGATACATTTTTTGACGGAGTAGATATATTTTTTGACGGAGTAGATACATTTTTTTTACTTAAACCTAGATACACATTTTGACGGAGTAGAATACATTTTTTTTTATTTTTTTACCTAAACCTAGATACATTTTTTAACGGAGTAGATACATTTTTTTACTTAAACCTAAATACATTTTTTGATGGAGTAGATACATTTTTTTTTTACTTTTTTACATAAACCTAGATACGTTTTTTGACGGACTAGATACATTTTTTTTTTACTTTTTTACATAAACCTAGCTACGTTTTTTGACGGAGTAGATACATTTTTTTTTTTTACTTTTTTACATAAACCTAGATACATTTTTTTACGGAGGAGATACATTTTTTTTACTTAAACCTAGATACATTTTTTGACGGAGTACATACTTTTTTACATTTTTTAACGGGTAGATACATTTTTTTTACTTAAACCTAGATACATTTTTTATTTTACTTTTTTCACATAAACCTAGTTACATTTTTTGACGGAGTAGATACATTTTTTTCCTACAATTATAATATAGGGTTAACTCTACCGAGATTGTTCGGCACAACGGCACAACTACAGTCAAAGCTACTCTTATTCCTCGCACGCAATCGGTATTAAAGAAAGTAATAATAAAGCCCTTTACTTTTTTCTTTATAAGGGAGCTTAAGGTGCATATAAACTTTCTTTGGGTTTGGAACGAATTAAAATGGAAAATAAATGTAAGGGCTTTGTTTCACATGCATTATTTCCCAGGGGGAGTTGCACGAAAGGTTGACTTTTCCAAACTGCAGTAATTTGATTTGGAATACGATTCTATCATATTTTGATTTAATAATGAACACCATCAGATTTTGATTTAATAATAACCTTCAGATTGGTTTAATCCTACGATCAATGTTTGTTCTCACCGTTTGCACCGAATGTTCGTTCTCACCGGATCTTGATATATATATATATATATATATATATATATATATATAGAATTGGGATCCTATGAGAACCACCAATATAATGAGAACCATGAGAACTCTACCTTACGGACTTTTTTAAAAAAAATTAATGACATATTTGGATTCGGCATGAAATTTTATGGCCAGAGAACATATTTCGTGGTCCAGAAAATATATTCTAGTGACGAAAATCGGGGTGAGATACGTATTAATAATTTTCATGCACCTACTACCGATTTTTACGTATCTATCTTTTTTCATGCATCTAGAACTCGTTTTAATGCACATAGAGCCTATTATTTTATGCACCTAGTAGTCATTTTCATGCATGTAAAAAATTTCATGCACGTAGTGGTCGTTTTCGTGCATTTATAGCCGTTTTAGTATAGCTAATTGTATTTTGGTACACTAAGTATATATTTTGTTAATAAAATCAATAAATGATGCTAAAGTGTGTATTTGAATAAGTTAAACTAATGCTAAATGATCCATTGAAACTTTCGAAGCGAGATTTGGTGGAAATTTAGTGAGGGTTCTCACGGTTCTCATTATAAAGGTGGTTCTCACCGGATCCCGACCCTATATATATATATATATATATATATATATATATATATATATATATAGAAATTGAATCACGTGAGGCCGTGTTCTTAGCGTGAGGCTGCCGGACCGATCTTTACCGTTGGATCTAAAAACAGTGGACGCACGAGATTACGCCACGTGTCACTATATATATATAAAAAAAAAAAAAGAGAAACTGACTCACTCAGTTTCATTAATTCTTTCCCAGTCTCGCTCGTCTTCTCAAATTCTCTCTCGCTCTCTCACTCTCTCACTCTCTCACTCTCTCACTCTCGCTCGCGGTAACGGTTGTTTCTTCTTCCCGAAATCATCAACAACCTCCATTATCATCTTCTTCGCATCTTCTTCGTATGTTATTTGTTACATTTTTATTCTTTAATTAGTTTAATTACTTATTTTTGCTCTTTATTTTGTTTTTTTTTGCTATTTTCTGCTGGATTATCATTAGTTTAGTGTTTATTGTTATTTTTCATTGTTAGTGATACCTAGGGTTGTGATGAAAATATCTAGGTTTTGAGAGTGTTTTTATTTATTTTAGTACGTTATAATGTGATTTGTTTGTCGTTCTTTGGATGTGTGGTTTATTTTCGAAGATTTGAGGCGAAATAAGCAAGCATTGTCGTTCTTCGAAGTTTTTAACATCAACAACCTCCATTATCATCTTCTTCGTATGTTCTTCGTATGTTCGTATGTTATTTGTTACATTTTTGTTGTTTAATTAGTTTAATTACTTATTTTTTCTCTTTATTTTGTTTTTTTTTTTGCTATTTTCTGCTGGATTATCATTAGTTTAGTGTTTATTGTTATTTTTCATTGTTAGTGATACCTAGGGTTGTGACGAAAATATCTAGGTTTTGAGAGTGTTTTTGATTATTTTAGTACGTTTCACAGAATACGAATCCAGTTTCACAGGTTAAGCTTCTAGTTTCACAAGTTAAGAACTCAAAAAAACAGGATATTTTATTAACAGGTTTCACAATATAGTCATCTAGTTTCATAAAATAAGCATGTAGTTTGACTTCATAAGCTTCTAGTTTCACAATATAACCTCTTAGATTCACATAATAAGTTTCTTTCAGTTTTCAGTTTAAGTTTATTTTCTATTATTTTCAGTTTAAGGTTCTTTTTCTGATTCTGTGATTCTCAGCCATTATTATGTGAAACTAGAAGCTTAGGTTGTGAAACTAAGCATTTTATTATGTGAAATCTAAGAGTCTGTGTTTCACAATGTATGCTTTTTGATTCTATTTTGTAATGCTTGTAGGTTACTTTGTGGTTTTAAACTTAATTATCTTTGGTCAAATATGGAAAACTGGTGCAAGGGGTGGGTAGTGAATCTTCACGCAAAAGATAAAGCAGAATATGTCCAGAATTACATAACAGAAAAAAAAGGCCATGGCATTCTCATTTACTCCCTTACGGACTGTTGAGCTCACAAACAACCGTTATCAACCCCAACTGGCTGTTTTTAATAATCAAGATGTAATGAATAACATTTTCAAACAACTTAAGTGTAACCTAGATAAGGCAATCATGGCATTGGTCTGTCGGAACTGGTGTCAGCTTTTCCTCCTACACCCTAGTGCACCTCTCATTCGAGTTGCGTATGGGATTTCTCTGCGTATCAATGATGTCAATGGTGTGAGAATAGTTCGTAGGGGTTCTAGAATCATTTATAAAAGATGCAAGTGCTTTATGACAAATGATCCGCGATCTAAATTACTCCTACATTATTTGCAAAGTGAAAATCCTTACCAAAGTGAACACCTTAGAGATCTCACTGATGCTTAAATCGACCAAACACAAGAGATGCTTGACATTTTAGATGTGCCATCTCCAGAACTTGACTTAGCAGTTGCTACTTCGACAGAGTTGATGACTCGGACAAAACTATCTTATTTTGATTTACCTTTCTTGACATTCAATATATAGCATAGCTGCTCAACTTTGTATCACCTTTTTGCATCTTAGTGGCTGGCCTAAATGTCTTTTTGTAGTGCTCTTCTGTAATTACATCTATCAAGCCAGCCTTTTGTGTAATTATCTAGCTATGTATGAATGATATTTTTAATTAATCAAGTTTCTTTTCCTTATTATTTTGTGAATATAAGTGCCTGTTTTTGTGATTCACATCCGATATCTTAAGTTTCTTTTTTGTTATTCTGTGAAACTGGAAGCTTATGTTGTGAAACTAAGCCCTTATTCTGTGAAATCTAAGAGTTTGAGTTTCACAATGTAAGCTTCTTAGCTTCTTGTTTAAGTGTTCTTTTCCTTATTCTGTGAAACTAGAATCTTTCGTTGTGAAACTAGAATCTTATATTGTGAAACTAAGCCCCTATTCTGTGAAATTTAAGAGTTTGGGTTTCACAATGTAAGTTTCTTGTTTAAGTGTTCTTTTCCTTATTCTGTGAAACTAGAAGCTTATATTGTGTAACTAAGCCCATATTTTGTGAATGTAAGAATTTTGTGTTTCACAATGTAAGCTTCTTGTTTTCACACTTTAAGTTTTCTTTGGCTTTTTCTGTGATTCTCAGCCCTTATTCTGTGAAACTAGAAGCTTAGCTTGTGAAACTAAGCCCTTATTATGTG
Organism: Silene conica; assembly: GCA_029255685.2. Lineage (NCBI taxonomy): Eukaryota > Viridiplantae > Streptophyta > Magnoliopsida > Caryophyllales > Caryophyllaceae > Silene > Silene conica. The sequence goes on along the minus strand of CM055316.2, from coordinate 9,365,507 downwards.
AAATGTAATAGTCTGGGTTTCACAATGTATGCTTTTTGATTTTATTTGTAATGTTTGTAGGTTACTTTGTGGTTTTAACCTTCCTTACCTCTGGTCAATTATGGAAACATGGTGCAAGGGGTGGGTAGTGAATGTTCTTGCAGAGGATAAAGCATATTTTGTTCGGAATTATATAAGAGAAAAAAAGAGGCTATGAAATTTTCTTTTGCTCCCTTACGGACTGTTGAGCTCACTAACAATCGTTATCAACCCCAACTGGCTGTTTTCAATAATCAAGATGTAATGAATAACATCTTCAAACGACTTAAGTGTAACCAAGATAAGGCAAACATGGCGTTGGTCTGTCGGAACTGGTCTCAGCTTTTCCTCATACACCCTAGTGCACCTGTCATTGCAGTTGTGTATGGGATTTCTCTGCATATTAATGATGTCAATGGTGTGAGAATCATTCGTAGGGGTTATAGAATAATTTATAAAAGATGCAAGTGCTTTTTGACTAATGATCTGGGAGCTAAATTACTCCTACATTTTTACCAAGGCGACAATCTTTTGCAAAGAGGACACCTTAGAGATCTCACTGGTGCTGAAAACCCAAAAGTGAATGAGTTGATTGACAATTTACAAGTGCCATCTCCAAAACATGACATATCACTTGCTACTGCACACACTTGCTGACTCGGGCAACTTTATCATATTTAGATTTACCTTTGTTGCTCGATATGTAGCACAACTCCTCAACTTTTGTATCACTTTTTGCCGTGAAAGTGGCTGGTCTAAATGTGCTCGGTTTTAGTGTTTTGTAGTGCTCTTCTGTAATTACGTCTATCAAGGCAGCCTTTTTGTGTAATTACCTAGCTATGTATGAATGATATTTTTAATGAATCAAGTTTATTTTCCTTATTATCTAGCTGTGTGAATCTAAGTGCCTGTTTTTTTGATTCTCATCCCATATCTTAAGTTTCTTTTCCTTATGTTGTGAAACTACAAGCTTATATTGTGAAACTAGAAGCTTGTGTTGTGAAACTAGAAGCTTATGTTATGAAACTAGAAGCTTATGTTGTGAAATCTGAGGGTTTGGCTTTCACAATGTAAGCTTCTCGTTTCATTGTTATTTTCGTTATTCTGTGAAACTAGAAGCTTAGGCTGTGAAATTAATCCCTTATTATGTGAAACTAGAAGCTTAGCTTGTGAAACTAAGCCCATAGCTTCCTGTTTTCCTACATTTCTAAAATTTCATGTGATATTGATGTGCTGTGTTGTTTGTGTACTGCTTTCATTACCAGTTCCTATTTATCAAAAAATGGTTATTGACGGTTGGTGTAAGGGGTGGGTAGTCAATGAAGTTGCAACAGATTTAGAGGATTTCGTTAACTCCAAAAAATATCCATTAGAGGACATGAACTTCACTAGCAACCGTAACCAAGCACCATTATATTCCGTTTTCACCAATGAAGACTTAGTTGACTCCATATTTCAGCGACTTAGCAATGACGATAAAGCAAACATGGGAATGGTTTGCAAAAGATGGTGTCAGTATTTTCTTATTCATCCACGTGCGCCATTCATGCAGAGCGCATATTGTCTTACCCTGCGCAAAAACGACATCAATGGTGTCCGTATTATTCGTAGTATTCGTAGGGGTGGCAAAATCATTTACAAAAGGTGAAAGTGTTTCCAGGAATCATCAAAGGGAATTGAGACTCTCTTGCATTTCAGTCAACTGAAAAATCCATTCCAACAAGAACACCTTCGCGACCTTACAACTGATGAAATGACAACAGTTATTAATTTCGTAAAGTCTTTGAAAGCACGACCAGAAGTGTATAGCCTACTAGATACCTTCGCATACTACGAGTTATATCGGATGACAGTATCAACGCCATCTCCTGCTGACTTAGCAAATTTGGAGTACTGAAATTTGATGTGTCCTTTTTTTTCTCTGAATTTAAGTGCTTGAATTTGTGCATGTATTGGCTGGCCTAAATGAATGAGCCAGACTAGTGTATAATTATCTAGCTATGTATAATTATCTAGATATGTATGAATGATCTTTTTAATTAATCAAGTTTCTTTTCCTTTTTATTTTGTGAATCATCCGAATCTAAGAGCTATTCTGTGAATGTCAGATCTTATTCTGTGAAACTAGAAGCTTATTTTGTGGAAACTAAGCTCTTATTCTGTGAATCTAAGATTTGGGTTCCACATTGTAAGCTTCTTTGTTTCACAGTTTAATAATTTTCTTTTCTTTATTCTGTGAATATTAGCCCTTATTATGTGAAACTAGAAGCTTATATTGTGAAACTAAGCTCTTATTCTGTGAATCTAAGAGTTTGGGTTTCACATTGTAAGCTTCTTTGTTTCACGGTTTAATAATTTTCTTTTCTTTATTCTGTGAATTGTCAGCCCTTATTCTGTGAAACTAGAAGCTTATTCTGTGAAACTAAGCTCTTATTATGTGAATCTAAGATTTTGGGTTTCACATTGTAAGCTTCTTTGTTTCACAATTTAATAATTTTCTTTTCCTTATTCTGTGAATGTCAACCCTTATTCTGTGAAACTAGAAGCCTATTTTGTGAAACTAAGCCCTTTTATTCTGTGAATGTAAGAGTTTGGGTTTCACATTGTAAGCTTCTTTTGTTTCACAGTTTTAGGTTTTTGGTGTCGTATCTGCCGTTCGACTAAGAAGCAAGGGAATGGTTTAGGGTTGGATTAGGGGGATCTGCGGTAGCGGATCCCCCTAATCCAACCCTAAACCCTTTCCCGTCCCGTTTTAGGTTTAGGAATACCCGGCCCCATATTTTCACCCGTCCCCAAAAAAGGGTTCACCCGTCCCCCTCTAGGGTGTCTTATCTACCGTTCGACGAAGAAGCAAGGGAAGGTTTTAGGGTTGGATTAGGGGGATCCGCGGCAGCGGATCCCCCTAATCCAACCCTAAACCCTTTCCCGTCCCGTTTTATGTTTTGGTTGTCGAATTTACCGTTCGACTAAGAAGCAAGGAAAGGGTTTAGGGTTGGATTAGGGGGATCCGCGGCAGCGGATCCCCCTAATCCAACCCTAAACCCTTCCCGTCCCGTATTAAATCATTAAATAATAAGAGCACTTAGCATTCACCAAAACTGTTTCTAGTTTCACAAGTTAAGCTTCTAGTTTCACAATTTATGACCCTAGGTTTCACAATGTAAGAAAACTTATTCTGTGAATGTCAGGTCTTCTTCTGTGAATCTAGAAACCTATGTTGTGAAACTAAGCCCTTAATCTGTGAATCTAAGAGTTTGTGTTTCACAAGTTAAGGTTCTTGTTTCACAAGTTAAGGTTCTTGTTTCACAGTTTTATGTTTCTTTTCTTTATTCTGTGAATGTCAAAACTTCTTCTGTGAAACTACAAGCTTATTGTGTGAATCTCAGCCCTTATTCTGTGACTCTTAAGAGTTTGGGTTTCACAATGTACTTCTTGTTTCACAGTTTAAGTTTATTTTCCTTTTTATGTGAAACTAGAAGCTTATTTTGTAAAACTAGATTCTTCTTCTGTGAAACTAGATCCTTCTTCTGTGAAACTAGATCCTTCTTCTGTGAAACTTATTTTCTTAATTCGTTTGTATTTACTTTTTACCTGAGATTCACAGAATAAGCTTCTAATTTCACAATGTAAGCTTCTTGTTTCACAGTTTAAGTTTATTTTCCTTTTTCTGTGAAACTAGAAGCTTATTTTGTGAAACTAGATCCTTCTTCTGTGAAACTTATTTTCTTAATTCGTGTATTCTACCATTTATGCATAACAGGAAGCAAGCTAATATGAAGCGATCGGAACATCCATCTTCTACTAGTGAAATAGTTGAACCTTCTGCAAAAAAGAAACGAAACTATAAAGAGCGATTGCCGTCATTGAGGACCCAGATGTCTCCTGCTGGGCTTTACAACTTTATCCATAGTCCACCCTCAGAACAGCAGATTGAAGCTATCAAAGAAATGGGGTTTGGGGGTCTTTTACTTCTTAAAACGGATGTTCTTCCAGGAAACTTAGCATATTGGCTAGTTTCAAATTATAACCCAATAAAAGGATGTTTGTTGGGTGGGAAGCTTCCAATTTTAGAGGAGGATATACATCCATGTCTTGGATTGCCAATGGGTCCCAATGTTGTTGTTGAAGCGATAAATGGAGATAAGTGCCCCCTTTATTTATCTACTTTGGGGAAGTTCACTAAACAATATGGCGTTGGTTCCATTGACGTCAAACATGTTCTGCAAAAGTTCACTACACAAAGAGATGAAGGAGATGATTTCAAACGCAACTTCATCGTTTATATTTTCTCTGCTATTTTAGGCGGTGTTGTAGGGAACAAGGTCAGTTTGAAAGTGCTGAAAAGTCTGGTGAATACTGAGTTGATCTCCAGTTTCAACTGGTGCAACTTTATAAAAAAGAAATTGGCTGACCAAGTTCAGCCTTGGCAAAAGGAAGAGTTTGGGGTTATACAGGTGAAAGAGAATTGGTTTGGTGGACCGATTATTGTGTTGCTCTTCATTTATCTAGACCGTTGTGTCTTTAAATCCCGCATTGTGAGTCGTCAATTTCCTACGTTATCGACTTGGACAAAAGATGCTATATCCAAGAGAATTAAGGAGGAATTGAATGACCCAACTTCCAAGGAGAGAACTTTCGGCAGGGGTTCTGTTGAGCCTCCAATTGTCAGACGTGAGCAGCATGAAACTTTGCTTGCTATCGAGTTTGCAACAGCCAAGCAAGCACAAAAATCTAAATCATCTGTTCAGCAAATTGTTGTTCGGCAACCTGAACAAGAAGAATCTGAACAAGAAGAATCTGGAAAATCAGAACAAACCAAACATGAAGGAGAAACTGAAAAGCCTGGCATTTCTGAAGATAGCAGTGATGTGAAGCTTGTTACTAAGCTTGTGAAATCAGCAAAAGTAATGGCTCATGCTTTCATGAACTACAAATGTCTTGTCAGTCAAGCTTCCGTCAAATTACCTTCGTCAGCAACAGTTTCTAAACTAGTTGCAGCTGTTGATGGTATTGCAGATGGATTTAGGTTGTCTCAACAAGATAATAATGAGCAGAATGAGGAGAATGTTGAGACAGCAAATAATGAGCAGAATGAGGATAGTGGGGAGATTGATGATAATTTGGAGAATGATGATAATGAGAAGCATAACGAGAAGGCGATTGTGGATGGTATTGGTGAGAATATTCATGAGGATGTGGATAATTTTTATGGGTGGTCTGAAGCTAAATTGTTGGCAGCATTGGACATAATGGGTGACTCCTTTCAACCAATACATCCACATTGTTCACCACCAAAATCAGAAATGCCAACCTTTAGGCTCTTTCCAGTTAATGACCACTTTTTATCTCAACCCTCTCAACCCGAACGTGAACCCTCTCAACCCAAACTTGAACCCTCTCAACCCTAACGTGAACGTGAACCTGAACCTGAACCTGAACCTGAACCTGAACGTGAACGTGAACCTGAACCTCAACTTGAACATTCAACATGTTGTGATGAACCCGAACCCGATCGTTCAACATCTTGTGTTCAACCTAATCAGCCTGAACCTTCAACATCATATGTTCATGCTAAAGGACCTGGACGACCTTCTATGTCCACACCAGTGGTAGAGGATCATCCTATGGTAGGGAGTAGTGATAAAGAGGTCATTGACGTAGGAGATACTCCGAATGTTTACAAGCATCGATCCAAAGGTGAATGTCATTCACCTGTCAATCCAAAGGTGAAGAGGGCCATAGTTCCATCAGAGGTCTATCGATCTTCGTATCTGCAAAGAAACATGAATATTCTTAAGGGTTTTACTCAAGCGGAGAAGTCTGTATTGGATTTCATCTTTTTGGATTCATGTGAAAGGTATTGACTTATTTTATGAATTTTCAAACCTTGTATTTTAATATTTCAGCCTGTTTTATTAACATGTTTCACAATATAGCCTTCCAGTTTCACTTAATAAGCTTCTAGTTTCACAGAATAAGCTTCTTGTTTCACAGCCCTTATTCTGTGAAACTAAGCCCTTATTCTGTGAAACTAGAAGCTTATGTTGTGAAAAGCCCTTATTCTGTGAAATTTAAGAGTTTGGGTTTCACAATGTAAACTTCTTGTTTCACAGAATAAGCTTCTGGTTTCACAGGATAAGTTTCTAGTTTCACATGTTAAGCATCTAGTTTCACAGTTTCACAGTTTCACAGTATGTCCTTCCAATTTCACAGAATAAGCTGCTAGTTTAACAATGTAAGCTTCTAGTTTCACAGAATAAGGTTATTGTTTCACAAGTTAAGTATCTAGTTTCACAGTTTCACAGTTTCACAATATGTGCTTCCTGTTTCACAGAATAAGCATGCAGTTTCACAAATTATGCTTTTAGTTTCACAGTTTGGTCAAATTTACTAAAAATCAAAATACTCTTCTTTTTTAATTTTGATCGTATATTTAATACCATTTGAGAGTGTGACCTATGCTTTTAATGACTGTTTCCAGTGACATTCTTTTCAAAAGTCAAACCCAGCAATTGACAAGGAAGCAATTGACGAGCTTGACTGAAAGTGATCAAGTATCTTCTGCTGTGATAGATGTTTGGTGTGAGTTTCTAAACAGTGGTGAGAGCTTGAGATCACGAGATTCTGCTTGTCGTTTATTTGTGCCACACTCCACGCACAGTGTTAGTCTCTCTACCCCTTTTCTATAATCCCATTTTACATGGTGTGCACTTATAATCATTACTCACACTTGATTCGATTTTTGTTCCAGTGTCTCGACAATGTTGATGTTGCTGCTACCCAATTAGTAAGTTTTTTTATATTTGGTCTTATTATATTCAAGCTTTAAGGTGGACTTGTCTTTTTTATTCATTGCATTTTTATCTGTTGTCTTCCAGATTTTGACTCCAATCATCTCTCCCGAATGCCCACCGTTCTTGTTTTGTTTTGATCTGAGACCGGAATCTTGCAAATGCCAAGTCATCCATGCTATGAAAGACACACCTGTTGATTATACTTCTCTTTTAAAACATACGGTACATCTATTTTACCTATTTTGGGACTCGTTCTTACTCCATTACCTTACTAATTTCTCTTTGTAATTACTCTTTTGTTCATACAGCAACACAAGCTCATCAACCTTCTTCAATCAAAGTTCCCAGCAGTGACAAGTATTGCTTCAATGACGATTCCAGAAGTGTTTATCCCAAAATCAAATCTGAAATCCAAACAAATTGATAATGGCCTCTATCTGCTGAACATAATGGAGAATTACAAAGGGAGCAAAACTAATTCTGTAATAACCATAAATACTGTAAGATTGCTTTTCAACATCTAATTTAATTTCTATACAATTGCCACAACTTTATTTCCTAGTTTTTCTGAAACCCATTTTGTTTGCATCAATAGGAAACTCAGCGCAAGCGTTTTGCATTGCGGGTGTGCTATCATATTGTTACATGTTCTGTTAACCTGTCCAAAGAAATTGTCACAAAAAATGCACTAGAATCGAGTTCCTCTATGACACCACCTTTTACTGTGAATGAATTGGTGGCTTGTGTTGGGAGAAGAACAATCGCAACCAAATTGTAATGTCATACTTTTTCTTTGATTTCTTGAATTATGGTTTTTTAAATTGTGTGAGATATATTGACTAATTGCATTTTGTTCAATAATTAAGTGAGGTTCTGGTGTCCACTCCGTAGATGGAAGTCATTAGAGATGTTTTGCAGACCCTTAATTCGCGTGGCCTTATTATGGATCAGGTAAGTATTATTTTCCCATTCCTGACCATGTTTCTTTTTTTACATGGTTCCTTATTTGGTGAATCTCAGACCTTATTCTGTGAATCTTAGAGGTTTTTTTTGTGAAACTTGATGGTGATTTCGTGAAAGTGGATGCTTCATTTTGTGCACGTTTTATTTGTAGATCATTGATATTGTTGGGATTAAGCGCACAGTTGGTAAAACAAATGTGATTTACTTGCCAACGACAGTATATGTGAGCTTCAAATCCTTCAGATGTTGATATTCAAGTGTTTTTCATTCTGAAAGTTGCTCATCCAGAGACTAATATTGCCTTTTTTGTGTCATTCAGGGTGCTAATGCAGATACTAACCCAGAGATTTGGGGTCAATATATAAAGTCCTCATACACTCCAGTAGATGGTAGCCAGATTGATTTGGTCAGATCCTTCAGTTCTGCTATTCATTTTGTTATTTATTTACTGTCATTCATGTGTGTTTTTTGATTGATTATTCTTGTACATTTACTATCTCAGGTTTTTATCCCTTTGCATAGCGATACATTGAAGCATTGGTGGGCTTGTATTTGCGACATAAAGAAGCAAAAAAATTACATCCTTGACTCATCCATGGATATAAAAGTGGATGAAGAAAACAACAAGGCCATGGACATTGTATGATTTTTTTTCCAAAATATTGTAGAGTTTTTGTTTTAGTATACCCCAAAATATATTTTTGATCTTTTATTGTCCTTTTCTTCTCAGTTGTACAATGTTGCAACTATTTTGGGAGAGTCGTACAAATCTTTGAAGAACATGCACATGCATGATTTTGTCAATCTCGAAGTCACTCAACAAAAAACGGGGTGCGTAGTTTGACTTGTTTTGTTAAACTTAGTCTGTGATCATTTGTTGAATCTCAGACCTTGTTCAGTGAATCTCAGACCTTATTCTGTGAAACTTTGTTACACTCATAAGTGCTTATATGTTTTTTTGTCTAGTTATGATTGTGGAGTCTTTCTGCTAAAGTGGTTGAGTGCATTGGAAGATCAGAGTTTATGGACGAACAATGACTATTTTGAGGTGAGTTCATTACTATATGAAAATAAAGCCGTGCATTCCACCAATATTAGCATGAATACACTTCATTAATAATATACGTCACTCTATGCAGGATTTGGTAGAGTATCGAAAGTCGATCATGTTGGAACTTCTTATGTGGAATGAGAATACTGTCAGGTCTTACTTTGTGAATCTACACATTAAAGTTTTAAATTCTTAATTCCTTAGCTGAATATATTGTAATATGTATATTGTACTTGTTTTGGTTTTATAGGTCTTCCCTTGTTAAACCGAAAAGGAAAAAATGAAGCTAAAGCCTGTCAATAATTGAAGGACTTTTTTGTGAATGAATTGTATCTGATTCTCATGCTGTTGGGGACCATGCTGTTTGGGATAATGTCCCTTCCCACGTTGGTGAAACCGACGTGGTCAATCTTGAAGTTTCCTCAACAAAAAACAAGGTGTGTAGTTTTGTTAAACTTAGTCAGTCACCATTTGGTGAGTCTCAGACCTTATTCAGTGAATCTCAGCACTTAGCATTCACCAAAACTGCTTCTAGTTTCACAAGTTAAGCTTCTAGTTTCACAATTTATGAGCTTAGGTTTCACAATATAAGAAAACTTATTCTGTGAATGTCAGGTCTTCTTCTGTGAATCTAGAAGCTTAACTTGTGAAACTAAACCCTTAATCTGTGAATCTGGAGATTTGATGGATTTTATGTCTTTATAGAGTTATATTGCTTCTCATTGCTTGATTTTAACTCCACTTGTAGATGATGAAAACGATGAAAACGAGATGGTTGAGTCATTGCAACTGGACTTCGACATTGTTAAGGCCGCAACAAATAATTTTTCGAAATTGTGGACAAGGTGAAAAGGAATTCCAGTCAGAAGAACTTGGTGAAATGTGTTTTTGTTGTGATGTTTTTGTTGCTGTAAATTGACGTTGTAAATTTTGAAGTTGTAATATAGCCATCTAGTTTCACAAAATAAGCATGTAGTTTCACAGCCTAAGCTTCTAGTTTCACAAGTTAAGAATTCAAAAACTCAGGGCTGATTTTCAACAGGTTTCACACTTTCAGAATTCAATATCACAAGTTAAGATGCTGAAATTAAGCCACAACTACCTCAAAATTAAATCCTCCAACTTGTCACTTACCACTTGTTCATCATAAACAATGAAAACACTACTTATCTAAATTTACTACTGCCGGTAAAATTTGAATATTAATTTGAATAAGTAGTAAATTATTATTCAAATTTTACTGGCAGTAGTAAATTTAGATAAATAGTGTTTTTATTGTTTATGATGAATAATTTTATCAACAAGGTAATAAATTTAAGCAATAAATAAATATAATCAAGCAAGCAGTAATAAATTTAGATAAGGTAAAAGTCATTACAAACATAAATGTCGAAAAATAACATACATAAACGTCTCTAAATGTGTATCTACGCATTTAGAGGTGTATATCTACGCGGTAGCGGATCCCCCTAATCCAAAACTACTTCTAGTTTCACAAGTAAAGCTTTTAGTTTCACAATTTATGACAACAGGTTTCACAATATAAGAAAACTTATTCTGTGAATGTCAGGTCTTCTTATGTGAATCTAGAAGCTTATGTTGTGAAGCTAAACATGTAATCTGTGAAACTAAGAGTTTCTTTTCTTTATTCGTCAACAGGTTTCACAGTATAAGCCTCTAGTTTCACAGTTTAAGCCCTTAGATTCACAGTATAATAAGCTTCACAGTCTAAAAAACCTAAACTATACATCTTCATCTTCGTCTTCTTCTTCTTCTTCTTCTTCTTCTTCTTCTTCTTCTTCTGTTGTATCTCCCTGAAAGAAAATGAAACATTAAAATAAATACTTTTGAGACGTACCTTGTATTGCTTAAGTAATAAAAATTATACTTAAAATTAAAATCAGAATGTATAAGCCCTAGTTTCACAATATAAGCCCCTAGTTTCACAATATAAGCCCCTAGTTTCACAGTTTAAGGCCTAGGATTCACAATATTATAAACAACCTAAAATCAGCCCTTCATCAACAGGTTTCACAGTATAAGCCCCTAGTTTCACAGTATAAGCTCCTAGTTTCACAGTATAAGCCCATAGTTTCACAGTATAAGCCCCTAGTTTCACAGTATAATAAACCTAAATTAAAAAAAAATAAAGTAAAGGAATAATACATACTTGATTCTCAGGAGGATGCTCTTCAAAATCATATGGACAATTTCTTTTATCATGGTGTGACATTCGTTTACAGTTAGCACACAACCTTTTTGGTTTTTTTGCTTTTATGATTGCCTTATTTTTGCTACTGACCAACCGCTTCCCGCTACCCTTGTTCTTAGAGAACTTAGGTGGTAAGACCTTTCCTTCTTTTGGAGCCTTGCAGTTTAGAAGGATTTCCAATTCTTGTTCTTTTGTCAAAGCCTTTGAGTTTGGCTCCAACTTCTCTCGGAATTCTTTTACAGGCTTAGCAAATTCTCTCACATCAGACTCTTTTTTTCTTTTGAGGATCCCCACAGTTGCATAAATCTCAGACCAGATCCGAGACATTCCAAATTTCGGGCTACTACTAGGATTGTAGTTGTCCAAAAGATTCCCATTCAAATCATAAATAGGGTTTCTAAGTGCATTCTTACTCCACCTACCCAAAATGTATTTCTCAGGTATTTCCTTAGTTTTACCAGAGCAAACCCAAATGATGTGATAACATAGAATACCTCTCCGTTCAAATAGTTTACAGGAACATCTCACGTCCATTGTTCCTTTAGTGTACTCAACTGTGTAGCTCTTTTTCTTGATCGCGTCTTCAACTATCAAAATCTCAGAGTTAGTTACAGGATCTGGTGGGGTGTATCCACCCACACTACACCCATTTATCGAGCCCTTAACCTCATTTTGAAAGTCATAGAAGACTTCATGTGTATATACTCTCGCTCCATGGGCTTCCCAGTTTGAAGAATATAAGGTTTCAGACATTGAATCATCACTCTGTGCTTCAAGAAGCTTTAGAGCATGCCTTTGTTGGTCGATGGCACTCTCAAACCTCATCCAAAACTCAACCAAGGTCCCATATTTATTCACAAATCTTTTAAAAAAACTATAAGCACTCTCTGATCTCTGTGTGGTTCTTAAAATGTTACCCATCGGAACATTTCTGAAATACGTCGGTATCCATTTGTGTCTTTCAGCAAACTTTCCACTCAACCATATATTATCCTCTAACGAGAATTCTGTGATGACCTTAACCCAATTCTCCTCAAATTCCTCAGGTTCCATATCATTGCTCCAAACAACATTGTTCAGACGTGATAAGAAGTCAGTGTCTTTGCAAATTGTGCTCCCAACCTTGTCTGTTACTTTTTTCATAATGTGCCACATGCAAAACCGATGTCTTGCTGTTTTGAACACAACTGCATGTAACAAAATAAGATTACTCGAAAAAATCATCCTCTTTTATCAACAGGTTTCACAAATATAGGCTTGTAGTTTCACAGAATACGAATCCAGTTTCACAAGTTAAGCTTCTAGTTTCACAAGTTAAGAACTCAAAAAATCAGGATTTTTTATCAACAGGTTTCACAATATAGCCATCTAGTTTCATGAAATAAGCATGTAGTTTCACTGCCTAAGCTTTTAGTTTCACAAGTTAAGAATTCAAAAAATCAGGCTGATTTTTCAACAGGTTTCACAATATAGCCATTTAGTTTCACAAAATAAGCATGTAGTTTCACAAGTTAAGAACTCAAAAAATCAGCCTCTTATATCAACAGGGTTCACAATATGGCCTTCCAGATTCACAGTATAAGGATCTAGTTTCACAAGTTAAGCATGTAGTTTCACAGTTTCAGCATCTTCAGCTTGTAGTGTCACAAGTTAAGAAAACTAGAAAAATTGCACGATATACAAACATACCAGGGAACGCCTTTTTTATTCCTGCATCTTGATCAGTGATAATGTAATTAGGTTCTTTTCCACCCATTGATTTCAGAAATTGCTGAAACGCCCACATAAATGCTTCATCGTCTTCATGATCTAAAAGAGCGCATGCAAATGTTATTGACTTTTTATGATGGTCAATGCCAGTGAAAGGGGTGAATATCATGTTATATTTGTTAGTGCCATAAGTTGGATTGAATGAAATTGCATCACCAAACACTAAGTAACATCTCTTTGCCTCAACATTTGTCCAAAAAATCCTTGTCAAAGCTTTCTCAGAATCGATTTCATGCACAAATTCTAACCCTTTTGTGTCACGGAGGGTTTCCAAACGTGAGATAAACATGTCTCCATCCTTACTCTTAATGAAAAACTTCAAATCCCGTTGGATATTCTTGAATTGTGAAAGGGATCGGAAGCCCCCACATTTTCGAACCCTTCGACTTGCTCTTTGCATAGCTGGAATGTTAAGCTAGCCCCAACATTAACTCTTGAATTCTGGACAATCATTTGCTTATGAAATTCATTCATATTTGCTGCAAGTTTATCAAATTCTCTATTTTTTACAAAGGTCACTGGGTGATTGTGACCCTCATGAAATTGTTCAACGATGTACTTGTTATTATGGAGCTTGAATTTGACCATTGCACGACAACCCCACCTTCTAATTTTGGTTGTTCTTGTAAATGTTTGCTTATTTGAACTTTCAGCCTCATCTCCTTCACTTCCCTTCACACCAGTTTTTGGTTTTGCACTTTTTCCAATATTTGAACCAGTTTCACTTGCAACAGTTTCAAGAGGTCTTCCCTTCCTCTTATTATGGCCTTCACGATTACAAACCATGGCTTTAGTTCGAATATTACCATCACGAAACCTCTTCGTTGTAGATTTCCTAGCTTCAAAACCACAAGCAGTAGCATACACTTGATAGAATGTCATTGCCGACTCTAGATCTAAAAATAACTTCCCAACAGTAGGTGTAATATCTTCTGCAACTCTGACAATCCATTCCTCACTACCACCCGGTGTGTGATTCACCAAAGTAATAGGCGTACCAAACGGTACTGTAGGTGTGGATTGTGCTGTTAAAATTGTAGAAACCTCTCCGTTGGTGTTGAAAATGGAATCAGTACCTATATAAAGTCAAAACATATAAACTAAATTAGCCTTTTTTTTATCAGGTTTCACAATGTAAGTTTCACAGATTAAGCATCTAGTTTCACAGATTAAGCATCTAGTTTCACAGATTAAGCATCTAGTTTCACAGATTAAGCATCTAGTTTCACAGTTTCATCATCTGGTTTCACAATATAAAAAGACTAAACAAAATCAGACTTTTTAATAAGCATGGTTTCACAATATCAGCTTCTAGTTTCACAGTTTATTTTGCCTAGGATTCAAAATATAAGAAAGCTAAACTAAATCAACCTTTTTTAATCAGGTTTCACAATGTAAGCTTATAGTTTCACAATATTCATAAACTTCAATTAAGTCCTATATTCACAAAATAAGCCCCTAGTTTCAGCCTTTTAATAATCACAATACAATAGTCATAAACTTCAATAGGTCCTACATTCACAAAATAAGGTCCTACATTCACGAAATCCAAAAAGCGATCCATATATTCAACAAAATTGAGCAGAAATTGAATCAGAAAACAATAATGTAAACGACAAAAAACGACATACCTGATTTAATAGTAATATTATCATCAACCGTGGTGAGATCTAGATTATCCATAGCTATTAGAGCTGCAAAATAATCGAAAATAATGTCATAAGTAGTATGAAGTCGAGAGGTAAAGAAAATCGTGAGAAAAATTCATGAAATTCGAACAATCGTTGAAAATTCGAAGAATCAAATTATCAAATTACCTGAAAATTAGTCTTAATCTTCTTCCAAAATCAATTGAATTGAATTTGTATGCAAAATCGATGGAATTTACGAACAATCGGAGGAAACTGGAAGAAGGAACAAATCGATTTGCGTTGAATTTAAGGTTTTTTTTTGTCGTAAAGAGTTTTCTAGGTTAGAGAGAGAGAGAGAGTGTATTTGGGTTAGGTTTAATTATGTTTTTATTATTTTTAGTGAGAGAAAGTTTTTTGGCCCAAATGACAAGATTTGGTTTGACCCTAATTTTCAGCCCACATTGAATAATTCGCAAGGGAAGTCGGCCCAACAGCAATATCAAACGTGAATTTGGCCCAAATAGGTTGTGGATGCGTGAGGTTCGGCGGCCTCACCGTAATAGGCGGCCTCACGTGATCCAGCCTCTATATATAAATTGAATCACGTGAGGCCGTGCTCTTAGTGTGAGGCTGTCGGACCGATCATAACCGTTGGATCTAAAAACACTGGACGCACCAGATTACGCCACGTGTCCATATATATATCAAAAAAAAAAAAAACTGACTCTCTCACTTTCATTCATTCTTTCTCACTCTCGCATCGTCTTTTGAAATTCTTTCTTTCTCACTCTCCCTCGCTCTCTCACTCTCTCACTCTCTCTCGCTCGTCGTAACCGTTGGATCTTCTTCCCGGAATCATCATCAACCTCCATTATCATCTTCTTTGAAGAGTCTATTGATATGATATACTCAAGAAGGGGGGGGGGGGGGGGGGGCTTGAATTGAGTATGCCTTCTTTTTAAATCTTCTTCGATGTGTGTATAGTTGTATGATGATCTTCGAGTAGAACAAATAATAAAGAGAGACAAAATATTTTTGAAGTGGTTCAGTCTCACACTTTGAGACCTACGTCCACTATTCTCTATTAATAAAATTAGTACCAACTCTGGATTACAATTTTATCAACCCTACTCGTGCAACTTTGATGTTAGTCGCAACTCTATCTAGATACCGTTAAATATCTAGTTATGACAAATACCGTTAAATATTTGCCTTACAATGAGTACCGCTAAATACTCGTTCTATCTTACGTAAATAAGATAAAGTCTTCAATGTTTCTTGATGTCACAATCTTGAATGAATAAGATCAATGCTTGAGCACTTGAATCTTGAATCGAATATGACAATTATAAGCTCGAACTTTGAAGTAGATGATCGGCGGTTTTCTCTCTCGATTTGCGTGAATATGTATGTGTGTGTCGTGTACAGTAATGTGTCATAGGTAGCCTATTTATATAGAATATATATCTAGGTAATTCAAACCTTAGATGATTTAGGAATATTACTTAAACTAGAATACTAGTCTTTTAGTAACACTACCTTAAATCTAATCTTAATATATTTAGGAAAGATTTAATAATATACTACAAGTATTATATAAGGAATCAATTTCCTAATTCATATTTAGGAAAGAACTTTATATAATAAACAATTAGTATCCTTATTAAAACAACTTCCTAAACCATGTCAAAGATAATAAAATATATTATAATATAATCTTAGTTTGTTTAGGATATTAAATAAATACATAATATTTACTTAACTTAATCCCTTCACGATTTATGGTAACGTGACATGTTACACGTTTCCCAAAGTCGTAACAAACTATATCTAGATTATATTTTTTGACAATTAAGATCATATAAAAATCCTTAGTTTATTTAGTAATAAATAATTATCTCATAAGAAAATTATTTATTCCTATTTAACCAAAAGATATTTTATCTAATCTTATTAAGATTAATAATTCCATATTAAAAATAGAATACCAATTAAACATTAATTGTACATGACTATATTTGGAAACAACAGTTGTTTTAACCAAACATATATATTCCGACCATTTCTTCATAAATAAAGAGTTATAGCTACGAGCTATAACTTGAATCGATCTTGTACTAAAGCTATAGTTGATAAGTATAACTTTAGTTCATTAGGCGCGCTTGTGATCTTCTATCAATCTTCGATTTAGTCAATTCATTGACTAAGATACTTGAGCCTTTTAATACTTGATAGATTAGATCTTGTTAATAATATTCTGTACACTTAGCACACGATTATTCATACGAGTATATAATATATACATAGTTAGACTTGTCATTATCAAAACATAGACATATATACTTAGTATATATATTTGAATACATGGTTCAACAAATTCCCCCTTTTTGATGATGACAAGTCTTCTTAGATTTGTGACTAAGTGTTTGGTTCCCCCTCAATATAATAAGGGTCAATCATAGCAAAGAATTACTTAGGGTTTTTATCTTCTATCTATCCCATATCCTTTAAGAACCCTAAGAGACAATGAATTACCACAAGGAGCAAGCTTAGGCAAATTCTAAATCTAAGTCGCATTTTTCCCCCTCTTGACATCATCGAAAAGATGAGAACAAAGACATAAAACGACTAGAATAATATACTTACGAGACATAAGCATGCATATAAAACGAATTAAAAGATACGAACATAGAAAATATCATACAAACACATACGCAATGTTAAAATATACACAACCGATAGAAATATACTAATGCCAATGGGCCGAATTATGAACAATATTGTTTTAAGAAAATAGGGCCGGCTAGGGTTAGTTGATAATGGCCTATGCAAACGATAAGAAGCAATATGGGCCAAGGCAAAAAAAATAATATGGAAACTGGGCCACATCAAAAGAGAATAAGGTTTGGGCCGGTTAGGGTTAAGAAATCCGAGGGAGGCAAAACAAGATAAGGCCTCAGATTCCTAATGGGCCAGGGAAGCAATTGGGCCACATTTCTAAATTGTTTATAAGTCCACCACCGGACTTGAGCAAAACAACAACAAAACAACGTCATACTTCGAAAACAGAAACGGATAGTCAAGAGCGAGAACTAGAGGCGGGTGTCTTGGCATATGGGCTCACGTAATCGGGTCGGGTGCGGTATTCGAGAGTATCCAATCTATCCAAACAGCTACTAACATTGCGGCCTTGGGCATTAAGTGCGAGCTCGAAATTTAACACCTTGAGCGAGAGTGCCTTGACGGCCTCTAGTGCTTGGGAAGCATCCTCTCGCAAAAGACCATGATCACGCACCATTGCACCACCTTGAGAAGCAAGAAAGGAAAGACGATCGCTCATAGCAAGCAACTCAGAGCACACCACAGAGACCTCCGAGCCAATCTTCACCAAGTGCTTATCAACTTTTTCCATCCACACCCTCACATCCTCTTCGAAATCACGACCTCTCTTCTTACTACTACCCCCTGCCCCATCCAATTCTTTCTTAACTTCACACAGACCAATAAGTTGGTCCATCTTGGCTTCAAGACCCGCAAAAGATGGTGACGGATTAGGAGCGGATTCAGTACCTACATTCTTACCAAACGTAAGATCAACCCCTTCGAAGCAAATCCCCATTAATTTTAACAACCGATCACACATTCGATCACGTGGTTTAATCCCAAAAATTGAGTCATCAACGACACCTTTCTTAAGCAACAATTCGGACACCCACATTCCATATGGAATGTCGATTGTCGAGCAAAACTTTTCTTTAACAAGAACACTAGAAACTTGACAAATTTTATGGCAAATTAGAGATGCCAAGTCGACTTTCTGACCCTCCAACCAACTGAACAACACCACAGCCTCGACACTAGCAAGTTTATCCCTACCACTCCTTCGTGGTAACACGGTGTTCCATAAAAAATTCAAGAAAAAATTCAATTTTGGGTTAAACGACACGGTAAGCAGAGGAGAGACTTCAGTAGCATCTTCATCAAAGTATTTTTTGATTTCCATTTTCTGATCTTTAGAAACGACACTCCATTCCTTTTTGGGGTCAAGATTTAACCCGTCTTGATCAAGTTTAAAAATGTCACAAATATCCGACTTAGTCACAACAACATCCCTACCATTCACGACACCCCTTATCCCGTCATCACAAGATTTAACCGAAGCAAAGAACTGAACCAACTCGATGGGAAATAACAAACCCGAAAAATCACTTATGTATTCCCATCCTTGATATGTCAGAAATTTTTTAAATAATCCCAGAGATTTAGACCCATTAACCCATGACTTAGGATAAAAACGACCCGCATGAATTGCATAAGGTAAAACACGATTGATTAACATACCTTCTTGTTTGGTCATTCGAACCTTCTCAAGACCCTCACGAGTGGCTTCGACAGAGTACTCTGGAAACAGAGGGCGAGGAACTTGGGAATCGAGTTCTTGCATGTCGTCGAAATTAAAAGAGGAGACACGGTTAAGTTTTCGTCGTTTGCTTTGGTCTGGAGTGGGAGCGGCGGTGGCTATCGGAGTTGGAGATGGCGGTGGTGATGGGGTTGGTGAGGGGGGTGTGGGTTTCTTGTTGTGAGAACGGGTTGCACGTGATGGAGGCATTGTTAAAAATGGTGGCTTAAGTCGACGTATTTGGTGGAGGTTTTAAGGAATTTTAATGGAGGTTTGTGAATTTTATGGAGGTTTGGGGTTGTGAGGTCGGTAATAATGGGAGTAGTGTGAGGTAAGTTGAGGGAGTTGGGGTAATAATGGTTTGATGGGTTAAAGTCAAAAGCTAGGGTAGTAGGTTGGGGTACGTGGCAGATGAGGGGTACCACACACGGTTTGTGTGTTTAATTTAGGTAAAATTTTGAATATTGTTTTTCTTTTTATTTTGTTTAATATATATATATATATATATATATTTGTATATTATTACGTATGATATGTAATATGTATATTTGGGGTAATTTATAATACGTGACGTAATATTATTTTGAGATCGGTTGTGCACACATTCATATGTGAATTATATAATATAAATATGATCACAAAATTTATCATCGAATACATACATACACATGCAGCGGAGTATACGGACACAGTCATATAATCTCATCTAAACCGTAGTCAATCATTGGGGTATTTTTGCTTTTAAGATTTGATTAGGTGCCACCGATTAAACCAATTTCCAATCGCAAAGTCTCAAAGCGTTCTCTAGCCAATGGTTTAGTGAAGATATCTGCCCATTGTTTTTCCGTACTACAAAATTCCAATTTTATATTTTTCTTTTCAACATGGTCTCTTAGAAAATGATGTCTAATTTCAATATGTTTAGTTCTCGAGTGCTGGGCTGGGTTTTTAGATATAATTATGGCACTCGTATTATCACATAATATAAGCACACATCCAACATCAACACCATAATCATGTAATTGTTGCTTTAACCATAAAAGTTGAGAACATACCAGTGCGGCTGCAATATATTCTGCTTCAGCAGTTGAGAGAGCGACAGAATTTTGTTTCTTGGATCCCCAAGATATAATACAAGGACCTACAAAGGTAGCAAGTCCAGAGGTACTTTTTCTGTCTAAAGAACATCCTGCATAATCCGCATCTGAATATCCTACTAGGTTAAAGTTACAGTCCATAGGATACCATAGATATAATTTTGAGGTTCCGATTAGGTATCTTAATATTCTTTTAACTGCAATCATGTGTGATTCTTTTGGTGCAGATTGGAATCTCGCACAAACACAGACACTAAACATTATATCTGGACGACTTGCTGTAAGATAAAGAAGTGAGCCAATCATACCTCGGTAAGTTGTTTCATCTACAGACTTACCATCTTCGTCTTTGGTTAACTTCTTATCTGTGACCATTGGAGTAGGCATTGCATGAGAGGTTTCCATTCCGAATTTCTTTAGCAACTCTTTGACGTATTTTTGTTGATGAACTTTGATTCCTTCTTCAGTTTGTTGTATTTGAAGTCCAAGGAAGAACTTTAGTTCTCCCATCATACTCATCTCGAACTCAGAAGTCATCAACTCAGAGAAGTACTTGCACAACTTTTTATTAGTTGAGCCAAAAATAATATCGTCAACATAGATCTGAACGACTAGTAGATCTGAGTTTTCGCTTTTAAGAAATAGGGTTTTATCCACAGATCCTCTCTTTAATCCATTCTCCAATAGGAACTTTGATAATCTGTCGTACCATGCCCTAGGTGCTTGTTTCAGGCCATAGAGAGCTTTGTCCAATTTGAATACATGATCTTTGAGTTTGCTGTCAGGAAATCAAGGAGGTTGTTCAACAAATACTTCCTCTTGGAGATAGCCATTAAGAAAGGCAGTCTTAACGTCCATCTGAAAAAGCTTCATTCCCTTGTGTGCTGCAAATGCAATGAGTAGTCTTTGTGGGGAATAAAGCATGTATTCGCCCTAAACTTGCAGGATTATAATGAAATTTACAGTTGTGAATATTGTCATAAGATAAATAAAAACATGAAAAAGAGTACAACCTTGGGTCCTTGCTTGAATAGGCCTAAGAACAGGAATTAAAGTAAATTCCCTCCTATAACTTGCACCCAAGACTTTGTTTGAGATGATGCCGCGTGTGCTAGAAAATACTCTCCAATTGCCTTGCAATATGGGGAGAGCTATTGAGGTTTTAGATGTGAGATCTGAGTTTCGGGAGAAGAATGCTCTCAAAACCCTAATAGTGAGAATTATTATTCAACAGTTCCTGACATAAGGAGAAGGACTCTCCTTATGTAGCACTTAGGGTGGGTCGGCCGAATTAGGGTAAGAGTGGGCTTTCTCCACTCTTACCTTATTCCTTTGCGTGATTCGACCCAATTTGCTAAATATTATTTGCGGGATTTTTATTATAAATCGCATACGTGTTATCAGATATTAATGCAGTCGATGTATTAATAATGGTCTGATAAAATTACGATATTGTATAATTACCCAAATTAATATAACTGTTTATATTAATACGCGAATATAATATTTAATTAAATATAACCGTTTATATTTAATTTACGAATTAATCATGTAATCCGTATCAGCTAAAATTATTTAATCCGTATTAAATAATAATCTCAACATCTCATTGACTACCTTAATAGTCAATACCTCTGACTAACTGTTTAGTCATATCCGGCATAAATGTGACTGTATTTTCATACCTTCACATCTCTCAAACGTGTGCTATAGGTGTGACGTATAGGGACCAGTTGATCACCGCCATCCGTATGACAATAACGTCAAACTTATCTAGCAAGCCAACCGTTATTGATAAACGTGGATCAACTGGTAATAATACAGAAGTATGCCCTTGTGATCCTTAAAGAGATTTAATAAGTCATTGTACTTAATTGTCAAGGACACCAGCCCTAATAATCTCCCACTTGTCCGTACAAGGGTATGTGCAATGACGTTATCACACTACATGTGGAGGACACAAGGCTCCAACAAACTCCCACTTGTCCGTACAAGTGTAGGTGCGATAACCGATTCTCATATCCTTTTAAAATTTCTCCCACTCAATGCAAGACAATTTGCAAATCCGTATTCGCAAAGGTCGTATCTCACAAGCGATCTGTATCAAGAGTGGTTTCCCCGACTAGAGAGTAACTTAAATGATAAAACGAATCTGTATTCGAGCATGGCCATGCATTTCAGTTACTACTCCTCGATTAGCCCTGAGAAATGATAAAATCCTGATAAGGGTTTGGATATTTCCCTCAACTCGAATCCTGCCGATATCGCGCAGCATGAAATAACCCAGAAAAAAATCCCCTTGGCCCCTGTTACGATGACCGTGGGAAAGAAACCAAAGTTACCCAAAATCTGCCTTAATCTCAAGAGACAGTTGAAAGTCAAAAGACTCGACTCTAAGGAACACTATGGAGGTCCTATCCACGACCTGGCACCCAATGTTATAAAACATTTAGGACTCCATAACGTTGTCACGGGGTGTCCTACGAGATATCCGTATAACTCGCCTTTGTGATTGTTCAGTCATCCACGTGACTTATGGCTCGTTGAACCCACCATCAACCAACGTCACAAAATGATTACCTGAGTTATCAGCTCAAGTGGGTAATCAAGGACTAAAACGATGTAATGTTATTCAGTTCACTTTGTGGTGTTCAAAATTGGCGTACAATTCCACATGAAAAACAAAACATTATATATCATAACGATGAGGTTGAATAGAGTACACGAGAAAATGAATTATTACATGAATTCATAAAAGAGTACTACAACTTAGGAACACATCTAATTCCCATGGAATGAATGTGCCCTTCATGCTTATCACGTGGTAATGCTTTAGTGAGAGGATCAGCTATGTTGTCATCCGTAGCGATCTTATCAATGAATATCTCCTTTTACGCGGACTCAGATGTAGAATCTACTATAACAATTTGTTTAGAACTTTTCCAGCTGACAGCAGCGCCATTAAGAGTAAAAACGAATCTAGACTGAGATTTCGAGTCATCTCGATCCATTTGGAAGCTAGCATCTGCGTAACCCGTGGCGCAGAGCGTTGAGTCACCTCCATAAGTCAATCCCCAATCTTTAGTCCTCCGTAGGTACTTAAGAATATTTTTCACGGCCATCCAGTGTTGTTCACCTGGATGAGCTTGGAATCGACTGGTCATACTCAATGCATATGCAACGTCTGGACGTGTGCATATCATGGCATACATGATCGATCCTATTGCCGAAGCATAAGGAATCCGACTCATGCGCTCTTTCTCTTCCAATGTCTTAGCTTCTTGAGACTTGCTCAAGTGAAGCCCAGTAGTCATAGGAAGGAACCCTTTCTTGGAGTTCGTCATGCTGAATCTCTCTAGAATCTTATCTAAGTAAGACTCCTGACTGAGAGACAACATCCGTCGTGATCTATCCCTGTAGATACGGATGCCCAAAATTCTTTGTGCCTCTCCCAGATCTTTCATCTGGAAATGGTTTTTCAACCATGCTTTAACCGAAGAAAGGAGAGGTATGTCATTCCCAATCAAGAGAATGTCATCGACATACAGTACTAGGAAGACAATCTTGCTCCCACTCGACTTGATATAGAGACATGGTTCCTCGACTGATCGAACGAATCCATTCTCTTTTATCACTTGGTCGAAGCGATGATTCCAACTCCGTGATGCTTGCTTAAGTTCATAGATGGAACGCTTAAGCTTGGAAACCTTCTTAGGATGTTCTGGATCAATAAAACCCTCGGGTTGTACCATGTACAACTCTTCCTCCAAATAACCGTTTAAGAAGGCGGTTTTAACGTCCATTTGCCATATTTCATAGTCATGAAATGCGGCTATCGCTAAGATAATCCGAATGGAACGTAGCATGACTACAGGTGCAAAGATCTCATCGTAGTGCAAGCCTGACACTTGGGTGAAACCTTTAGAAACTAGTCGTGCCTTGTGGATATCTTGTTTTCCTTCCACGGCATGCTTTATTTTGTAAAGCCATTTGCATTGAAGGGGACGCACCTTTGCAGGTATGTCCACAAGATCCCACACGTTGTTCTCATACATGGAGTCCATTTCGGATTGCATGGCTTCTAGTCATAGCTTTGAGTCAGAACTGGTCATGGCACCCTTATAGGTTGAGGGTTCATTACCCTCTAGGAGTAAGACGTCATCCATATCATGTTCCTCGACCATACCAATGTATCTGTCCGGAGGAATAGAGACTCTTCCCGACCTCCTAGGTTCCTCAGGAATATCTACCGCAGCCTCGGTTGAAGGAACTGTTTCCTCCAATGTTTGCTCGGTAGTTGGTTCTTGAACCTCCGATAAATCGAAGGTTCTATTACTTGACTTGTTCTCGAGAAATTCTTTCTCTAAGAACGTCGCACTAGCCGCAACAAAAACACGTTGTTCGGTTGGCGAATAGGAGTAATGACCAAAAGTTCCCTTTGGATAGCCTATAAAGTATGTCGTGACCGATCGCGGGCCGAGCTTATCTTCGTGTCTCCACTTGACATAAGCCACGCAGCCCCAAACCCGAATAAAGGACAAGTTAGGGACCGTTCCCTTCCATAATTCGAATGGAGTCTTGTCAACAACTTTAGACGGACTTCGGTTAAGAATTAGAGCGGCCGACAAAAGAGCATAGCCCCACAATGAATCAGGCACAACGGTGTGACTCATCATGGATCGAACCATATAGAGTAGAGTTCGATTTCTCCGTTCGGACACACCATTTAATTGTGGTGTTCTAGGTGGAGTTAACTGTAGAACGATGCCACAGTCTTTAAGGTGTTGATCAAACTCGTGTGAAAGATACTCACCACCACGATCAGAACGTAGTGCTTTAATCTTTCTTCCCAGTTGGTTCTGTACCCGATTCTGGTATTCTTTGAATTTGTCAAAGGATTCACTTTTGTGCTTCATTAAGTAGACATAGCCATATCTACTCAAATCATCCGTGAAAGTGATGAAATACCTATAGCCTTCTCGTGCTTTGATCGACATAGGGCCACATACGTCCGTATGTATGAGTCCTAATAGGTCGGCAGCGCGCATTCCAACACCTTTGAAGGAAATACGAGTCATCTTACCGATGAGACATGATTCACACGTGCCATATGATTCGAAATCAAAGGGCGAGATAGCTCCATTCTGTATGAGCTGTTTCACGCGTTTCTCATTTATGTGTCCCATACGACAATGCCATAGGTAAGTTTGATCTTTGTCACCTACCTTTAATCTCTTGTTATTCACATGTAATATCTCGGTGGTTTGATCTAAAACATAAATTCCATTCATGGAAACTGCCTTGCCATAAATCATATTGTGTAAGGAGAAAATACAGCTATTATTCTCTATTACAAATGAAAAACCGAGTTTGTCAAGCGCAGAAACTGAAATAATGTTTTTGGACAAACAAGGAACATAATAACAGTTATATAAAGATAACTCGAATCCACTTGGAAGCTGGATCACGTATATTCCCCTCGAGATTGCAGCAACACGTGCTCCATTCCCGACACGCAGGTCAACCTCACCCTTGATTAGGGGTTCTTGGTTTCGGAGGCCCTGCACATGATTACATAGATGAGAACCACAACCAGTATCAAGTACCCAAGTTCCGCAACTTGCATGGTTAATCTCAATCATGTGAATAAAAGAAGAAGAAGACATACCAACAGGAGTAACACGACCTGCCTTAATGTCCTCACGATACACGGGGCATGAGCGCCTCCAATGCCCAGTCTTGTGGCAATGGTGACATTCCATGCTAGTATCCTTGCTCTTTGATTTGCCCTGTGAGTTGCTTGACTCACTTGGCCCACTCTTAGTAAATCCTGACTTCTTAAACTTGGGCTTGCCTACTGTTAGGTCGCCATGAGCTTTAGCTTTACCCTTACCCTTACCCTTACTGGAAATCATGAGAACATCTTGCTTCACGCTCCCACTTAATTTTAGATCCTTCTCGGTCTGTACGAGAAGGGAGTGGAGCTCATGAGGAGACTTCTTCATGTCGTTCATGTAATAGTTGGCCCTGAAGAGGGCGAACCCATCATGAAGCGAATGAAGCATTCGATCAACGATTATGTTCTCACTGATCTTGCAGTTTAGGGCCTCCAGTTTCTCGATATTCTCAATCATGTGAAGAATATGTGGGCTAACAGCTTGGCCCTTCTGGAGTTTCGCCTCAAAGAAGCGACAGGTATGCTCATAAGAAACGATCCTCGGAGCCTTTGAGAATTCGTTAGTGAGCGTGGTGAAAATCTTGTTTGCACCATGGGCTATGAAGCGTCTTTGCAAATTGGATTCCATTGCATAGATGAGCACGTTCTTTATCGCACCCGCTTCCATGACGAAATCGCTATGAGCGCGAACTTCGTTAGCTCTAGCTCCAGTTCCTGGGTGTGCCGGAATTGGCTCAGTTAAATACTTAAGCTTTCCGTCAGCAATGGCAGCATTCCGTAGTGCTGCCTCCCAGTCAGAGAAGTTTGACCCATCATTCCTCTCAGTCTAGTAGACTGATTCATGGAGTCCATGAAGGCTTTTAGCCAGGATTCACGTGCTAGCTTGGCACTTGGCATTGGGTCTTCACCAGCCATTAGTTATACAGCAGTTTAATTTGAACGTGTTCTACACTGAAAAGAAGATAAAGCAAAAACCATATAAGCAACTCATTGTTGTGATTTAAGTCTATATTAAATTGTATTTAAACTCGTAGACTCATGCATTTATATAATTGATCTCCCTCAAGAATTATATAAATGATCCCAACACTCAATTTCCGTATATTGATAAGCCCACAGTTTGGCTAATTCCACCGTTGGAACTCTTGGTCGATAGATTTCCGTAAATCCTATCTATTAGTCCATCTCAGTCCCTAGATATTATCGAGTGACCATGATGTTGAGATAAAATAAATCATCTGTTCCCACTTACCCGACGTAGAAGGGGTCATATTATGCCTACCGACGAAGAAGGGATTCATGGGATGCTGATTTATAAAGACTATTCTCAATTTTTGGCTATACGAGGAAGACCCCATCAACTTATATTTATTCATATTAAGTGAACTAAAATCTAGCATATGCGTGAATGAATTAAATTAAGTGATGGCTTTGCAATTGACATGTGACATCTGAATTGTCACAGAAAACTAACGCGTAACCTCTACATGAGTAAGTTTTCAGGCATGTTATAGGTGGTTTGGTTTTAGGCGGAATATGATGCGAGCTATTATCGATGAATGCATAAAATAAATGCGATAAACGTAAATAAAAGTCCTAGTGTGGCCTATCCTACCAAAATAAACATAAAACAACTTGGAATCCACTGTTGGACCCTAGAAGCTTGTCTTGATGTTCCATCTTGGTCCTTGCAGCGGGAGTGAGCATCATGTCTCCGTCTTTGGTCTTCACAAAATTACTAATTTAAATTACAAATATAATCCTATTTACATTCTAATTTAAATACAAAAGTAATTACATGGCAAAAACCCAAAACGGAGATTCAAGATCTCAAAATTACAAGCAAGACTGTGTTCCATCATTACGGTAACACAATCTACTAAGGCCACACTAAGTTACAACCGTTTGCAAAAATTAAATACGTTATTGAAAGCATTCAAGGCATTCACAAGACGATAAATAAAAATGCATCAACTAAATAAAATTCATACATGACATAATACTGTTATTATGATTAATAAATTTTTTTTTACCAAACCACCTTACGGGATTAAAATTATGTGATTATACCGTTTTAATCACCAATTTTAATAAATTTATAATCCTATTATCTTAAACCGTTTTAAAATAATATGTATCAAACGAGGGTGAACCGTTTCACAAAATTAATAATATACTAATTCCGTATATAGTATATTACTAAAGGCCATGTGAAAATAAAAAAAACGAGTCTGTTACAGGAGGGAGGTCGACCGACCTAAACACGTGGTCGACCGACCTCCAGACGAGAAACGGAAAAAATCTGCTACAGCATAGGCGGTCGACCGACCGACCTATCAATCAGGTCGACCGACCACCAGACAGTAGAAACGAGTTTCAGAAAACGCAAAACGCTGCACTTTTCGAAATCAAAACAAGTTTTTACCTTTTAAACTTTGATTAAAACAAGTAAATCAAAATTAACATCAACCAGGATTCACATATTGTCAAGAATATCGATTAATTAACAATATGTAAACAGGAATCGAAAAACAAGATCGATTACACAAAAAGAAACTGTCGAAAAACAGAAACTTTACACATGGGCGGTCGACCGACCGCTACAACGGGTCGACCGACCGACACAGCGACAGAAACGAGATTTTTCAAAATTTTTAAATAAAACTTATGAAAGACACAAAAGTAAAATTTTCATGGCCTGGCTCTGATACCACTTGTGGGGAATAAAGCATGTATTCGCCCTAAACTTGCAGGATTATAATGAAATTTACAGTTGTGAATATTGTCATAAGATAAATAAAAACATGAAAAAGAGTACAACCTTGGGTCCTTGCTTGAATAGGCCTAAGAACAGGAATTAAAGTAAATTCCCTCCTATAACTTGCACCCAAGACTTTGTTTGAGATGATGCCGCGTGTGCTAGAAAATACTCTCCAATTGCCTTGCAATATGGGGAGAGCTATTGAGGTTTTAGATGTGAGATCTGAGTTTCGGGAGAAGAATGCTCTCAAAACCCTAATAGTGAGAATTATTATTCAACAGTTCCTGACATAAGGAGAAGGACTCTCCTTATGTAGCACTTAGGGTGGGTCGGCCGAATTAGGGTAAGAGTGGGCTTTCTCCACTCTTACCTTATTCCTTTGCGTGATTCGACCCAATTTGCTAAATATTATTTGCGGGATTTTTATTATAAATCGCATACGTGTTATCAGATATTAATGCAGTCGATGTATTAATAATGGTCTGATAAAATTACGATATTGTATAATTACCCAAATTAATATAACTGTTTATATTAATACGCGAATATAATATTTAATTAAATATAACCGTTTATATTTAATTTACGAATTAATCATGTAATCCGTATCAGCTAAAATTATTTAATCCGTATTAAATAATAATCTCAACATCTCATTGACTAATTTAATAGTCAATACCTCTGACTAACTGTTTAGTCATATCCGGCATAAATGTGACTGTATTTTCATACCTTCACATCTCTCAAACGTGTCCTATAGGTGTGACGTATAGGGACCAGTTGATCACCGCCATCCGTATGACAATAACGTCAAACTTATCTAGCAAGCCAACCGTTATTGATAAACGTGGATCAACTGGTAATAATACAGAAGTATGCCCTTGTGATCCTTAAAGAGATTTAATAAGTCATTGTACTTAATTGTCAAGTACACCAGCCCCAACAATCTCCCACTTGTCCGTACAAGGGTATGTGCAATGACGTTATCACACTACATGTGGAGGACACAAGGCTCCAACAGTCTTATTGCCTCAAGACAAGCAACAGGAGCAAAGGTTTCGTCATAATCGATCCCTTCCTGTTGGTTGTATCCTTGAACCACTAGTCTGGCCTTATTTCGCACAATGACTCCAGTGTCATCCAATTTGTTTCTGAATACCCATATAGTTCCAATGACAGTTCTGTCCTTAGGTCGAGGAACAAGATGCCAAACTTTGTTTCTTTCAAATTGCCGGAGTTCTTCTTGCATGGCAACTATCCAGTCTGGTTCTGCGAGAGCTTCCTTGATATTTGAAGGTTCAATGGTGGAGAGAAAGGTGTAAAATGAGCAAAAGTTATTTAAGCTTCTTCTAGTTTGAACTCCATCTGTCAGGCTTCCTATGACATTGTCCAAAGGATGAGAGCCTTTGTATCTCCAGTTCCTTGATTGATTATTAGCATTACCTGAACTTGACTCGGGATCTTGACTTGTTCCCCCTGAATCCAAACCTGGGTTTATAGTAGGGTCAGGTATAACTCTGGCCTCTTCCCTTTGGTTTTGATTCAAGGTTACAGCTTCATTAGCTGTAACTCTGGGTTCCAAGTCATTTGATTGAGAGTCATCTACAGTATCATTAACTGTAGTTTCATCTCTCGCACCATTTTCAGTGATGAGTTCCTGATGAGTTCCTTGAGGTTCTCCTTCTTTAATTTCCATTTCAGGAGGGTCTTCCCTTGATAACCTGAAATCAGGTTCGTCTAGGTTTTCCTCTATATCCTGTAATGGCTTTATCGAAGACATTATTTTCATCAAAGATAACATGAATACTTTCCTCTATGCATAAAGTACGTTTGTTGAAAACTTTGTAGGCTTTACTATGATCTGAATATCCTATAAAGATTGCTTCATCGCTTCTAGGGTCGAATTTGCTTAATCTGTTTTTACCATTGTTGTGAACAAAGCATTTACTACCAAAGCATCTTAAATGAGATATGTTTGGTTTACGACCTCGAAGAAGTTCATAAGGTGTCTTTTTAAGAATAGGTCTAATCATAGCTCGGTTATGAATGTAGCAAGCTGTACTAATAGCCTCAGCCCAAAAGTTTCTAGGTAGGCCACTACAAAGAAGCATTGTTCTAGCCATGTCTTCTAGGGTTCTGTTCATTCGTTCTACGACTCCATTTTGTTGTGGGGTTCTAGGGGCCGAGAAGTTATGTCCAACACCATTGGTTTTACAGAACTCAATGAGAGCATGATTGTCGAACTCAGTTCCATGGTCAGTACGGATTGTTACTAGGTTTGATTTATATTTGTTTTGGACAAGTTTCATGAGACTAAAAAATTCATCGAATGTTTCGTCTTTAGAATGGAGAAAGATTGGCCAAACAAATCTAAAGTAATCATCAACTAGAACGAAAACATACCTGGAACCACCTCTGCTTCTTACCTTCATAGGGCCACATAGATCCATGTGTACTAGTTCAAGAGCTTGTTCTGTGCTTACCACTCTTTTTGGCTTAAAGGATGATCTGACGTGTTTACATCGTGCACAAGTGTCACACATCTTTTCTTGATCAAATTTGATCTTTGGAAGACCTTCGACCAAGTCCCATCTTTTCAGCTTACTTAGAATAGGTGAGCTAATATGACCAAATCTCTTGTGCCATAGACATGGATCATCTAACGTAACTATCTTACCGATTCCGATGATCTTTCCCTTTTTGTTATCACCAAATGTGACTTTGCCTCCGTCAAAGGGTTTAAGGGTTTGGAATAGATTTACGTCGCCTGTCATATGTCTTGAGCATCCACTGTCGAGATACCATAGGTTATTTTCCTTGGCGACAAACTGCACGAAAAATTTCAAAGACAGGATTTAGGTACCCAAGCATACTTGGGTCCTTTGATGTTAGTAATCATAAATACATCTTCCTTTTTAACCCAAACTTGTCTTACATAGGTCTTTCTGTATTGGTAGTAGTTGGGTTTTGATGTTCTTGTGTAAGTCTTAGTTTGGACTCTTGGTGACCAATTTTTGTGTGTTGTTTGAGGAGTTTGTTTGGTTCTATTTTTCTTTTCTTCGTAGTCAAATGTCATGTCATAGAACCATCTGTGGTCAATGTTTCTTTCCTCAGTTTTGTCATCATCACTATCAGAGACAGAAATAGTGTCGTTTGGAGTTCCTAAGTATTTAACAAACTTGACTCCGGTTTTAAAGTCTTGTGCGTGTTTTACACAGTTTTCTCTGAGGTGTCCAGTATGGCCACAATAAGTGCATATTAAATACTCAGGAAGGTCGGCATATTTTCTTCTTCTAAAGTCTCTGTCTGTTGGGCTTTGCTTACACTTGGAGTGATCCCTTCTTCCATAACACTCGTGACCTAATCCCATCTTCATGTTGTTGTCGGATTGTTCAGTTAGGAAGTTTAGAACGTTAGTGCTTCCTTCCCATTTGTCGTGAACTTTCCGAGCATGAAGAAGAAGGTCTTTTAAGGAGTCTATTTCCTTCTTACATTCACTATGGTCAGTGTTGCTAGACCTTTTTAGGTTTTGAATGTCTATATGAAAGTCGGACACAATTTTGGCATGTTCCTTCTTGATTTTAGATAGATTGAATTCTAGATCCATAATTTTGTTTTCGAGAATCTCAACTTCTTCTAGATGAGTCTCATCTTCGACCATAACCGAAGATTTTGACTTTAAAAGCTCATTTGCCTTTCTTAAATCTGAAGTTATAGCTTCATTAGCTATAACTTTGGATTGAAGCTCTTTTATGTTGAGTTTCAGTTTTGAGGTTATAGCTTCATTAGCTATAACTTTAGACTCAAGAAACTTTTTCTCAGACATAACTGCTTCCAACTTAGCATTGACTTCAATGCTTATTTTGGATTTCAGTTTCTTAGCTTTGGCTTTTAGAAGTTGATTTTCCTCAGCAATATCGAGGATCTGTTCCTTCAAATCATCTAATTCAAGGTTTTGCTCATGACATTGGTCTAGGGTTTCCTCAAAGTATTTAATTAACATAGCCTTAGATAGATTTTTAACTTGACTTTTGAGTTGAAGAAAATTTACCTCTTCATCGTCGTCATCGTCTGAGTCGGATTCTCCAAGGAGACACATATGAGATGCTTCATCTTCATCACTGTCGTCTGAGATTAGATCTAGGCTGACGTTGTTTAGGCACAAGTGTGCTACCTCTTCTTCTTCTGAGTCCTCGTCATCCTCAGATTCTAATTCTCCCCAGCATGATGCAAGCATTACTTTCTTGAACTCTGTTTTGGTCTTTTCTCTTTTTGACTTGTCTTTGATTTTGTCCCAGCTTGGACAATCCTTGATCATATGATCTTGTTGACCACATTTGAAACATCCTCTTTTGAAGAATGTTTGTTTGGTGTCAGTTTTCTTTTTATCGACCGTTTTGTTGTTAGGGTTTTTGTATCTACCCTTGAAAACTGCTTTCTTAAATCTTCTTGCGAATAGAACTGTTTCGTCCTCAAGTTCCTCTTCGCATACTTCACTTGTGGAAGCTTGTAGGGCGACTCATTTTCCTTTAGAATCATCATCGTCTTTACTTAGCATGATCTCGTGTGCCATTAGAGATCCAATTAACTCTTGGTAAGTAATCTGAGATAGATCACGTGCTTCCTCTATGGCCGTGACCTTTGGTTGCCATTTTTTGGTGAGACTCCTAAGAATATTTCGAATGATATCTTCAGAATCGATCTTTCTGCTAAGGTTCCGCAGTTCATTAATAATACAAGAAAATCGTGCAGACATGCTATCAATAATTCATTCTTTTCCATATTGAAAAGTTCATATCTTTGAATGAGCAAGTCTATACGATGTTTCCTGACTGCGGATCTTCCTTCATAGGCAAGTTCGAGACTATCCCATATTTCCTTAGCGGAACTACAAGATGAGAATCTATCAAATTCTGAGGTTATCATACCGTTCTGTAGAAGGCTCATGGCCTTAGAGTTTTTCTCTGCAATTTTGTAGTCACTTTCCACATAATCGGTTTCCATCTTTTCATAGGTTGTTCCATTTGCGGCGGCGACCAAGATTTTCTTTGGTCCGGTTTGGATGATCTTCTAACATTCCCAATCACAACCCTTGATGTAATGAGTCTTCATATTCTTCCATAGACTGTAGTTTTTGCCATCGAAGATAGGGCACTTGAGATGCTTGGAATCCATTGTTGAATGAGTATATAATATAGAATCAATAGAAGGATCAAAACTCACGCGGCTAGGCGATCAAGAGCACGAGGCTCTGATACCAATTGAAGAGTCTATTGATATGATATACTCAAGAAGGGGGGGGGGGGGGGGGGGGGGGGGGTTGAATTGAGTATGCCTTATTTTTAAATCTTCTTCGATGTGTGTATAGTTGTATGATGATCTTCGAGTAGAACAAATAATAAAGAGAGACACAATATTTTTGAAGTGGTTCAGTCTCACACTTTGAGACCTACGTCCACTATTCTCGATTAATAAAATTAGTACCAACTATGGATTACAATTTTATCAACCCTACTCGTGCAACTTTGATGTTAGTCGCAACTCTATCTAGATACCGTTAAATATCTAGTTATGACAAATACCGTTAAATATTTGCCTTACAATGAGTACCGCTAAATACTCGTTCTATCTTACGTAAATAAGATAAAGTCTTCAATGTTTCTTGATGTCACAATCTTGAATGAATAAGATCAATGCTTGAGCACTTGAATCTTGAATCGAATATGACAATTATAAGCTCGAACTTTGAAGTAGATGATCGGCGGTTTTCTCTCTCGATTTGCGTGAATATGTATGTGTGTGTCGTGTACATTAATGTGTCATAGGTAGCCTATTTATATAGAATATATATCTAGGTAATTCAAACCCTAGATGATTTAGGAATATTACTTAAACTAGAATACTAGTCTTTTAGTAACACTACCTTAAATCTAATCTTAATATATTTAGGAAAGATTTAATAATATACTACAAGTATTATATAAGGAATCAATTTCCTAATTCATATTTAGGAAAGATCTTTATATAATAAACAATTAGTATCCTTATTAAAACAACTTCCTAAACCATGTCAAAGATAATAAAATATATTATAATATAATCTTAGTTTGTTTAGGATATTAAATAAATACATAATATTTACTTAACTTAATCCCTTCACGATTTATGGTAACGTGACATGTTACACGTTTCCCAAAGTCGTAACAAACTGTATCTAGATTATATTTTTTGACAATTAAGATCATATAAAAATCCTTAGTTTATTTAGTAATAAATAATTATCTCATAAGAAAATTATTTATTCCTATTTAACCAAAAGATATTTTATCTAATCTTATTAAGATTAATAATTCCATATTAAAAATAGAATACCAATTAAACATTAATTGTACATGACTATATTTGGAAACAACAGTTGTTTCAACCAAACATATATATTCCGACCATTTCTTCATAAATAAAGAGTTATAGCTACGAGCTATAACTTGAATCGATCTTGTACTAAAGTTATAGTTGATAAGTATAACTTTAGTTCATTAGGCGCGCTTGTGATCTTCTATCAATCTTCGATTTAGTCAATTCATTGACTAAGATACTTGAGCCTTTTAATACTTGATAGATTAGATCTTGTTAATAATATTATGTACACTTAGCACACGATTATTCATACGAGTATATAATATATACATAGTTAGACTTGTCATTATCAAAACATAGACATATATACTTAGTATATATATTTGAATACATGGTTCAACATTCTTCGTATGTTCTTCGTATGTTCGTATGTTATTTGTTATATTTTTGTTCTTTAATTAGTTTAATTACTTATTTTTGCTCTTTATTTTGTTTTTTTTTTTGCTATTTTCTGCTCGATTATCATTAGTTGAGTGTTTATTGTTATTTTTCATTGTTAGTGATACCTAGGGTTGTGATGAAAATATCTAGGTTTTGAGAGTGTTTTTTGATTATTTTAGTACGTTCTTCGATGTTTTTAACATCGAAGCTCTTAATTCACAAAATAATGTATTAGTTTCACAATTTAAGCTCTTAGATTCACATAATAAGGGCTGAGATTCACATAATAACCGATGTCTTGCTGTTTTGAACACAACAGCATGTAACATTACTTTTTTCATAATGTGCCACATGCAAAACCGATGTCTTGCTGTTTTGAACACAACTGCATGTAACAAAATAAGATTACTCGAAAAAATCATCCTCTTTTATCAACAGGTTTCACAAATATAGGCCTGTAGTTTCACAGAATACGAATCCAGTTTCACAAGTTAAGCTTCTAGTTTCACAAGTTAAGAACTCAAAAAATCAGGATCTTTTATCAACAGGTTTCACAATATAGCCATCTAGTTTCACAAAATAAGCATGTAGTTTCACTGCCTAAGCTTCTAGTTTCACAAGTTAAGAATTCAAAAAATCAGGCTGATTTTTCAACAGGTTTCACAATATAGCCATCTAGTTTCACAAAATAAGCATGTAGTTTCACTTCATAAGCTTCTAGTTTCACAAGTTAAGAACTCAAAAAATCAGCCTCTTATATCAACAGGGTTCACAATATGGCCTTCCAGATTCACAGTATAAGGATCTAGTTTCACAAGTTAAGCATGTAGTTTCACAGTTTCAGCATCTTCAGCTTGTAGTTTCACAAGTTAAGAAAACTAGAAAAATTGCACGAGATACAAACATACCAGGGAACGCCTTTTTTATTCTTGCATCTTGGTCAGTGATAATGTAATTAGGTTCTTTTCTACCCATTGATTTCAGAAATTGCTGAAACGTCATGCTTCATCGTCTTCATGATCTAAAAGAGCGCATGCAAATGTTATTGACTTTTTATGATGGTCAATGCCAGTGAAAGGGGTGAATATCATGTTATATTTGTTAGTGCCATAAGTTGGATCGAATGAAATTGCATCACCAAACACTGAGTAACATCTCTTTGCCTCAGCATCTGTCCAAAAAATCCTTGTCAAAGCTTTCTCAGAATCGATTTCATGCACAAATTCTAACCCTTTTGTGTCACGGAGGGTTTCCAAACGTGAGATAAACATGTCTCCATCCTTACTCTTAATGAAAAACTTCAAATCCCGTTGGATATTCTTGAATTGTGAAAGGGATCGGAAGCCACATTTTCGAACCCTTCGACTTGCTCTTTGCATAGCTGGAATGTTAAGCTAGCCCCAACATTAACTCTTGAATTCTGGACAATTATTTGCTTATGAAATTCATTCATATTTGCTGCAAGTTTATCAAATTCCCTATTTTTTACAAAGGTCACTGGGTGATTGTGACCCTCATGAAATTGTTCAACGATGTACTTGTTATTATGGAGCTTGAATTTGACCATTGCACGACAACCCCACCTTCTAATTTTGGTTGTTCTTGTAAATGTTTGCTTATTTGAACTTTCAGCCTCATCTCCTTTACTTCCCTTCACACTAGTTTTTGGTTTTGCACTTTTTCCAATATTTGAACCAGTTTCACTTGTAACAGTTTCAAGAGGTCTTCCCTTCCTCTTATTATGGCCTTCACGATTACAAACCATGGCTTTAGTTCGAATATTACCATCACGAAACCTCTTGGTTGTAGATTTCCTAGCTTCAAATCCACAAGTAGTAGCATACACTTGATAGAACGTCATTGCCGACTCTAGATCTAAAAATAACTTCCCAATAGTAGGTGTAATATCTTCTGCAACTCTGACAATCCATTCCTCACTACCACCCGGTATGTGATTCACCAAAGTAATAGGCGTACCAACCGGTACTGTAGGTGTGGATTGTGCTGTTAAAATTATAGAAACCTCTCCGTTGGTGTTGAAAATGGAATCAGTACCTATATAAAGTCAAAACATATAAACTAAATCAGCCTTTTTCTATCAGGTTTCACAATGTAAGTTTCTAGTTTCACAGATTAAGCATCTAGTTTCACAGTTTCAGCATCTAGTTTCACATATTAAGCATCTAGTTTCACAGTTTCAGCATCTAGTTTCACAGTTTCAGCCCCTAGTTTCACAATATAAAAAGACTAAACAAAATCAGACTTTTTAATAACCATGGTTTCACAATATAAGCTTCTAGTTTCATAGTTTATTTCGCCTAGGATTCACAATATAAGAAAGCTAAACTAAATCAACCTTTTTTAATCAGGTTTCACAATGTAAGCTTATAGTTTCACAGTTTAAGCTTCTAGTTTCACAATATTCATAAACTTCAATTAAGTCCTATATTCACAAAATAAGCCCCTAGTTTCAGCCTTTTTATAATCACAATACAATAGTCATAAACTTCAGTAGGTCATATATTCACAAAATAAGCTCCTACATTAACGAAATAAGGTTCTACATTCACGAAATACAAAAGTGAGCCATATATTCAACAAAATTGAGCAGAAAATGAATCAGAAAACGATAATTTAAACGACAAAAAACGACATACCTGATTCAATAGTAATATTATCATCAACCGTGGTGATATCTAGATTCTCCATAGCTATTAGAGCTGCAAAATAATCGAAAATAATGTCATAAGTAGTTTGAAGTCGAGAAGTAAAGAAAATCGTGAGAAATATTGATCAAATTCGAACAATCGCATGAAATTCGAACAACCGTTGAAAATTCGAAGAATCAAATTATCAAATTACCTGAAAATTAGTCTTAATCTTCTTCCAAAATCAATTGAATTGAATTTGTATGTTGCTTTGATGGAATTTACGAACAATCGGAGGAAACTGGAAGAAGGAACAAATCGATTTTGCGTTAAGGAACAAATCGGTGAATTTGAGGTTTTTTTTTGTCGTTAAAGTTTTCTATGTTTTAGAGAGAGAGTATTTGGGTTTAGGTATGTTTTTATTATTTTTAGTGAGAGAAAGTTTTTTGGCCCAAATGACAAGATTTGGTTTGACCCTAAATTTTAGCCCAACAGCATGAGGGTACCTTGAATTCGGCCCAAACAACATTGAATTCGGCCCAAACAACATAAGGATGCGTGAGGTTCGGCGGCCTCACCATAATAGGCGGCCTCACATGATCCGGCCTCTCTCTCTCTCTTTCTCTCTCTCTCTCTCTATATATATATATATATATATATATATATATATATATATATATATATATATATATATATATATATATATATATATATATATATATATATATATATATATATATAGGGTCGAGATCCGGTGAAAACCACCCGTATAATGAGAACTGTGAGAACCACTCACAACCCTCACATCTAATTATACACGAAAGGCTGAGATTAATTCAACCAAAGTGGCGCTCATTGCCTCTTCCCAAACTCTCTAACCTGATTCATTTTCACATAAATTTTTCTCTGTCATCATTTTTTCACTTCTTTCGCCACGATCGATCATGACATGCCCAGCGATCAAACTATTTGACAATAAACTTTCATACGATTAATCGATCAACGGATCCTGTTAATTCAAGGTAAAGTTTCGAAATTTATAATTACTTTATCTGAAATTAGGGTTTACATTTTGATCTCTTTGTAACTTCTTTATATGTCGATTAAATTAGTTGAATTTATGTTTTGATTAATTTTTCGATTTGAGAAATTAGGGTTAAGGTTTAATTATTTTTTTTATTCTTATTCCGAATTGGTAAATCATGTTTGTGAAATTTGGGTTTCGAGAATTAATTGGGGAAACTGAAAAATTAGAATTAGGGTTTGATTAATTTTTCGTTTGGTATTCACAATTGATGAGTTATGCGTGGGAAATTAGGATTTTTTGATTTAATTGGGGAAACTGAGAAACTAGGGTTAGGGTTTGCGATTTGTATTCGGAATTGATAATTTATGCTTGTGAAAACTACGTAAATTTGTTGAAATCTTGAAGTTTATGTACATCTAATTAGTGTATATGTGAATTTGTGGAATTTACTTACTCATATCATCGTTTAGTTCAAGTCT
Organism: Silene conica; assembly: GCA_029255685.2. Lineage (NCBI taxonomy): Eukaryota > Viridiplantae > Streptophyta > Magnoliopsida > Caryophyllales > Caryophyllaceae > Silene > Silene conica. The sequence continues at coordinate 9,326,182 of CM055316.2, read as the reverse complement.
TGACGCCCTGAAATTTCAACAACTTGAATAAGTCGAGTTAATTATATCCTGTAACTTCTCAGGATGTACTTTGCAGAAAAAGATGTGTTCTTGTCATACATAGATTTAGTTTTCTTACTTCTTATTCGTTCCAAGGTTAAACTTAACAACAGAATGATCAGAGTTGCATCTACGGTCTAATCTCAAAGCGAAGAACTCCTGAATTTTTAAGGATGCAAATAGGTTTCAAAATATGAGACAAGGGGAAATCAACTGAACTCAGCTAGGCACTTTCGGCCTCTTGCAGCAATAACTTCCATTTGGCATGTATTCATAGACCAAGATCTTCTCGTCTACCTTCAAACAATAACCCAACAGTCTTACAAGATTCCAGTGCTAAAGTTTAGCAATCAGCACAACCTCAGTCCGAAATTCATCAGCGCTTTGCACTGATACACTAGAGAGCCTCTTAACCGCGACTTCATGTCCATCTGGAAGGGATCCCTGAAGGTATTGTGCATTTGTGCCCCCATAATAACCGGTCAACTATTAGTTGAAACCAATAAGAAATACTATGTCCCTCTATATATATACTGTCCTCGATTTACATTCGTGGTCAACTGATTTCATCTTTGACCATTAATTTCTCCAAATACATGTAGAGATATAATTTAGTGTCATGTTTGATTCATCATAACCACATTTTTCATTGTAAAATTTGTACTTCTGTCACTGGGGTTATCTGCCATGGTAACATTTATATGGAACCCAGACTATTGCTCAACAGAAGTTAGAACTTGCCTACTATATGAATAATCAAAGAACAAATGAGTTGAAGTCTTAGGAGCATTGTCACAGGTACAACATCTATTGTTTCTTACATATGTTCATTAATAATGATTTTAATAAAACATTAACATATCAATTTGTACTATCTTTGATATCATCATTACTGTTTTTACATTACAACTACTTATATTTTACTTATTTCGTAAGCCAATTAGCTCAAATGGTAGAGCATTGTGCAATGTACAAGATGTGAGTTCAACTCCCACATTGGCTAGTAAGTAAGAATGTTTCTTTTACATTGAGATCGCCAAAGACCTGAATATATGGTCATAGTTTCTATGCATAATAATTAATAGTATAAGCTGCTCTTTGAAATTCTTATCAACAAAGCTATTATGCTACCTACTTGGCATTATTGTTGCACGTGTGAGTCTAATTATAGTCTGCTCGTTATTGCCCTAGTATGCTTATGGCCTAGTTAATTATAGTTGTACTATACTGCTTGCATCTCGAAAAAATTGCAATCATGAGATGAACATGCTATATGGGATTTGAACCCATACCCTTGTGCAAAATGTGCACATCGCTCTACCATTGAGTTAATAGCCTATAATATACGCTGAGCAAATACGAGTATGAAATAACGGGCCTATGACACGATTATGGCTGCCTAAATTGCTGATATAAGTACACTGAAATGTTTCTCACATATTAGTAAGATATGTGCTAGATACACTAAAATGCCTTGAAAGGGTGGTAAATACATTGAATCTCCTTCATAGTCTTTTCATGCACAATTAACACTTATTTCATGCACAATATAATCTTATTTCATGCACATAGAACCTTATCTCATGCATATAGCTGAAGAACTTTTTAACTTTTTAATGCACATGGAACCACATTTCATGCATATAGAACCTTATTTAATGCACATAAAACTTTGTTTCATGCACATAGAACCTTATTTCATGCCAATTTAACACTTATTTCATGCACATAGAATCTTATTTCATGCACATAGAACTTTATTTCATGCACACTGAACTTTAATTGATGCACTTAGAACTGAATCTAAGCACACTGAATTAATATTAATGTTCTTTATCATCAGTAATTAGTATCATAATTAGTATCATAATATAACAAGCATTTCATCTGAAGAACTTTTTAATGCACATAGAATCTTATTTCATGCATATAGAACCTTATTCCATGCACATAGAACCTCATTTCATGCACATAGAACCTTATTCCATGCACATAGAACCTTATTCCATGTTCTTTATCTAATCTACAAAGCATCAATATAACTCATTTAATATAAATGAGAGGAGCACACATTACATAAGTGAACGTAAAATATAGGAAAACCTTTCTCTTGATAGAAGTTAGCACTAAGAAGTAAGAACAAAAATTATACCAGCTCAATACAAAATTAGCTTATCCCAAAAATAGGTCTTACAAAAAGTAACTTGGTTGCTCTAACATTAAAATGAATAGTCCTCTCTGCTTACTATATAGATTGTCAGTCTGATAACTCCTGAATCATAATGACATCATATTTCATGCATACCAAATTATACTAGGAGATTTCTAATGTCGTGTAACAGTTCATTTCCAATATACCAGGAGAATGCAATCACTTCACCAAAATGAATTCAATGAAAAGATGCATAATTAACGACCATGATTTCATTATTGGAGAAAATGTTTGGGAAGTCATTTGTCATATAGCTAGCAATTGGTAGCTAAGCCCAAAGACCGAAAGGTGATTGAAGTGAAATGGGTCTACAAAACAAAGTTGAATCCAGATGGTACAATCAATTAGTATAAAGCAAGATTGGTCGTGAAAGGATACTCCCAACAAGTTGGAATAGACTGCGAATATACATTTGCTCCAGTTGCTCGACATGACACCGCGCGAACTCTAATTGCCTTAGCCGCTTAAGAAAGCTGGAAAATTTATCAACTTGATGTCAAATATGCCTTTCTAAATGGAGAGTTTGAGGAGGAGATTTATGTGGAGCAACCGCCAGGCTTTGTCACACAAGGAAATGAAGAAAAGGTGTGCAAGCTGGAAAAGGCACTATATGGCCTTAAGCAAGCTCCAAGAGCGTGGTATATCAAGATTGATTCTTACTTCCTTGATTGAGCGAGGATTCATGAAGAGTAAAACTGAGCATACACTATATGTGAAGAAAAACCAAGGTGATCTTCTCATCGTTTCTCTCTATGTTGATGATCTCCTTGTTATAGAAAATAACGCCCAAATTATCCCTACATTTAAGGCGGTGAAGAAAAGATTTGAAATGACGGTTTTGGGCTTAATGAATTTTTTTCTTGGCATGGAAGTCCATCAAAGTGAAGATGGGATCTTCATTTCTCAAACTAAGTATATATGCTCGGGAAATCCTTAAGAGATTTAAAATGGAGAACTACAAGCCAGTTTCTAATTATCTGGTCTTGAATGAGAAGTTATCCAAAAATGATGGGTCAAGAAGTTGATTTGGAGCAATATATATCGAAGCTTGGTTGGAAGTTTACTCTACCTCACAGCAACAAGACCCGATCTTACGTTCGCCACAAGCTTATTATCAAGATTTATGAGCAAGCCAAGTGACGTTCACATGGGTACATCCAAGAGAGTATTTCGATATCTAAAGGGTACTCTAGAGTATGGAGTATATATTTTACCAGCCTTGCGACAATCCAAGATTGCTAGCCTACTCCGACAGTGATTGGGCGGGATCAGTAGATGACATGAAAAGTACTTCAGGTTATGCCTTTACTTTTAGCTCGGGAGTGTTTTCATGGAATTCAAAGAAGCAAGATATAGTTGCTCAATCCATGGCCGAAGCCGAGTACGTTGCACCTTCAGCAATAGTGAATTAAGTAATATGGTTAAGGAAAATACTTGACGACTTAGGCTATAAGCAAGATGAAGCTACTGAAGTCATGGTGGATAACAAATCAGCAATTGCCATTTTGAAAAATCCAGTGTGCTTCAGTAAGACAAAGCATATGAAGGTACGGTTTTATGCACTTCGTGATGCAGAGCAAGGAAAAGAAGTTGAGCTTATACATTGCCCATCCGAGTTCCAGCTAGTTGACATCTTAACCAAGGCTCTACGAACGACAAACAAGGTTTTAGTTTCTAAGGACAAAGCTAGGCGTAACTCCAAAAGTCTCAAAGAGGAGTGTTGATGTGTGATACTTTTCCAGAGTGTTTCAGAAAGTTCCGAAAAGTTCAAGAACAATGTAGAAACATCTAGAATGTTCTAGAACACTTGTGAACACACTAGAATAGTCTAGAATACTCTAGAAGGATAAAAAATATTCTAGGTGTGTGTAGAGAAGTCTAGAACCTTCTAGAAATACCTTGTAAGTATAGAATAAGGCTAGAAGCCTAGAAGTCTAGATCACTCTAGAATGCTCTATTCTAGAGAATTCTTGGAATGTAGGAGAAGGAGGAGGAGCCCTATAAATAGAGAACCTCTCCTCCCATTTCATGTATCCAAAAAAAATTCACAAACAAATCAATAACAAACTAATTTCTCCAACTAAACTTCAACTAATCAACCTTCAACTAATCAAATAAATTAACTAACTAATCTCCAAATCTATTTCATACACTCCCCCCATACACCTACAGAGATGGTGCGCTGAGATTGTCCCCATTCGTTAGTGTCGTATCGTTATCTAAAAAGAACTAATTGAAGTTGTGTTTAAATAAAGGCATAACAATGGGACTTCTAAGCTTGCAGAAGAGAACCGTAACGAAGATGAACGAACCAATTATTCCATCGATATATACTAGCATATCACAAATGAGATATGAATCAAATAAGTTAAATTACACACTTTGTCTTGAATAATAAATTAAATGCAGTAGTTATCACACCTATATATATATTCTATGACAAATTATATACAACAATTGGACTCTTAACTTGATGTTCACCATCATCCCAAACTAATGAAGCAGAAATCAGACCTCTCAAACCGATTCTCCCGGTTACTTGAACACTGAAGGACAATTTTTCACCTATAGACTTAAATACCAGAACACTTGGTTGCACTTTGACAGCCAATGCCTGCCCTTCTGGAGTCGTCACTGAAGCACTATAGGTCGAGTTTGAAGATCCGACATTTGTGACTGTCCTATAAAACACCGCATTAAAGGCACCTGCACTTGTTGGGACTGCCATCGAAGGGTAGTTGAGATCCCAATTAGTCGTGTTACTACAATTGTTCCTTGCTCCTGAGATTAGTCTTATTTGGGTTGCAGTTAGACCATCACTGCACAAAAACTTGATATAGTCGGCTTCTTCAGCATCGTAGACTAGGCCAGGATTTACAGCCCCCAGTGGGTTTATATGGCCAGACCCATATGCAAATTCAGCTTCTTCATTGGATGCGCTGCTCATCGGAGAGGCTGATAAATTTGCATACACATAAGGTACATATTTATTAATAAATGCCTTCTTAAAAAAGTCTGTTACTCAAGCCTATGAAGTAGTGCAGTACGGATGTTTGTCAGTAAGACAGACGTACCAGTAGTCATGAGAGCAGATTTGATAGCAGCGGGAGACCATGTAGGGTGAAATGATTTGAGATATGCAGCAACTCCGGAAGCGTGAGGGCAAGACATGGATGTTCCAGAAATGATGTTGTACAACACAGACCTTGGGTCACTCTTTGCTCCCGACACTACGGCAAGAGGTGAGTATGCCGCCAAGATGGCTAAGCCGGGGGCAGTCAAATCCGGCTAAATTGTTATCCAATGCATACAAGCAAGAATGTCATTTATATGAGGCTTAGCTTATACTATATCTCAACTCTGAGTATGATAATATTAATACTCCGCAGTAACTATGGTAAATGGCGGGTACCTTGAGGATTCCTGTTGAGATAAGATTTGGACCTCTGGAAGAAAACGAAGCTACTGTCGGTGATGATGTGTCATTGATTGCAACACTAGTTAGTATAGTTCCATATGGCGTACTGTATATACACATGAGAATGTTAGTTAGTTTCAATACAAGTACTGAAAATAAAATTACTGAGTGGCGAAGATGAGGCAGCAAAGATGATTTGAAATGAATGTCAAACTAAAAATTAGAACATCGTCGCTACAAGTGACATGTATGCCTCCATTCACTAATATTGTACTCTGTACCTTGTTAAGTTTCTAGCGTAAGAGACAACGCGAGCGCCATCTTCCGGCTTAAGGTAAGATGCCGGGAGAGGAAACGACTTTGGAGAATCGTGTGAATCTAAATACTGCATGATGACCCCAGCGGCGCCATAAATGAAGGGTTCTTCCCCGGGGAACCGAGCGTCACATACGACAATCTTGCCTTCAACCAATGTCTTATCCAATGAGTCTTCAAGACACAACCTATATATCGTAATGTCAAAAGGAAATAAGCATAATAACGAACAAAGTTACCGAAATAGGAAGCGCTCCCTATTAAATATGCTGGTTTTTGTTACCTTGAGGGAGAATCACTCTCAGCAAAAGGATTAGGTGCATCGCCTCCATAAATTAACGGAAAAGTCCTGTTTTTGGGATCAAAAGTGTTTAATGAAATACCCTTGACGACCATACCATTGCCAAGCTTAACCTCAGTGATAAATTTGCGATCAATGGAACTAGCTGCCACTGTTAGAAACCAAGGTGCAAAATTCCCGAGCGTTCCAAAGCTGGGCCCAGCATTTCCAGCTGACGCAGACGTCAAGATGCCTTTCTGCATTGCGTGAAAAGATCCAATTGCTATTGAATCCTGCAAGTATGGCCTCCACCCAGCTCCAATTGAAATGGATATAATATCAACTCCATCTGAGATAGCAGTGTCAAATGCAGCTAGAAGATCGGCATCATCACATTTGTCTGACCAACAGACCTTGTACACCGCAATTCTAGCTGATGGAACACCACCACGAGCCGTTCCTAAGCCTAGCCCTAGGAAGCTTGTCCCTGGCAGTGCTTTACCTGCTACTGTTGAGGCTGTGTGTGTACCATGCCCATCTGAGTCTCTCGGGGATGCTATGTCGATGTTGCTGATGTTGTTGTCTGCTCTGAAGTATTGCGCCCCTATTATTTTGCTACATCATTTATAGTATTCATTAATGATTAGTTGTGAGATATGAGAGCGAGGCTGCCAGGATTGGAACATGCTGGCTTATGTTGATTAATTTATAGTGTAAGGATCCTTACTTGTTACATGTAAAGTTAAGTGATGTATCACAACGGCCCTTCCATTTGGTTGGGGGTGGACCAAAGCCTTCATCATTAAAGCTATCATGTTCCGGCCAGATTCCGCTGTCTATGACGCCAACAATAACATCACTTTCAACACTACTTCTCTCCACATCCAAAGGGAAACCCATGAAATCCCATGACCTTGTTGTATGAAGGCTCACCTTTCGACTGGGAAACACCGACACCACTCCAGCCATTTCTATCAATAAAAATAACAGCCTTAGCTTATAAGAATTTGAAACTGAAGTGAAAAGATTAATCAGGAAAGGTTGAAGTAGCTTACTTGAGAACATCTCTGCTTCCTCATCAGTTATATGTACAACAAATCCTTTAAAGTTCTTGAAAGAATACACAAGATAGTTCGCGGCCTTCTTGAGGTCTACAAGATTACTGAAACAAAAAAATTGTCATCTCGATCTACTTGTTAATGAACTCTTGTGAGTAATATTTTGACGTAAATGTCAACTAGCTTAGTTAGTGAAATCATAGATAGTTGTATTCATGACCTATGCTCTAATCCCGTCAGCATTAGAATTTCCCTTATGACCCTTCATACCGAAAAAAAACAGCCATATCAAGGATCAATGATTCTTATTGACACAAGCCACTAAATGACAAAATAGTAGTTTGTTATGCAAAGTCGTAAAGTAGGTCAAGGTTAGTTATAACCTAAAAAAAGAGGTACTTCCTCCATCCTGACTCATTTTATATTCATATTATACAACTTATACATATTTTTTTTACAATAATTTCAACTTTATTATTTACTACACAATTAATAGGAGTATAAACCTAAGAAACTTTTTACATCCATTTATGAAAAAACAAGATAAATATTTTTGAAATAGTCTTACATACTTTCTCCCTTCAAATGAAGTTCATACGTTTATTTAATATATATGAGATATATGTCAATCAAATGTATGAAATTCATTTGAAATGAGGGAATATATAATAAATTGTCAACAATTTTTAGACACAATAATTATTGAATAAAACTGGTTTACATAAGTATTATTGTAAAACCGTACCAATTGATATTTAGCTAAATTCATTTTATATTCATATTATATAACTTAAACATATTTGTTTTATAATAATTTCAACTTTGTAATTTACTACACAACTAATAGGAGTATATACGTTCCTAAGATATTTTTTTTTATAATAATTTCAACTTTATTATTTATTACATCCATTTATAATCAAATAAGATAAATATTCATGAAACATTGAATATTCATACATACTTTCTCCCTTCAAGTGAATTTCATACGTTTGTATAATATATGTCAAATATATATCAATCAAACTTATGAAATTCACTTGACATGAGGGAATATATAATAAATTGTAAACAATTGTAAATTTTTAGACACAATAATTATTGAATAAAAATGATTTATACAAGTGTTATTGTAAAATCACTTGATATTTTACCTAAATAACCTCACTAAGATATAAGTTATAAAATTGTAAAATTTTTACTCTATTTTATTAACTGGATCTAAATTCGTTTATTTTTGTAAAATAGTATTCTTGAAAAAATTAAACAATGGGATAAATTTCGATCATTTTTAATTTTAAAATTATAAGTATTGATTGCTTACAAAATTAGTCAAATAATGGACTTAATTTCACCTTAAATTTAAGGGTTTAATGTCAATCTTCTGTGTATCACATATTCTGAGGTCATCCACCAGTATTTTTGGGTCCATTGTTTTAAAATATTACCCTACATGATATAATTTGCACAAGCAGTGGCAGAGCAACGTTAAAGAAACGAGTTCGCAAATTCTTATTTCAGACGATCATTTTTTTGTCTGAAACTTCATAGAAGCATGCATATGTGACTAATTTATAGTTAAATGTTATCATAATTGTACAACCCGTGTTATTACTTACGGTAACTAGATTTAGCGAAACATAATATATTAATCTTACCCTCCAAGAAGATCGAGTATCATCTTTAGGTACATGTCTCCGACGACAGGGATATCAGGGATCTCCATATCACCCATGTACACAATATAATCCTATCATAAATCAATAATCCAGACAATAAACTTTTAAACCATTTCATAATTACTCGTATAGTACTAGTACGGAGTATATTATAAATGAAATCGATTAAAGATGTCTTAAAAAAAGATTACCTTTCTTTGATGTTCTTCAGCTTGTAGAGGCGCGAGAAGGCATGCGCAAACAAAAAGACTTAGGACTAAAAGATACATTGCGCCAGGAAACCGTGCTTTAGCCATTAATAAACTTAAGCTTATTATGGTTTACCTGGATAATTAACTTTGAAAGATTTCTTGTTAATTAATTGGCTAATTACTTGATATATTCGTCACTTATTTATACAAATGTTGAGAAGAATTGTTAGCGCAGCAGGAATTTTTCCGTATAATCTCAGCTGGCTTTTAATTAGTTCCGAATACTGGTCTAAATTTAACCAAATTGAAATTAAATAAGCAACTAGCTAGCTAGTCTTCTAAACAATTACAGAGTATACTTTTTGGGTGCCAAGTCCTTCAAATAATTATGATTGAATACAATATTTTATGGCGTAGCTTTGGAATCTAATGATTAATTAATCGACAGTCAATGTAATTTAGGACAATTATTCACGTACGGAAAATGTTACGGTTACGACTTAGGATTGACAACTTGTTGGTAGCCATTCCAATAATCCATCAGTACCACGTCCGTAAAACTCAACTACTCTCTTTTTTTTTTTTTTTTTCCTTAGTAAGTCTTGCTTACGACGTGTTGAGCTATGTTTATTGATGATAACAAGTCTTCTACCTCTAAATATCCTCATGCTTGATGTGGTTTATAGATATATCTTTAACAGGCATTGGATGAGTCTCAAGTATGAAGAAGAAGACGGGTCAAGACTTCAGTCCTCGCTAGATTATATGTAAGGGTAATGTACTTATAATTAATTCTCGTTTCGGTCCAACAAAGTACGGCTTAAAATATCAAGATATTTTTGGAGTCATATTTCAGGAATATTCTTTTGACAAAATTATCTTGTTGATAAAATCTTTTCTCAAAATTAAGAAGTTGTCTTCTAATGATCCTCAAATTGCTGTTAAGGATTTCTTTTAAAAGTAAAGATTTTATATGGTTGCCAAAGATACTTACTTATATCAAGTATATAAAAAAGGAAAATCATACGTGAAAAGGCAACCTAGTAAAGTGAGAATACTTAAGCAATTTTGTTTGTCAAGCCTATCTTCAAAACAAGTATTTTCATAATTAAGTTTGCAAAATCGTGCTGAGTTACAAGGTCTTTAAAGATATTTTGCAAACTGTCCTTAAGCCGTGCTTTGAAAGATCGTTCTTTGATTATATAAGTCTGTTTACTCATAGGTTGTTTTTGTTCTCCTTTGTTCACCTTAATTGAATACTTCAAGGAGACAAAAAAACTGTAATCTGTTTTTCTTATTCATTTGTTAAGGAAGAATATTTGGAGTACGGGTTGTACTCAAGTTGCACGATCGGGTTGATCGTGGGGATTGTTTTTGTAATCGGGTTTGGTTATAAAAATAATAAGAGAAAGGGGTGGACGTAGACATTTAGAGAGTAGGTCGAACCACGTTAAAAATCGTGTGTCTTGTTTCTATTCTTTATTTCAGCTTTCGTACTTCGTCGTTTCATTTGTTCATTTTCTCGTAATTAATTTCACAATCTCAGCACAGGTTACAATATTTTGGACAATCTTCAATACTTTTCAAATCCGTTTGTGTGCTGCCAACGAAATTAGTAGAGTAAAAGTTAAGTTTTTAAAAAGGGAGTACTTAATTCACCCCCTTCCCCTCTTAAGTATCGGATCGATAAACTCATCAATTGGTATCAGAGCCTCGTGCTCTTGATTGCTTTACCGCAAAGAGTTTGATCCTTTCTGAGTTTATTTATCCTTTTTTGTTTTTCAATGAATTCCAAAATTGTCAAATGTCCTGTCTTTGATGGCACAGACTATGGCTGGTGGAAAAATCGTATAATGCATTTTATACAAGGAACGGATTACGAATGTTGGGTAATCATTTAAAATGGTCCCATTGCCATCACCTCCACCGATGCTAATGGTGTTGTGAGTGAAAAGGCACCAAAGGACTACACATCTAATGATTATAAAAAGGCGAAGAAGAATGCTAGAGCCATATCACTCCTGCAATCTGGGATTGGAGAATTCGAAACAAGTCGTATTGCAGGATGTAAAACGGCCAAAAAAATATGGGATAGTCTAGAACTAGCCCATGAGGGAACAATGCAAGTAAAGAAACAACATATTGACATTTTAATGCAACAATACGAGTCCTTTAAAATGCAACAAGATGAATCAATTAAAAGCATGTCTTCACGCTTTTCCAACATAACTAACGAACTTTCCAATCTTGGTAGAACTTTTGAAACCGAGGACATTGTCCGCAAAATTTTAAGAAGTTTAACTAAGAAATGGCAGGCTAAAGTCACCGCCATCGAAGACGCTAGAGATTTAACAACTCTTACCTATGAAGCTTTAATGGGATCTCTCATGGCACACGAGTTAGTTCTCGATAATGATGTTGAGAAGCCTAAAGCTAAGGGACTAGCCTTTAACGCCTTGTCAAGTGAAAATGAAAATGATCTTGAGGAGGAAGTGGCTCTGTTATCTAAACGAATTGCTAAAATCATTAGAAAACAGAATGAAGGAAAGTTTGATAGTTACAAACCAAAAGATTTTTCATCATCTTCATCACATTCCACATCTCGAATGGGCTGTTTCAAGTGTGGGGAACGTGATCATCAAATCAGAAATTGTTCTATGTGGGAAGAAGAAAAATCGAAGGACAAACGTGAGAAATCTAAGCAAGACTACAAACGAGTAATGATGGGTTAGCAGTTTGGGGTGAGTCTGATTCAGAAGACGATGAACCCTCTAATGACGGAAAAAATGAGAAGTTGTGTCTAAGATCAATCTACAAACCAAGATCTCAACGAAAAAGGGATGAGGATACAATCAGATGTCTTATGGCTCACTCAGATGGCTCAGATAGTGAATCATAAAATGAATCCGAAGATGAGGTAAATCTTTCAAAACTCAAAACTAAAATGCGGTCTTTATCTAAAGAAAGAATTTTAAGATTACTTGATGAGACTTTGGATAACAGTTATGAACAGAACAAACAACTGAATGCTATACAATCTGAAATAGAAAGTATAGCGGAGGAGAACATAGACTTAAAACGTGAGTTAAGAAAAGTCGGCAAGCAAACAGTCAACCAGACTGTTCAATCTGAACTGACTGAACTTACTGCCAAAAATGAGTCTCTTGTCAATCAAATTCACATGCTTACTAAAGAACTGGAGGAACAAAAAACTTTACATGCTACTAGAACTTCTAGGTACTCAGATACATGCTTTAGGTTTGATAGATTAAACGTTGACTATGATGCTCTTTTATACAAACATAAGAAACTACTTGAAAGAGTAAAAAACCTAGAGACAGACCTGGATAATGCTAGAAATGTTGCATCCAAATGGGAAGGAAGTAATACCGTACTAAATTTCCTAGTCAATCAATCTAAGAACACTAAAAAACTTGGATTAGGGTACGATTCATGTTCTGACATTAGACAAAACGATTCTCAATATCGTATTGTCTGGGTTCCTGAACAGAAACTAAACACTCCTCCAGACTGTACAAATGTGCATGATTCTAGTCAATATCATACTGTCTGGGTTCCTGAACAGAAACTAAACACCCCTCCAGATTGTTCAAATGTGCATGATTCTAGTTCTGACGTCAGACAAAACGATCCTCAATATCGTACTGTCCAGTTTTCTGAACACAAATTAAACACTCCTCCATCCAGTCTGTTCAAAACAGCGTGGTTTCATTTATGCTAAGAAATCTGAACCCAATGATAGTGACTTTCGCAAGCATAAATATGTTGGATTACCTGAATATATCATTTGTAAATTTTTTGGAAAAACAGGTCACGTATTTAATGCTTGTGCCAAACGACTGAGACATTTGGATAATAACATAAAAGTCGTTAAGAAAATGTGGATTAGAAAAGATATTCTTGACATTGTTCGTCATAAAAAGGGACCCAAACTTGTTTGGGTTCCTAGATCATCTAACTAATATTATTTCAGGGCCATATGAGAGGAGGCCACCTGTGGTATCTTGTTAGAAGATATTCATGACATATGACAGGTAATAAGAACGAATTCCTCTTGTTAAAGGCTTAAAATGGTGGAAATGTGACATTTAGAGACGACAAAAAGGGTGAGATAATTGGTATTTGCAAAAATGGTAAGTCTCTCTCACATTTCATGGATGATGTACTGTTGGTAAAAAGTTTAAACACTTGTTTGTTTTTTGTGTGATAATGTGGAAAAAGGGAACATTTGCTTGAAATTTTGTAAAACTGAAGATCGGTTGTCTGTTTTTTTAGGCCATTGGCTAAAGGAGTGTTTGAGAAAATCCGTCTAGATTTAGGCCTTCTAAATAGTAGCTCCGAGTAACGTATGACCTAATTAATCCTTCTATGATTGACTAATTTGGAGATGTCTTGATTACTTGTCTGCATTTTCGTCTTTTGTCCTCACATTCTAGATACAATTCACTTACTCTAGTCGGTTCTGGTTCTCTCATATAAACTAGTAATGCGCCGACTTATTCTTGCAATGTTATCACTTGTACATGCTCATATGAAATTGGTTTTGGCAAAATTCAATCCTATCCATACTCAGCCCAAAAATTTACCCACCAAAATTAGCCCAAACCCAAATTCCCTCCCTTCATCGTCTAGCTTATCCTAAAACCAACATAAACCCAATTCCCTACCACTTTCCCAAACTTAATCCCAAAAATCAAAAATCAAAAAAAAAAAAAAAAAAAAAAAAACTCTCCTTACCCGCAACAATGGCGAAGAGGAAGAAAACCTTCACCGTTCTTGCTTCTTCCACCTCGTCGCCACTCCAAACCGTCCCACTCGCTCCAAATCCAACCCACCAACCAAACTTCCAAAACCAACACCTCATCTCCGTTAGTAACTCAACCGGAAACCACCACAAAATTCAAAATCCAAATCAAGTCCAAAACCCAAACTTGTTTATGCAGAAACTCCCGCACCTCCAATCACAGAAAACGAAGTGTTCGTTCAGTCGGATCATTCTTCCCCAGTGTCACAAAAGCGCGCCTCTCAAACTCGTCAGGGAATTGTTATAAATGAACCAGTCGCTTCTAGTGTAGATAAGGAGTCCAGGGAACCCACATCAAAAAAGGGGAAAGAAAAGTTGGTTCTTGATGTTGTTGATAATTGGGATGAAGCATTTACTGAAAATATGCACAATTAAGATACTTTATCCAAGGTCAAACACAAATAAGTCAAGAGAAAGATAAATTCTATGGATGATGAAGTTGTCGCTGATGATGCGCCCATTATCATATTATGGTGGGTAAGCCAGATAATCTTGCCTCTGTTATTTTTCATTATATAAAAGAGGTTGCAGCTGCTGTTCAGTCGAGTTCGGAATCAAAGAAAAGGGAATTCCCATATGGTATGTGGTTAACTCATGTGCTATGGCAAAAACAGAATATGTCTGATGATGAAGGATATTGTGGGTCCCTTAAAGATTGTACAAGAAATGGGTTAATGCATGGGTCAAATGCATCTTCGGATTTTGGATGGTCACCTAGTTGGGTTACATGAATAGGGTTATAATCGTGCTTCAAGTGGGACTGAGGTTGCGACTCAATTGACGGCTCTCTCTGACAGTGTGATTGGTGGTTTAGGGAAAATCATTGTTGAACTAGTAGAGCTCAAAGATGTCTTTCTTCCTCGAGCAGCTTCTTGACAAATTTCCTAGGTCTAAACAGCCCTGGCCATCCTTCCATATCCCTACCATACTCTGACTTCCTTTTGCCTGACTATATTTTGGTGGATGTGTATATTCTAATACTCTCTTGCATGGTCTTATGCGTATTATAATGATGTTTATTGACTGTGTCCGGTGATTGTATTGACAGCTTTTTGGCTATGGTCGCCGTGCAGATAATGTTTTGATTACTTTCTCTTTTTGATGATGTCAAGAGGGGGAAATTATGGCTCTTTTAGGTTACTATGTTTAGCTACTAATTATTAGACCCATGTTTAAGATGATTTTCTCTTATGTTATCTCTAGAACTTTGGCCTATGCTATTTAAACTGATTTGTTTCATATTTCCACTTTTGTCATCTTTGTCTTGATCTTATTGAAGTTGAGATCTTGTGTTGAGGGGGAACTTTCACTATGGAAACTTGCCATCATCAAAGGGGGAATTTGTTGAGCTATGTTTATTGATGATGACAAGTCTTCTACCTCTAAATATCCTCATGCTTGATGTGGTTTATAGATGTATGTTTAATAGGCATTGAATGAGTCTCAAGTATGAAAAAGAAGACGGGCCAAGACTTCAGTCCTCGCTAGATTATATGTAAGGGTAATGGACTTATAATTAATTCTCGTTTCGGTCCAACAAAGTACGGCTTAAAATATCAAGATATTTTTGGAGTCATATTTCAGGAATATTCTTTTGACAAAATTATCTTGTTGATAAAATCTTTTCTCAAAATTAAGAAGTTGTCTTCTAATGATCCTCAAATGGCTGTTAAGGATTTTTGTTAAAAGGAAAGATTTTATATTGTTGCCAAAGATACTTACTTATATCAAGTATATAAGAAAGGAAAATCATACGTGAAAAGGCAACCTAGTAAAGTGAGAATACTTAAGCAATCCTGTTTGTCAAGCCTATCTTCAAAACAAGTATTTTCAGAATTAAGTTTGCAAAATCGTGCTGAGTTACAAGGTCTTTAAAGATATTTTGCAAATTGTCCTTAAGACGTGCTTTGAAAGATCGTTCTTGGATTATATAAGTCTATTTACTCATAGGTTGTTTTTGTTCTCCTTTGTTCACATTAATTGAATACTTCAAGGAGACAAAAAAAGTGTAATCTGTTTTTCTTATTCATTTGTTAAGGAAGAATATTTGGAGTACGGGTTGTACTCGAGTTGCACGATCGGGTTGATCGTGGGGATTGTTTTTGTAATCGGGTTTGGTTATAAAAATAATAAGAGAAAGGGGTGGACGTAGACCTTTAGAGAGTAGGTCGAACCACGTTAAAAATCGCGTGTCTCGTTTCTATTCTTTATTTCAGCTTTCGTACTTCGTCGTTTCATTTTTTCATTTTCTCGTAACTAATTTCACAATCTCAGCACAGGTTACAATATTTTGGACAGTCTTCAATGCTGTTCAAATCCGTTTGTGTGCTGCCAACGAAATTAGTAGAGTAAAAGTTAAGTTTTTAAAAAGGGAGTACTTAATTCACCCCTTTCCCCTCTTAAGTACCGGATCGATAAACTCATCACGACGGGTCGTTATTTGTGACGGATATTTAGTGTGATAAAATGATACAAAATGAGTTGGTGGAGAAAGGGACCACATGAATAGTGTTGGAGATAGAGAAAAAGTGGTATTTTGTGAGAGAAAACGGTATCTGTGACAAGCTTGCAACGGATAGTGTCGTTGCAAATAAGAATTTGTGCTCTTTTTTCATATTTTATTTTATTTTCCTTTGGGACTAAGGCTCTGATGTTGTTGTTGTTGTTTGTGTTGCGCACAAAGATTATCTATCGTGAGGAATAAAATAAGTGTAAAAAACTGGAGCAGAGTTTGGTAATATAGTAGGTAGGATGAATAATTAGGAATTAAATAATAAATTATGTGCCATAAACATTAAAAAAAAGAATAAAATAGGAGTTGAGCGGGATTTGCTAATAAAAGACAAAAATGAATAAAATAAGAATAAAAGTTTCCAAAATAGGGAAAGAGGAGAAAAATGAATAATCCGTTTTAGGAGGGAGTATAAATTATTGTTTTGATTTTTTTGTGATGAGCAACCCCAAACGCTACCTTACCATGTCTACCAGGTAAGTCACCCTATAATACTATAGTACATAACATACTCGAAGTTTAAAATGCATGAATTCAGGTCATAAATATTCAATTCCACATGATTGCTTTTGACGATTTGTTGAACCAGAAAAATTTCACCTAAATTTTAACCACTAGACTCCGCCTTTACGAGCACTGAGAAATGGTTGTCAAAGTTTGGGAGAGTATACTATCATATATTTCTTTAATGCAATAGCCAATTTAGCTAGCCAATTTTGCTGACATGGCATCACAGTTTTTCACCCCACTATGACGTGTCATGATATCAGTGTAATTGAAAAAATCACGATAAATACTTTAAAAAAAAAGAAAGAATTTTGCATATTTAATAGGAATAAAATATTCCATATTCAAAATAGAACGGAATAGTTAATTAGGGTAATGCTTTTTAATGTTTGAATTTATTTTAATTATGTCAATTATGGAGACTTCCAAAATTTATTGGGTTACATGCTAAAATCATGGAGATTAGACTAAAATCACGTACAACAGTAAATTAATCTTATGAATACATCGATATATCTTTTCAAAATGCGTATAATTACAGAGATTTCTTCCAAATGCATTCTTACAATTTTTTTCTTCTATTTTGTTTTTTTATACGGAAAATTTGCATCTCAATAGTTTGGTAAGAGATCGTATCTTCTAATTTTTTATGCTTAATATTTACAGTAAAGTCAAGTGTTTAAGCTAAAATTTAAATATATGTCGTATAAGAGTTGCATGTATAGTTTGACATCAATTAGAAATCTTACTAAAACTTTAATACAAGTCATGTTTGGTATTCAATGTATTAATTTAAGCATAAACAGATTCAAAAACATATTATAAGCAATAGATTTTATCAGAAAGTTTGACAGACATATTAAAATTAGCAGAATTAGTTTTAATGTTTGGCAATTAACAGATTAATATTAGTAAATTTTTAGTTTTTCTTTTTCAAAATGAAGTGAAAATTCCTATTTTAGAATATGTTAACCATTATGGTGGGGTAACCAACATATTATAAAAGATCATACTTGAGGTCAATATGTTATATATTCCCATACACTATTTGCCAAATATAAAAGTTAGCATATATATTGATTTATCAAAATTCAAACATGCTAGACCTTTTGAATGTGCTAAAAATCGGTCAATATTTGAATATTTTCCCTCATTGATGGGTAATGTTGAATTCATATTCTTCCATATACACCCTATTTGGTAAATGGCAAAAGCATATTTAGGATAATAGATAATGTTACCTCAATTCGGTTGACAAATTTTAGTAGCACATTTGACAATCATATTAAATTAGGAGGATTAAAAAAATGTGTTTGATAATTAACATATTATATGACAAATCTACCATTTTCATGTATAAACCAAATATGTTAATTGAATATGCCATTAACAAAAAGTATGAAATTAGTAGATTAATTAGTCAAACTACTATATAAGCCAAAATCTACTAATTTCACCTAATAGGCTATCTACCAAACAAGACAAGTATAAAATACTGGTGACTTTGTATTCATTGTCTGGGTCTCAATTATGCAATGAAATTTATAAATGACGCACAATATATGACGATCCTTAAATGTTGCTTGATAATTCAAAATAAATTAAAAGATTGTATCATAGTTATGATTAACTATAATAATTTAAATTTTAAAAGCAGATCCGTGACTTTCACGGGTTAAAAACTAGTTTGATTTGAATGGATTAATATAACTATTATAACGCGAGAGAAGAAGAATGACTCCGGCCTTATGCACTCCCACGCACAATGCCACCATGCCACCATGCCATTTATGTATCTCGTATCAATATCAAGTTGACTTGTCCTACGTTAAGGTACTTCGAAAATTAAAGAAATACTATACCACCATTGAGAATTGCACGACGTTGTTATAATCCGATGTGAATAGTTCTCGAGTTAACTACGTCAACCGGATGTAACTACAGAAATTTACGTGGTATTCTTCTAATTTGTCATTTTCTACATAGTATCCAAAAATTTAGGTTTTGAAGTTTTAAGTATAAAAAAGCAGTCCGGTGTATGATGGCGTTCCTGCTAGTCAAGGGTCCGGGAAAGGGCACCACCACAAGGGTATAATGGGGGCAAGCATTCTGTTGCCATTTTTGCAACAGGCCGCTCCTAGGGCTTGAAAGTATAAACAAGTAAAAAGTTCTTTTGATGATCTATATATGTGAGACAATTAAAAAACAGTATGGTAATAATTATAATTACGCTCATTTGAATCAAAAATAAAAATTATATGCATGGCTATGTGTCTTATTTATTACTCGTATTCAACAATAACAAATAATCAATGAAAAAAAAAGAATTAGAGGGGTGAAAAATTAAAGAAAAAAGAAGAAAAAATTGAGAGGAGAGCAAGTTTTAGTTACTTGGGGTGGGGTTTCACCAATGAGCCACAGAATCAATTTGTTCTTGGTAATTCTTTTGCATGGAGGTGGGTGAAAAGGGTAAAGAAAATTGTTGGTCGGGTGCGGTAAAAGACGGTTGTTGAGGTAATAATAATGTATTAGGAGACGAATATACAGTAGTTGCATAAGGTGACAAGCCTTGATCAACATGTTGTTGAAATTGTTCTTGTTGCATTAACCTGCTTTGTTGTTGTTGTTGTTGTTGCTGCGGAATTTGTAATTGATCTGATCTTTGTTGTTTAGGAACATTAAGTTTTTCTCCTTCAGTTTCTCTATATTTGCTAAGATACACTTTGAGAGGGTTCACGTAATCCTCGAACCCTAGAGTCGTAATTGCCCATATAATATCGTCTCCATTGATTGTTTTCCTTTTCTCTCTTTGACACTTATCGGACGCTTCTCCCGTTACAAA
Source organism: Silene conica (assembly GCA_029255685.2). Lineage (NCBI taxonomy): Eukaryota > Viridiplantae > Streptophyta > Magnoliopsida > Caryophyllales > Caryophyllaceae > Silene > Silene conica. The sequence continues at coordinate 9,306,304 of CM055316.2, read as the reverse complement.
GCTAATAAATTCCGATACACATTCTTGAACAGTCTCTTTCGCATCCTTTGAAATCTTACCGTTTCCCGGGATTACCTTCTTCATAATTCTCCCCACATTTGCTATAGGTAGAAATCGGTCTTGCTCTTTACTAGAACTATTTGAACCGTTGTTGTTGTTATTGTTGTTTTTGTTCTTAGAACATGGACTCTCGGGACTACCTTGATCGGTTCCATGGCTTTCATTATTATTATTATTATCCATGTTTATCTCTTTTTTTACCTTGAGAAATTTACGAATGGAGGAGATTTGTTTAGAGCTCAAGGTTGAGAAATTTTGATTTAAAGGTTGTAATTAATTGCAAAAATTAGCTAAAAAATAGGCTAGTGAAGTGGAAATGCCTTGGTTAATCTTCACCGTGGGACTCGCTCTCTATTGTTTACCAAAGGCCACATATTTACCCCTGATTGTTTTGGACTATTTTTTACTTTTTAACTCTTTAACTGCTCCGTACTATGGTTATGGTTGGTAGTATAAAGTACCAAGATGTCTACAAAAATGACAAATAATATTAGATTTAGTTGAGCCCTAATCTTTGTAGGGAAGAACGGTTGTTACATGAACTAACATTATATACATCGACAATTTTCATAACACGAGGGTTATGATTATTATATTAATATTTTTACCTTTTCATTCTTCTTCCACTACAATAACACAATTCATAACTTGGACACTAGCTTCATTAATAAGGAGTAACATTCTCATAACACTTACTTTTCACTATTTTCAATACCTCATCTTTTATATTTTTCTTCGTGCATTAATATTTATTCTAATTACTATTAACATATAACTTATTTTGTTACTTTATAACCCATAAAATATCAAAATTAACCGTAAAAAAATCTTAATAATTCATAAAAATTATAAAAATGCAATACGGGGACATTAATTAATAATAACAAAAAAAGACAAAAAACTAGTACATTTCTTAAACTGAAAATACAATATTAATCACCGTCGGTACCAAATTTTTACCATATATAGATGCTCAATTAAATCACACTCGAGAGCATTATGAATTTCTCTATTAAAGTTGTGATTGATTGTTCATATAAGTTGATTGACTTGTAATTCGTTGAATTCAATATGTGGATGGTTGACTATATTATCGTCACCAACATCTTCCCCATCAAAGACGGAACAATCATATTGGTCAAGATATGTATCTCGTTCGTTCTCTACTATCATAATATGCATTATATATGATACATGTCATAATGATTTTACCCATGAGATTCGGATCCCATACTGATAAATGCGAATTGAGCTTGTAATACACCAAACGCACGTTCCACATCTTTTCGGATAGCTTCTTGATGTTGCGCGAACAATTTTATGCTTTTGAATTACCAGAGTACTAGTTGACTTAACAAAAGAAACTCATGTTGGATATATACCATCAGTAAGATAACATCTTATATTATATTAATTACCACTCACATAATAGGTAACTTCTTGAGCACGCCCCTCTAAGGTGTCGTAAAAAATGGGGGAACCGTGAAGTACATTTATATCATTCAGTGAACTCTGTACTATAGTTGGTACTTGTTAGTAGAAAGTACCAAGATGTCTGACAAAAATGACAAATAAAATTAGATTTGTGGGAATTGACCAATAAGGATAGCCCGCCTAGGGCATCGACTCCGTCTAGGCATTTCATGCCGCCTTTCAGCGCATAGCTATCATCTGTGTCCTTACCGTTGCCTGGATCGACCGGAGGAATGCCTCCACTGTATGTCGAGGGGTTTTCCTGACCCCCCAGTCCTGCGATTCGAGTTACCATTTGGCCTATCTGACCCAGAGGATCAACGGCGACTTGATGTTGAGGGATATGCATGAGATGACTTACAACCAGGGAGTCCGGCTGCCTCATAGGCCTAGTTTTTGGTCCGGGGAGGGGAACACCGATCAGATGTTATTTAATGCTTATTGAAGAGTCTATTGATATAATATACTCAAGAAGGGGGGGTTGAATTGAGTATGCCTTCTTGTTAAATCTTCTTCGATGTGTATGTAGTTGTATGATGATCGTTGAGTAGAGCAATAATAAAGTAGAGACACGATATTTTTGAAGTGGTTCAGTCTCACACTCTGAGACCTACGTCCACTATTCTCGATTAATAAAATTAGTACCAACTCTGGATTACAATTTTATCAACCCTACTCGTGCGACTTTGATGTTAGTCACAACTCAATCTAGATACCGTTAAATATCTAGCTACGACAAATACCGTTAAATATTTGTCTTACAACGAGTACCGCTAAATACTCAATCTATCTTACGTAAATAAGATAAAGTCTTCAATGTTTTCTTGGTGTCACAATCTTGAATGAATAAGATCAATGCTTGAGCACTTGAATCTTGAATCGGATATGACAATGAAAAGCTCGAATATTGAAGTATATGACCGACGGCTCTCTCTTGATTTGCGTGTATGTGTGTTGTGTATTTCGTGTATTTTAATGTATCATGGTAGTCTATTTATATAGAATATGTATCTAGGTAATTTAAACCCTAGATGATTTAGGAATATTACTTAAACTAGAATACTAGTCTTTTAGTAATACTACCTTAAATCTAATCTTAATGTATTTAGGAAAGATTTAATAATATACTATATGTATTATATAAGGAATTAATTTCCTAATTCATATTTAGGAAAGATCTTTATATAATAAACAATTAGTATCCTTATTAAATCAACTTCCTAAATCATGTCAAAGATAATAAAATATATTACCATAATATAATCTTAATTAGTTTAGGACATTAAATAAATACATAATATTTATTTAAATAAATCCTTACACGATTTATAGAAACGTGACATGTTACACGTTTTCCAAAAATCGAAACAAACCAAATCTTAGATTATATTTTGACAATTAAAATCATATAAAAAATCTTTAGTTTATTTTAGTAATAAATAATTATCTCATAAGACAATTATTTATTTCTTATTTAACTAAAACATATTTTATATAATCCTATTAAGATTAACAATTCCATATTTAAAATAGAATACCATTGAACCACTAATACTACACGACACAAATTAGGAAACAAACGTTTCACTTTAAACACATATAAATCTCGATCATTTCTTCATGATATAGAGTTATAGCTACTGGCTATAACTAGAACCAATCTTGTACTAAAGCTATAGTTGACGAATATAACTTTAGTTCATTATGCGCGCTTGTGATCTTCAATCAATCTTCGACTTAGTCAATTTGTTGACTAATATGCTTGAATCGTTTGTACTTGATTGATTAGATCTTGTTACTAAATTTCTGTACACTTAGCACACGATTATACATACGAGTATATAATATATAAATAGCTAGACTTTGTCATTATCAAAACATAAACATATATACTATATATATATTTGAATATATGGTTCAACAAATTCCCCCTTTTTGATGATGGCAAGTCTCTCTTAGATTTCGTGTCTAAGTGTATGTTCCCCCTCAATATAATAAGGGTCATTCATAGCAAAGAGTCACTTAGGGTTTCTATCTTCTATCTATCCCATATCCTTTAAGGACCCTAAGAGACAATGAATTACGACAAGGAGCAAGCTTAGGCAAATTCTGATCTAAGTCGCATATTTCCCCCTCTTGACATCATCGAAAAGATGAGAACAAAGACATGAAACGACTAGAATAATATACGTACGAAGCATAAGCAAGCATATAAACGAGTCGAAATAATATGAACATAGAGAATATCACACAACCACATACGAGATGTAAAAAAAATATACACAACAATCTGAAGTATTAAGCCAATGGGCCGAATGAGAGTGTATAGAGAAAATGGGCCGGCTTAATGGGATAAGTACCTGCAAAGGATAACAAATAAGATGGGCCAAGGGATAAGAAAGGCAATTGGGCCGCATCAAAAACAATCATAAAAGTTGGGTGGGATTTAGGAAATCCGAGGAGGCAAAACGAAACATAGCCTCGGATTCCTAGTGGGCTAGGTAATAAGTTGGGCCATAAAAGCTAAGAGTGTTTATAAGTCCAACCCAGGACTGAAACAAAACAACAACAAAACATCTTCAAGCCAACAGAAACAGAGACGGAGATGTCGGATCAGGAACGAGAGCTGGAAGCAGGGGTCTTTGCATACGGACTCACGTACTCGGGTCGGGTTCGGAACTCAAGGGTGTCCAAACGATCCAAACAACTACTGACATTTCTTCCTTGAGCATTTAGAGCCAACTCGAAGTTGAGTATCTTCAATGAAAGCGCCTTAACCGCTTCAAGAGCTTGGCTCGCATCTGTGCGCAATAACCCATGATCCCTTACCATAGCACCGCCTTGAGTCGTAAGAAAGGACAAACGATCACTCATCGCCAGTAATTCAGAGCAAACAACCGACACTTCAGACCCAATTTTCACCAAATGCTTGTCGACCTTCTCCATCCATTCTTTTACCTCGACCTCAAAAGCACGACCACCGCCTGCACGACTTCCTGAGGCACCCGAATGCTCCTTTTCTTTCTTAATTTGACACAACCCTAGAATCTGATCCATCTTTGCTTCCAAGTCTACAAAAGATGGAGATGGATTAGGACGGGGTCCCTCCTCACCCGTCTTCCCAAAAGCTAAATCAACGCCATCAAACGTAATTCCCATCAACTTGAGCAACTTGTCACACATACGATCACGGGGTTTAACACCAAAACTACAATCGTCCACAACACCCTTTTGCAACAAGATTTCAGATACCCACATCCCGTATGGGATATCTAGAGTCGAACTCGGTTTTTCTTTAACTAAAACAGAGGAAACTTGACAAATTTTCGAACAAAGCAAGAATGCGAGGTTGATTTTGTTTCCCTCTAACCAGTGAAATAATACGATAGCTTCAACACTCGACAATTTATCACGACCACCTCTCCTAGGCAAAATCGTGTTCCAGAGATAGTTAACAAACAGTTTTAATTTTGGGGAGAAAGAATTAGTGAGTAGTGGAGAAACTTCAGTGGCATTGGGATCAAAATATTGTTTGATCATCAGTTTCTGTTCATGAGTTACTACCCCCCATTCCTTTCGGGTATCAACATCAATTCCCCGAGAATCAAGATGAAATATTTCACATATATCCTCCAAAGATATTTCAACATCCCTTCCATTAACTACGGCTTTCATCCCGGTTTCAGTCGATTTCACAGAGGCAAAGAATTGAAGTAGTTCAATGGGAAATATTAACCCTGAAAAATTACTAACATATTCCCACCCTTGAAACTCTAAAAAAATCTTAAAGAAGAGCAGAGATTTAGAACCGTTTACCCAGGTTGTCGGATAGAATCGACCGGCATGAATTGCATAAGGAAGAAGACGGTTAATGAGAATACCTTCATTCTTGGTCATGCGAACACGTTCTAATCCCTCTTGAGTAGCTTCGACGGAATAGTCTTTGAACAGAGGACGAGGGTTCTTGGAATCCCTTTCGTGCATGTCGTCCGAAATTGAAGAGGCAGCTCGATTAAGTTTTCGTCGTTTACCAGTTTCTTGGGTTGGACTTACGGTGGCAATGGGGGTCGGAGATGGTGGGGGTGACGGAGTTGGAGAAGGAGGTGAAGGTTTCTTTTGGTGAGAACGAGTTGCACGAGATGGAGGCATGGTGATCGAGGTGAGACACGGTGGTTGTAAAGGCGAGAAGTGGTGAGATTTTGGTATGATTTTAATGGAGTTTTGAGGTTTGAGTTTTAATGGGTTTTGGTAATAAAAGGGAGTAAAATTTGTGGGTTTGGTCAGAATGGTAGACGGTTAAGGTGAGATGAGGGAGATGGGGTAATAATGTGGGAGTTGAGGTAAGTCAATGGCTAGGAGTAGTAGGGGGGACACGTGTCAGGTAAGAGTGGGATATGGTTTGGGTATAAAACGTGGCTAAGGAGGGGGGGACCATGACATTTACTTGGTGTGTTTAATTTTGAGGTAAGTTGATTTTATATTATTTGAATATTATTATATATAGTGTAATATGTATGTTGTGGGATAATAATATGTGACGTAATATAATTTTGAGATCGATTGTGCACACATTCATATGTGAATCATATAATATAACTATAATCACAAAATTTTTCATCGAATAGACACATACACATGCAGCGGAGTATAAAGACACAGTCATATAATCTCATCTAAACCATAGTCAATCATTGGGTTATTTTTGCTTTTAATATTTGATTAGGTGCCACCGATTAAACCAATTTCCAATCGCAAAGTCTCAAAGCGTTCTCTAGCCAATGGTTTAGTGAAGATATCTGCCCATTGTTTTTCCGTACTACAAAATTCCAATTTTATATTTTTCTTTTCAACATGGTCTCTTAGAAAGTGGTGTCTAATTTCAATATGTTTGGTCCTCGAGTGCTGGGCTGGGTTTTTAGATATAATTATAGCACTCGTATTATCACATAATATAGGCACACATCCAACATCAACACCATAATCATGTAACTGTTGCTTTAACCATAAAAGTTGAGAACATACCAGTGCGGCTGCAATATATTCTGCTTCAGCAGTTGAGAGAGCGACAGAGTTTTGTTTCTTGGATCCCCAAGATATAATACAAGGACCTACAAAGGTGGCAAGTCCGGAGGTACTTTTTCTGTCTAAAGAACATCCTGCATAATCCGCATCTGAATATCCTACTAAGTTAAAGTTACAGTCCATGGGATACCATAGATATAATTTTGAGGTTCCGATTAGGTATCTTAATATTCTTTTAACTGCAATCATATGTGATTCTTTTGGTGCAGATTGGAATCTCGCACAAACACAGACACTAAACATTATATCTGGACGACTTGCTGTAAGATAAAGAAGTGAGCCAATCATACCTCTGTAAGTAGTTTCATCTACAGACTTACCATCTTCGTCTTTGGTTAACTTCTTATCTATGACCATTGGAGTAGGCATTGCATGAGAGGTTTCCATTCCAAATTTCTTTAGTAACTCCTTGACGTATTTTTGTTGATGAACTTTGATTCCTTCTTCAGTTTGTTGTATTTGAAGTCCAAGGAAGAATTTTAGTTCTCCCATCATACTCATCTCGAACTCAGAAGTCATCAACTCAGAGAAGTACTTGCACAACTTTTTATTAGTTGAGCCAAAAATAATATCGTCAACATAGATCTGAACGACTAGTAGATCTGAGTTTTCGCTTTTAAGAAATAGGGTTTTATCCACAGACCCTCTCTTGAATCCACTCTCCAATAGGAACTTTGATAATCTGTCGTACCATGCCCTAGGTGCTTGTTTCAGACCATATAGTGCTTTGTCCAATTTGAATACATGATCCTTGAGTTTGCTGTCAGGAAATCCAGGAGGTTGTTCAACAAATACTTCCTCTTGGAGATAGCCATTAAGAAATGCAGTCTTAACGTCCATCTGAAAAAGCTTCATTCCCTTGTGTGCTGCAAATGCAATGAGTAGTCTTATTGCCTCAAGACGAGCAACAGGAGCAAAGGTTTCGTCATAATCGATCCCTTCCTGTTGGTTGTATCCTTGAACTACTAGTCTGGCCTTATTTCGCACAATGACTCCAGTGTCATCCAATTTGTTTCTGAATACCCATCTAGTTCCAATGACAGTTCTGTCTTTAGGTCGAGGAACAAGATGCCAAACTTTGTTTCTTTCAAATTGCTGGAGTTCTTCTTGCATAGCAACTATCCAGTCTGGTTCTGCGAGAGCTTCCTTGATATTTGAAGGTTCAATGGTGGAGAGAAAGGAGTAGAATGAGCAAAAGTTATTTAAGCTCCTTCGAGTCTGAACTCCATCTGTTAGACTTCCTATGACATTGTCCAATGGATGAGAGCCTTTGTATCTCCAATTCCTTGATTGATCATTTGCATTCCCTGAACTTGACTCGGGATCTTGACTTGTTCCCCCTGAATCCAAACCTGGGTTTATAGTAGGGTCAGGTATAACTCTGGCCTCTTCCCTTTGGTTTTGATTCAAAGTTACAGCTTCATTAGCTGTAACTCTGGGTTCCAAGTCATTGGTTTGAGAGTTATCTACAGTATCATCAACTGTAGTTTCATCTCTCGCACCATTTTCTCCCAAGTTGAGTTCATCATGAATTCCTTGAGGTTCTCCTTCTTCAATTTCCATTTCAGGAAGATCTTCCCTTGATAACCTGAAATCAGGTTCGTCTAGGTTTTCCTCTATATCCTGTAATGGCTTATCGAAGACATTATTCTCATCAAAGATAACATGAATACTTTCCTCTATGCTTAAAGTGCGTTTGTTGAAAACTTTGTAGGCTTTACTATGATCTGAATATCCTATAAAGATTGCTTCATCACTTCTAGGGTCGAATTTGCTTAATCTGTTTTTACCATTGTTGTGAACAAAGCATTTACTACCAAAGCATCTTAAATGAGATATGTTTGGTTTACGACCACGAAGAAGTTCATAAGGAGTCTTTTTAAGGATAGGTCTAATCATAGCACGGTTATGAATATAGCAAGCTGTACTAATAGCCTCAGCCCAAAAGTTTCTAGGTAGGCCACTACAAAGAAGCATTGTTCTAGCCATGTCTTCTAGCGTTCTGTTCATTCGTTCTACGACTCCATTTTGTTGTGGGGTTCTAGGGGCCGAGAAGTTATGACCAACACCATTGGTTTTACAGAACTCAATAAAAGCATGATTGTCGAACTCAGTTCCATGGTCAGTACGGATTGTTACTAGGTTTGATTTATATTTGTTTTGGACAAGTTTCATGAGACTAACAAATTCATCGAATGTTTCGTCTTTAGAATGAAGAAAGATTGGCCAAAAAAATCTAGAGTAATCATCAACTAGAACGAAAACGTACCTGGAACCACCTCTGCTTCTTACCTTCATAGGGCCACATAAATCCATGTGTACTAGTTCAAGAGCTTGTTCTGTGCTAACTACTCTTTTTGGCTTAAAGGATGATCTGACGTGTTTACATCGTGCACATGTGTTACACATCTTTTCTTGATCAAATTTGATCTTTGGAAGACCTTCGACCAAGTCCCATCTTTTCAGCTTACTTAGAATAGGTGAGCTAATATGACCAAATCTCTTGTGCCATAGACATGGATCATCTAACGTAACTTTCATGCATGATAGAGAATCAGTAGGTACAACATTTAAATCAATCATATAAACATTTTTCATCCTGTGACCTTCAAGTATTACTTTACTGGTGCCTTCTAAGATTATACGACATATATCTGAATGAAAAACCACTTTATTTCCTTTGTCACATAATTGAGATATACTGATAAGATTGTGTTTGAGACCACTCACAAGGTATACATCATTTATAGCATGAGAAGATGAAATACCTATCTTACCAAGTCCGATGATCTTTCCCTTTTTGTTATCACCAAATGTGACTTTACCTCCGTCAAAAGGTTTTAGGGTTTGGAATAGGTTTACGTCGCCTGTCATATGTCTTGAGCATCCACTGTCGAGATACCATAGGTTATTTTCCTTGGCGACAAACTGCACAAATAATTTTAAAGACATGATTTAGGTACCCAAGCATACTTGGGTCCTTTGTTGTTAGTAATCACAAATACATCTTCCTTTTTAACCCAGACTTGTCTTACATAGGTCTTTCTATATCGGTAGTGGTTGGGTTTTGATGTTCTTGTGTAGGTTTTAGTTTGGACTCTTGGTGACCATTTTTTGTGTGATGTTTGAGGAGTCTGTTTGGTTCTGTTTTTCTTTTCTTCGTAGTCAAATGTCATGTCATAGAACCATCTGTGGTCAATGTTTCTTTCCTCAGTTTTGTCACCATCACTATCAGAGACAGAAATAGTGTCGCTTGGAATTCCTAAGGATTTAACAAACTTAACTCCGGTTTTAAAATCTTGTGCATGTTTCACACAGTTTTCTCGGAGGTGTCCAGTATGGCCACAATAAGTGCATATTAAATACTCAGGAAGGTCGGCATATTTCCTTCTTCTAAAGTCTCTATCTGTAGGACTTTGTTTACACTTTGAGTGATCCCTTCTTCCGTAACATTCATGACCTAAACCCATCTTCATGTTGTTATCGGATTGTTCAGTTAGGAAGTTTAGAACGTTAGTGCTTCCTTCCCACTTATCGTGAACTTTCCGAGCATGAAGAAGGAGGTCTTTCAAGGAGTCTATTTCTTTCTTACATTCACTATGGTCAGTGTTACTAGACTCTTTTAGTTTTTGAATGTCTTTATGGAAGTCAGACACAATTTTGGCATGTTCTTTCTTGATTTTAGATATACTGAATTCTAGATCCATGATTTTGCTTTCGAGAATCTCAACTTCTTCCTGATGAGTCTCATCTTCGACCATAGTCGAAGATTCTGACTTAAGCCGTTCATTAACCTTTCTTAATTCTGAAGTTATAGCTTCATTAGCTATAACTTTAGATTGAAGCTCTTTAATGTTGAGTTTTAGTTTTGAGGTTATAGCTTCATTAGCTATAACTTTAGACTCAAGAACCTTTTTCTCAGACATAACTGTTTCCAACTTAGCATTTGCTTCAATGCTTATTTTGGATTTCAGTTTCTTAGCTTTGGCTTTCAGAAGTTGATTTTCCTCAGCAATATCGAGGATCTGCTCTTTCAAGTCATCTAACTCAAGACTTTGTTCATGACATTGGTCTAGGGTTTTCTCAAAATATTTAATTAGCATAGCCTTAGATAAGTTTTTAACTTGACTTTTGAGTTGAAGAAAATTTACCTCTTCGTCGTCGTCGTCTGAGTCTGATTCTCCAAGGAGACACATATTAGATGCGTCATCTTCATCATTGTCGTTTGAGATTAGATCTAGGCTGACGTTGCTTAGGCACAGGTTTGCTACCTCTTCTTCTTCAGAGTCCTCGTCATCTTCAGATTCTAATTCTCCCCAGCATGACGCAAGCATTACTTTCTTAAACTCTGTTTTGGTCTTTTCTCTTTTTGACTTGTCTTTGATTTTGTCCCAACTTGGACAATCTTTGATCATGTGGTCTTGTTGTCCACACTTGAAACATCCTCTTTTGAAGAATGTTTGTTTGGAGTCAGTTTTCTTTTTGTCGAACGTTTTGTTGTTAGGGTTTTTGTATCTACCTTTGAAAACTGCTTTCTTAAATCGTCTGGCGAATAGAACTGTTTCATCCTCAAGTTCTTCTTCGCTTACTTCGCTTGTGGAGGCTTGTAAAGCGACGCCCTTTCCTTGGGGATCATCATCGTTTTTATTTAGTATGATCTCGTGTGCCATTAAGGATCCAATCAATTCTTGGTAAGTGATTTTAGATAAATCGCGTGCTTCTTCTATGGCCGTGACCTTAGGTTGCCACTTTTTGGTGAGACTCCTAAGAATCTTACGAATGATATCCTCAGAGTCGATCTTTTTGCCAAGGTTCCGCAGTTCATTAATAATACAAGAAAATCGTGCAGACATGCTATCAATAGATTCATTCTTTTCCATATTGAAAAGTTCATATCTTTGAACGAGCAAGTCTATACGATGTTTCCTGACTGCGGATGTTCCTTCATAAGCAAGTTCGAGACTATCCCATATTTCCTTAGCGGAACTACAGGATGAGAATCTATCGAATTCTGAGGTTATCATACCGTTCTGTAGGAGGCTCATGGCCTTAGAGTTTTTCTCTGCAATTTTGTAGTCACTTTCCACATAATCGCTTTCCATCTTTTCATAGGTTGTTCCATTGGCGGCGGCGACCAAGATCTTCTTTGGTCCAGTTTGGATGATCTTCCAACATTCCCAATCACAACCCTTGATGTAATGAGTCATCATATTTTTCCATAAACTATAGTTTTTGCCATCGAAGATAGGGCACTTGAGATGCTTGGAGTCCATTGAAGAAAGAGTATATAATATAGAATCAATAGAAGGATCAAAACTCACGCGGCTAGGCGATCAAGAGCACGAGGCTCTGATACCAATTGAAGAGTCTATTGATATAATATACTCAAGAAGGGGGGGGGGGTTGAATTGAGTATGCCTTCTTGTTAAATCTTCTTCGATGTGTATGTAGTTGTATGATGATCGTTGAGTAGAGCAATAATAAAGTAGAGACACGATATTTTTGAAGTGGTTCAGTCTCACACTCTGAGACCTACGTCCACTATTCTCGATTAATAAAATTAGTACCAACTCTGGATTACAATTTTATCAACCCTACTCGTGCGACTTTGATGTTAGTCACAACTCAATCTAGATACCGTTAAATATCTAGCTACGACAAATACCGTTAAATATTTGTCTTACAACGAGTACCGCTAAATACTCAATCTATCTTACGTAAATAAGATAAAGTCTTCAATGTTTTCTTGGTGTCACAATCTTGAATGAATAAGATCAATGCTTGAGCACTTGAATCTTGAATCGGATATGACAATGAAAAGCTCGAATATTGAAGTATATGACCGACGGCTCTCTCTTGATTTGCGTGTATGTGTGTTGTGTATTTCGTGTATTTTAATGTATCATGGTAGTCTATTTATATAGAATATGTATCTAGGTAATTTAAACCCTAGATGATTTAGGAATATTACTTAAACTAGAATACTAGTCTTTTAATAATACTACCTTAAATCTAATCTTAATGTATTTAGGAAAGATTTAATAATATACTATATGTATTATATAAGGAATTAATTTCCTAATTCATATTTAGGAAAGATCTTTATATAATAAACAATTAGTATCCTTATTAAATCAACTTCCTAAATCATGTCAAAGATAATAAAATATATTACCATAATATAATCTTAATTAGTTTAGGACATTAAATAAATACATAATATTTATTTAAATAAATCCTTACACGATTTATAGAAACGTGACATGTTACACGTTTTCCAAAAATCGAAACAAACCAAATCTTAGATTATATTTTGACAATTAAAATCATATAAAAAATCTTTAGTTTATTTTAGTAATAAATAATTATCTCATAAGACAATTATTTATTTCTTATTTAACTAAAAGATATTTTATATAATCCTATTAAGATTAACAATTCCATATTTAAAATAGAATACCATTGAACCACTAATACTACACGACACAAATTAGGAAACAAACGTTTCACTTTAAACACATACAAATCTCGATCATTTCTTCATGATATAGAGTTATAGCTACTGGCTATAACTAGAACCAATCTTGTACTAAAGCTATAGTTGACGAATATAACTTTAGTTCATTATGCGCGCTTGTGATCTTCAATCAATCTTCGACTTAGTCAATTTGTTGACTAATATGCTTGAATCGTTTGTACTTGATTGATTAGATCTTGTTACTAAATTTCTGTACACTTAGCACACGATTATACATACGAGTATATAATATATAAATAGCTAGACTTTGTCATTATCAAAACATAAACATATATACTATATATATATTTGAATATATGGTTCAACACTTATGGTGTTAATCCGGCAGATTGGGGGACGACTAGTATCCTGTTGGGGTGGGGCATTTGAGAGACTAGTGGATGGGGACCGTATCGACTGATTTTGCCCACACCTCCTATAAAGGTGGTTTCGGTGGTGGAGTTGGAGGTGATGTTAGTGGCAGCGCTGGTGTTCACTTGGCCGAGTGGATTTAGGTAATGATTTCTGGAAAATTACACTTGACCGAGTGAAGTGCATACTCGACCGAGTGCCATTCCCACTCGACCTAGTGGCGTCCCCACTAGACCGAGTGTGGCTTGTTTTGACTTGAGGCTTGACTATTGAGCGTTTGATAAGATGATTGATCTCGTAAAGTGCACTGTAATGAATCTCAAATCGTAAAAGTGAGATCACGAATGATTGTATGGTATATTGTAAGTGAATGAGTACGTAGATGCATGTGAATGAACGCGTAATTGCCTTGTTATGAAACATTGAATTTAATTTGGTTGTTACAAGGGACATGTTAGGACTATCGGAAGGGTGGAGGTAGAGTGGTGAGGACATAGGTATCACTCGTTTCCCATTCTCTCTTTTTCCTGAACCTCCTTCTTTCGTCATTCTGGTTATGATTTGATTTTTTTTTTGTGTGTGTGTGTGTGTTTAGATCTAGAATCTACTCATCTATATAATATTATTAAAAGGTTAGCCAAAAAAGTCACGTTGAGAATGCCACACGGAATGAAAAAAGTCACGTAGGTGTGACATAACATTTGATTTGGCATGACCATAATTTAATTGTTAGATGGTAAATTAATGTGACATTTTATTATTCTTAATAATAATAATAATAACTAGGTTTGTGACCCGTGAAATTCACGGGTTTATCTGTTTTAGTTTTGTTCTTTTATCGTATTGTTAAAATTTGTCCGAGTAATTAGTTTATCCATTTAAAAATATATAGTCTTGAAATACATAAAGTTAGTTAGTTGATGTCTTATTTCCTTGACAACTCAGATTTATTTTTAAAGCTATATATTGTACGTACTTTACTTGTCAATTTGATTAATATACTAATAACATGTAGTTTTTTTTTTTAAAAAAAGAAGGTGTCAACAGTCGTTGGCGAAACATAAATAATAAATAAATCGAAATTAAGTTTTACATTATTGATCCTATAATTATAAACTTTTATCTTCAAAACATCTAGCAACATAGGTCCATGAATATGAACAAAATTAATTATTAATAAATTTCTTAGTGTAATTTTTTTTGAATAATTTCGTGTAATTGCTATGTGGCAAAAAATTAAATGTTTATGGTTGCTTTTTAATTAGATTAGATTGTATAGATAAATTGTGTACTAAATTTTCTATATAAAAGCTTCAACGTCCCTTTGTTATCTAGCTATATAAAGTTAGTGAGCGAAGAGGAAAGAGCAAATTAATGCACAATGTTTGATTATTATTCTTTTTGTTAAGAATGATAAAATTTCCAGTGTAAATAGCTTAAACCATATTTTTTAATTAAATTAGAGGGATTTTTATCTTAATATTTCGTTTCTTACAAAATCATATTTTTTGATAGTAGCATATTTATCAAGTTTAATAAATGCTAGTTTTAATATAAAATTTATATAAGTTTGTCAAAAATCCTAAATTTTAAATTTTGCAAACATGATAAATTAAGTTAAATAATAGTCTACTACAAATGGTGAATTGGTGAGAGAAACCAAAAAGTCATCCTATTAAATAAAAGAAATAAAAGTCAAATAAATATTTAAGTTAATAACCAAATTTAGGAAAAAAAACTAAATAGTTTGTGTTAATTTATTTTTTGTGTTTGTAACTAACATTTTTATTTTTATTTTTATTTTGTATTAATAAACATATGACACATGATTTTAGATTTGCCTTTTTACTAACACATGACATCGTACCCAAAAAAAATAACACATGACATAGTAAGATACTTAGGGGGTGTTTGGTTGGGGGAGTTGGAATGGAATGGAATGAATTTAATCCATTTTAATGTTAGGTTGGGCCATTTTGGAATGGAGTTAGAATCCGGATGGATTCTAAATCCATTCCAATTCCCCCTAATCTCATACCCAACCCTTACCCCAAGATACTAACTTCATTCCATAATGTTTGACATTTCATTCCATTCCAAGGTTCAACCAAACAATAAAAATGAAGTATGAAATTTAGTATCCATTCCATTATGGTATGACATTCCAATCCATTCCATTCCTTCTCCTCGAACCAAACGCCCCCTTAGTATTTTCTTTTTAACGTCGATGCTCAAAAGTCATAAACCTTGATTAATATTTATGTCTATCTTAGATTTGATAATAATAGAAAAAACGCTCAAAAGTCATAAAACGTATCTCTAATTGTTTATATTTTTTTATAGGGGAAAAAAATTGTAAGCACTAATTTTTTTCTATCCATATCGTCAATAGAGTTGTATGTGTCACTAATATGTCTTATCTGTCTATTCACATCAAGTTCAGTGTATTAAGGTTTTAAATTGATTAAATAATTATTTTATTTTATTTGTGTAAGTTTCATTGTTAGGTTATGAGATATTCATCACATTTTCAAACTTCATCGTACGCGTTTGTTTTGTTCAAATTTAAGAGTTATCAAGATTTTTGGTATTAATAAGATGTTTAGTCTTGTCTTTTTACAATATTATAAAAATAAATGAATAATCTAGTAATCAATAGTTAGATGAATTATGTATTAACCAATATAATTATGACATGTTGATTAAATTTAAATGTTTTAAGTAGCCTTTTAACTATATTGTAGGCATAAATATTAATAATATTGTACGTATGATCATTATTCATGTCAATAAGATTTACAAAAAAAACACATACATTTTAAAGTTTATGAAATATTAATTTTTTGTGAAACTAAAATTAATTAATCAGTAACATTCATGTTGTCAATCTTGTAGTTAGTTTATAATATAATATTGAGGGAAATATTGGGAGTATTTGTTTAAGCAATTCTAGTACATGTCAAACAAAATGTAATGTCCTGCCTGAGATTTAGACGGGTAGGGGCTGATACAAACCTGAAGAATTGGCTGTATAATGCAGGGACGACCAGAACTCATGAGCGCTGGCGGCAGAAGCTTATCAGCTGCTGCCTAACCTGTATGGTTTATTGTATTTTGGACTCTCGAAACAAGCGCATCTTTCGTGGACAGCAGGTCGGGACAGACCAAGTGGTGCAGGAAATTAAATACGCTGTAAGGGAAAGGTTGTTTTCTAGTAATGAACCCAAGCTTCGAACTTGGATGGATGTAATGAGCTAGACTAGCTTTTTTTTGTTGTTGTGGTCCATATGTGTTTTTCCTTGGATTTTGCTTTTGTAAGATACCCATCTCATTCTTATTCCATATATGGATGAATACAAGTGAGACTAACTTTCTTGAAAAAAAAAAAAACAAAAAAATAAAAAAAAATCTAGTACCCCTCTTCATTTAGTTCTCTTTCTCCAATGATTAATGAACCATCCCTACAAAAAATCCACTTAGCAATTAATAACAAACAAAATGGTGGAATTTGATTTATTTAATATTTACATTATGTTTATATTAATTTAAATTTTTTCTTAATTAATGAAAGAAATAGGACATTAAATAATAAAATGTAAGTATATTATTTATCTTTGAATAACACAATATAATTCCACAAATTTTGGTAGCCCCTAAATAACAACAAAAACAACATATATGTGAAGTTAAAAATTGTGATACTACTTCATAACCAATAGAACTTAAAAATAAGAAAATAAGCTATTAATTTAACACCTTAATACACGTACCTTACCGTAATACACTTACAATGATAAGAATGATTATTTACACATAAATTCTCTCGGTGATGGAGTAGACATATAGTTCTCTTCCTCCAATGAATCATTCCTACAAATAAAATTCATTGAATGATTAATAACAAACAAAATGGTAGAATTTGATTTATGTAATGTTAACCTTAACGTTGTTAGTTTAAGCTTTTTATATAATAAGAGAAATAAGACATTGAATCATAAAGATGTAAGTATATTTACCTTTGAATATCACAAACCACAATTTTTGATAGTCCTAGATTGTAACAACCCGACCCGCCACCGTCGTAACACAAACCCAGTAAGATGGGTGCACACTTTTGGGCTCATTATTTGTCCTCACTTAAGCCCAAAAGCACAAGGTCTTGTTACTAAGTGGTGGGTGGAAGTTATTATAAACATATCACAAGCCTCACATTCTACCGATGTGGGACAACTTTCCTCTCATAGTCTTGGGGTGTTACAAACTCCCCCACTTAAAGAACACAACGTCCTCTAGGTGTGTGTGTGACCTGGGTACTCCCGACCACAGGCTCAGCACACGGTCGCAGGGTCGCTCTGATACCATTTGTAACAACCCGACCCGCCACCATCGTAACACAAACCCAATAAGATGGGTGCACACTTTTGGGCCCATTATTTGTCCTCACTTAAGCCCAAAAGCACAAGGTCTTGTTACTAAGTGGTGGGTGGAAGTTATTATAAACATATCACAAGCCTCACATTTTACCGATGTGAGACAACTTTCCTCTCATAGTCTTGGGGTGTTACATAGATGAAAACAAAACAACATATATGTGAAGTTAAATGAGTCCTCCATAGCCAATGAAACTTATAAATAAATAATTAAATAAATAAAACCTTAATATACTTAGCTTATCTTAATGTTGAGACAATGATAAGAAACATTATTAACACATACAATTTTCTTGGTGATGGAGGCATACAAAAAAATTGGCTTGAATTTTGGCTCACAAATGTTTCCTTCCATCAAACATTTATAACCGATTGAGGATGCAATTTACGACTTTTGGACGTTTTTTTTTTTTTTTTTTTATCATTATTAACAAATTTAATATATACATAAATATGTAGCACGGTTTCATAACTTTTGAGCATTCTTTTCATTATTAACAAATTTAATATAGACATAAGAATAAAGTAAAGATAAATGAAATGTAAAAGGTTTGCTTTAAATTTTAACTATTTTGGCTGAGGTAAAGTATTATGAAGAGTTTTAATTAATTTATTACCATGTTTAATTAAGAAAATGAATTAAATTGGAAAAAAATGTTAATAAAAATGGTGGGTGTTAAGTAATATGAAAAACTTTAATTAATTATTAATATGTTTTATTAAAAAAATTAATTAAAACCTTAATGTTAATTATAAATTATGAAACTTTTATTACAAAATTTTCAATTAAAATGTCAATATTAATTATAAATTATGAAATTTTGAAGGGTTGCATAAATTTGGGAAAATAATAGATTTAATATATAAAACTAATTTAAGAATAATGATAATATTAAAAGGTCAATGTTTAAAATTA
This sequence comes from Silene conica, assembly GCA_029255685.2. NCBI lineage: Eukaryota > Viridiplantae > Streptophyta > Magnoliopsida > Caryophyllales > Caryophyllaceae > Silene > Silene conica. The sequence continues at coordinate 9,287,454 of CM055316.2, read as the reverse complement.
GAGTGGTGTAAATTTTTTATTTGTTGTTCAAGCTTTTATAATTTTAAAAATTAAAAGGTCAATGTTTAATGTAGTATGTTATTATTTCTCCTTAATATTTAAAACTTATATATTATTATTTTATAAGTTCTGTATATTTATTTGTTTACTTAAAATACTCTAACAATAAACGTCGAAATTTAAAATTTAGTATTGTATAAACTTTGATTTTGATTTTTAATTATTGTTTAAGTTATCTAGAAATTTAAGAGGTAAAAGTTTAATATTTTTTTACTTTTTAAATAAGAAATAATAATGTGAGTTGTTAGTATTCTAGTGGTGAAATAAGATACTTTTGGTTAGCCTTTTTATTTTATTTATATATTTATTGGTAAATGAACTAAACAAATGTCATATAATAAATTGTTATTCCATGTCACATTAATATGCCATGTCACATTTAAACTTGACATGTCACATTATTTTTGCTATCCTTTTAATTAGATTTTATAGATAATGTCACATTGAAGATGTTTTAATAGGGCTCCAACTATACTTTTCCTATTCCCCACAGTTATAAATTTGTATATACTTTCAACTCTTTATCATTCTCTTGAATTCTTATCTATAAAATCTTATTAAAAGGGTAAACTAAAACATCAAACGAATGTGACGTGACAAAAATTAAATGTGACATGGCAAAAATTTATTGTGACATGGCAAAAATTATTGTGACATGCACTAATCTATATAATGTAAATGTAGTAAAGTAACCCTTTCATAGACACATTGTAACATCCCGTATTTTCGTAAAATCTAATTTAAACGTTTTAAATTATTTTACGTATAAAATAATATTTTAATAATTTGTTTCGAAAGATTTTAAATTAAAAGTAAGATCCGTCTTAAGAACCTTAAGTCCTTAAGACGAATACAAACTTGGTAAGGTTAAGTTCCCAACTTAAATATCCGTTCAAGTATCCTAACCCGTTTCATTTATTACGGAAAGGACAATTACTTAAACCCCTAAAATCACATATGTCGACATAATCTCCATCCTTCACAACATTTCCACTGTAAACAACTTTTCTCCTAAAACCTCCATAAACATCATCTTCTTTTGACAAATTCTTCATCATCCGTTCTTCAAATTGCAAAAGTAAGTACATTTTCGGAATCCTCATTCGATTTCCTAGTCATCCGTCACTTTCATTTTTCATTTGGTCGACTTTGAAAAACGGGCTGTTTTCCTTAAGATCCGTTTTAAGAGCTTAAAATCCGTTTCTATGCTTGTAGGTGTTGGCTTGGAGGATCCAGAGATCGATAGCTACGTTGTTGAGGAGGATCATCTGCCGGAGTAAGCTTAAAAGGTGACGATAATGAGAAACTCGGCCTTTATGTGTATATTAGCACTTTTGTTGTGATTTTCCACATGGTTTCTGATTTTGTTCAAAGGATTATGTTAATGAACTTAGAAGCATGCCTAGGATTGTTCTTATGTGAGAAATCCATGTCTTATGGTTTTGTTACATGTTCATATGCTATTTTCAGTTTTTCACAAAGTTAAGACGGATACTTGATATAATTGCTTGAGGATTGTTATGGGAATTATGTGCTGTTAGATTAGTTGTTTTTAGTGTTTGATAATGTTGGGAAATCACCAATTGTAGTCTTGCTTGAGTTGTTGTGTCGAATTATGAAGTTTTCCATAGGTTGCGTTTTTGCGATTTTGCGATCAGGCTCTCTGAGCCGGTCGACCGACCGGCCGCCGGTCGACCGGCTGGGAGAGCATTTGTATGTTTTCGTGATTTTGGAATATTGGCCTTGGACTGCCAGCCGGCCGACCGGCTGCCTGCCGACCGGCTGGTAGTCAATGTGTCTAGTGTTGTTTTGCGAAAAACCTAGGAAGAAAGGGAGCCCAGCCGGCAGACCGGCCGCCTGCCAGCCGGCTGGGAGTGCATATGGGGATGGATACGAATTTTGTGAAGGCTAGGGTATGGAGTTCCCAGCCGGCCGACCGGCTGGGAGTCCTTTGTGGTGTTTCTCGGTTTGGAAAAGAAGCGTAGGCTGAGGGATCACCAGCCGGCCGACCGGCTGGGGACTCCTGTAGGTTATTTTGAAATCGAAATTTATTTGTAACTTTCAAACGGTTGATCGGTTTTGATTAAAACTCGTTTTGTATACCCGTGCCATGTATTTGAGGTCCCCGGAGGATGGGCAACATTTTATTGGGTTCGGGAATGGAGTAAGGATAGAGACCCCCCGGTCGGGTAACCGAAAGGGAAACCGGCTCTCCCTCAACTTAGTTCTCGGGGTCAGTTAAGTGTTGATTAGGAGTTAAGAAAAGTTGAACTACAGTTTAGTTCATAGACTTTGGTTGATATTGTATTGATGCGTATTAAGTTATGCCTTAAGCTGGCCTCTGAACTTAATACGTGAGTTGTTTGTCATATATGGGGATATGCCTTAAGCTGGCCTCTGAGCCCTATATGTGTATGTTTGTCGTGTCTGGAACATGCCTTAAGCTGGCCTCTGAGTTCAGACATGTGTGATAGTGATCGCGTCAGAACATGCCTTAAGTTGGCCTCTGAGTCTGACGAGTAGAGCAGCTGCACAACGGGGTAGCTAAGGAACTGACACCTTGCCCGGAGTGCAGATGTTTGGTGCTAGAACATGCCTTAAGCTTGCCTCTGAGTTTAGTACCTTGTGATGTGGTGAAGGGACATGCCTTAAGCTGGCCTCTGAGTCCTTTACTTTTGGATGCTAGTCTATGCCTTAAGTTGGCCGCTGAGTCTAGTGTCTTGCTGATTGGCAGGTCCATGCCTTAAGTTGGTCTCTGAGTCCTTGCTTGCTGAATGTTTGGTGTTTAGGTTATGTCTTAAGTTGACCGCTGAACCTTTTCACTTGCTGAACGTTTTGGTATTAGGTTATGTCTTAAGTTGACCGCTGAACCTTTTACTTGCTGATTTTATCTGCTTGCCTTGAGTTGGTACGTGTCAGATATAGATATTGATAATGATGAGTACATGTATATTTGTTTGAGTTATGGTTTGATCATCCAAGGCATTGGGTGACTCTTAATTCGGTTTCATAAATAGTTGGATTGAAAGACCCCCCGACTGGGTAACCAGTAGGGAAACCGGCTCTCCTTCCTAACGGTTTATGAAGTTGGTTAAGAGCCGTGCACTAGAGTTGGCATGTTAATATGAGATCAGATGATGAGATGTTTATGCTTCACGTGTTGTTATATGTTGGAGTATTCTGTATTGTTTTATGTGTTACGTGTTGTCACAAAAGGTGGCTAGGAGAACTCTAGTCACTCCCCACTGATTGTGGCGTACATGTTTTCATGTATGTAGGTACATGCAGGTTGGTGATGGGTTCACGAGAGCTAGCGAGTGATGATCCTGCTGTCATCATATGACTTACCTTATATCGTTTAGCTGGACTCGTAGTTGTTACTTTCATTTTGGTACCTGTAGGGATGTTCCATCCCAGGCTGATGTACATATTGGTTTTGATACATAGAACTGTTACTTATCTATTTTGGTTTTATTTCAGTTTCTGTTTCAGTTTAAGACTTCTCGCATGTTGTTTCCTTAAGAAGTTTTATTTCCGCTGCATTTTTGGTACTTGTTGTATGTTATTATTTCCGCTTTCGCGAGGGGTTTTACAGTTGGTATCAGAGCATTATTGCTCCCGACGCACTCATGTGACCCCCAACCTTAACTTGACCAAATAAACAAATAATGAATGAGAGATGGGTAGATCTAAGGACTTATTTTGTAGTCTATTTGTGATTGCTAATTGTTAAGCTAATACTTGTTTTCTCTTGAAGGATGGTGAGACCTAGGGCTGCTGATAACATTGTGCTGCAAGCAATTCAGCATTTGCTTGAGACTCAGAGACAGCAAGCAGGGAATGTTCCACCTCCTCCACCGCCAGGCAACGAGGCTAATCGTCCTGGTAGTTTCTCATGGATAGCTTCGCAGATGTCCCGTAGCCACGTGAAGACGTATGGTGGCGAGGTTGACCCGGTAGCTCTTACCGAGTGGTTCAGGGAGATGGAGAGGAGCTTTGCTATGTATTCGGTGGGTAGAGAGGATAGAGTGCGGTTATGTTGGGGCTGGTGTCCTTGACAATTAAGTACAATGACTTATTAAATCTCTTTAAGGATCACAAGGGCATACTTTTGTATTATTACCACTTGATCCACGTTTATCAATAACGGTTGGCTTGCTAGATAAGTTTGACGTTATTGTCATACGGATGGCGGTGATCAACTGGTCCCTATACGTCACACCTATAGGACACGTTTGAGAGATGTGAAGGTATGAAAATACAGTCACATTTTGCCGGATATGACTAAACGGTTAGTCAGAGGTATTGACTATTAAATTAGTCAATAAGATGTTGAGATTATTATTTAATACGGATTAAATAATTTTAGCTAATACGGATTACATGATTAATTCGTAAATTAAATATAAACGGTTATATTTAATTAAATATTGTATTCGCGTATTAATATAAACAGTTATATTAATTTGGGTAATTATACAATATCGTATTTTGTCAGACCATTATTAATATATCGACTGTATTAATATCTGATAACATGTTACGATTTATAAATAAAACCCGCGAACAACTTAAAGCTAAATGGGTCGAATCACGAATTAGAATAAGGTAAGAGTGGAAAGCCCACTCCTACCCCATCTCCAATTCGGCCGAAACCTAGAGACTACATAAGGAGAGTTTTTCTCCTTATGTCAGTTACTCTTGGTGCATTGTTAAAATTATCTCAAGGTAAAAATTAGGGTTTTGAGACATTCTTTTCCCAAAACCTCAGATCTCACATCTAAAAACCTCAAGGGCTCTCCATATATTGCAAGGCAATTGGAGAGGATTTCTAGCACACGCGGCCACGTCTCAGACTAAGTCTTGGGTGCAAGTTATAGGAGGGAATTTGCATTAATTCCTGTTCTTAGGCCTTTTGCGCGAGGACTAAAGGTTGTACTTCTTTTCTCATGTTTTTAATCTTATGACGATATTCACAATTGCATATTTCATTATAATCCTGCAAATTTAGGGTGAATACGCGTTTTATTCCCCACAAGTGGTATCAGAGCCTTAGGCCATGAAAATTTTACAATTGTGTCTTTCATAAGTTTTAAATTTTGAAAACCGTACATTCTGTCGCAGGCACTCGATCGAGTCCCTGTTGCACTCGATCGAGTGCCCTCGTACCAGGCCCGTGCGTGTGATTTTTGTGAGAATCGATCTTGTTTTTCGATTATTATTTGCATATTGTTAATTAATCGATATTTTTAGCAATATGTGAATCTTTTGTTGTTGTTTATATATGATTTACACGTTTTAAATCCAAGTTATAAACTCGTTTTGATTTAAAAGTGCAGCGATTGCGTTTTAAAGAGTCACTCGATCGAGCCCCTGCTGCACTCGATCGAGCCCCTGCTGCACTCGATCGAGTGACACTGGCACTCGATCGAGTGCCTCTGCTACTCGGTCGAGTGCTCATGTTTCGGGCTCTCTTTTCGAAAATAACTTGTTTCTTATTTTCACATGGCTTAAAATAATATACTGTATACGGAAATAGTATATTATTTAGTGAAACGGTTCACCCTCGTTTGATACATATTGTTTTAAAACAGTTTAAAATAATGGATTATATGTTTATTAAAATTGGTGATTAAAGCGGTATAGTCACATAATTTTAATCTTAAAAGGTGGTTTGGTATAAATTTATTAATCATAATAACGGTATTATGTCATGTATAAATTTTATTTAGTTGATGCATTTTATTTATCGTCTTGTGAATGCCTTGAATGCTTTCAATAACGTATTTAATTTTTGCAAACGGTTGTAACTTAGTGTGGCCTTAGAAGATTGTGTTACCGTAATGATGGGACACGATCTTGCTTGTAATTTTGAGATCTTGAATCTCCGTTTTGGGTTTTTGCCATGTAATTACTTTTGTATTTAAATTAGAATGTATCTAGGATTACTTTTGTAATTTAAATTAGTAATTTTGTGAAGACCAAAGACAAGACGGAGACCGGATGCTCACTCCCGCTGCAAGGACCTAGATAGAACATCAAGACAAGCTTCTAGGGTCCAACGGTGGATTCCAAGTTGTTTTATGTTTATTTTGGTAGGATAGGCCACACTAGGACTTTTATTTACGTTTATTGCATTTATCTTTATGCTTTCATCGATAATAGCTTGCATCATATTCCGCCTAAAAACCAAACCACCTATATCATGCCTGAAAACTGACTCATGTAGAGGTCACGCGTTAGTTTTCTGTGACAATACAGATGTCACATGTCATTTAAAAGCCATCACTTTATTTAATTCATTCACGCAAATGCTAGTTTTTAGTTCACTTAAATATGGATAAATAAAAGTTGATGGGGTCTTCCTCGTATAACCAAAAATTGAGATTAGTCTTTATAAATCAGCCTCCCATGAATCCCTTCTTCGTCGGTAGGCATAATATGACCCCTTCTACGTCGGGTAAGTGGGAACAGATGATTTATTTTATCTCAACATCATGGTCACTCGATAATATTCCAGTGACTGAGATGGACTAATAGATAGATATACGGAAATCTATCGACCAAGAGTTCCAACGATTGGAATTAGCCAAACTGTGGGCTTATCAATATACGGAATTGAGTCTTGGGATCGTTTATATAATTCTTGAGGGAGATCAATTATATAAATGCATGAGTCTACGAGTTTAAATTCAATTTAATATAGACTTAAATCACAACAATAAGTTGCTTATATGGTTTTGTTTTATCTTCTTTTCAGTGTAGAACACGTTCATTAAAACTGCTGTAAAACTAAAATGGCTGGTGAAGACCCAATGCCAAGTGCCAAGCTAGCACGTGAATCCTGGCTAAAAGCCTTCATGGACTCCATGAATCAGTCAACTAGACTGAGGAATGATGGGTCAAACTTCTCTGACTGGGAGGCAGCACTACGGAATGCTGCCATTGCTGACGGAAAGCTCAAGTTCTTAACTGAGCCCATTCCGCCACACCCAGGAACTGGAGCTAGAGCCAACGAAATTCGCGCTCATAGCGATTTCGTTATGGAAGCGGGTGCGATAAAGAACGTACTCATCTATGCAATGGAATCCAATTTGCAAAGACGCTTCATAACCCATGGTGCAAACAAGATTTTCACCACGCTCACTAACGAATTCTCCAAGGCTCCGAGAATCGTTTCTTATGAGCATACCTGTCGCTTCTTTGAGGCGAAACTCCAGAAGGGCCAAGCTGTTAGCCCACATATTCTCAACATGATTGAGAATATCGAGAAACTGGAGTCCCTAAACTGCAAGATCAGTGAGAACATCATCGTTGATCGCATGCTTCATTCGCTTCATGATGGGTTCGCCCTCTTTAGGGCCAACTACTACATGAACGACATGAAGAAGACTCCTCATGAGCTCCACTCCCTTCTCGTACAGACTGAGAAGGATCTAAAGTTGAGTGGGAGTCTGAAGCAGGATGTTCTCATGATCTCCAGTAAGGGAAAAGGTAAAGGGAAGGCTAAAGCTCAGGGCGACCTAGCAGTAGGTAAGCCCAGGTTCAAGAAACCAGGATTTGCTAAGAGTGGGCCTGGTGAGTCGAGTAACTCACAAGGCAAGACAAAGAGCAAGGATACAAGCATGGAATGTCACCATTGCCACAAGACTGGGCATTGGAGGCGCTCATGCCCCGTGTATCGCGAGGACATTAAAGCAGGCCGTGTTACTCCTGTTGGTATGTCTTCTTCTTCTTTTATTCACATGATTGAGATTAACCATGCAAGTTGCGGAACTTGGGTACTTGATACTGGTTGTGGTTCTCATCTATGTAATCATGTGCAGGGCCTCCGAAACCAAGAACCCCTAATCAAGGGTGAGGTGGACCTGCGTGTCGGGAATGGAGCACGTGTGGCTGCAGTCTCGAAGGGAACATACGTAATCCAGCTTCCAAGTGGATTCGAGTTATTTTTATATAACTGTTATTATGTTCCTAGTTTGTCCAAAAACATTATTTCAGTTTCTGCACTTGACAAACTCGGCTTTTCATTTGTAATAGAGAATAATAGCTGTATTTTCTCCTTACACAATATGATTTATGGCAAGGCAGTTTCCATGAATGGAATTTATGTTTTAGATCAAACCACCGAGATATTACATGTGAATAATAAAAGAATAAAGGTAGGTGACAAAGATCAAACTTACCTATGGCATTGTCGTATGGGACACATAAATGAGAAACGCGTAAAACAGCTCATACAGAATGGAGCTATTTCGCCCTTTGATTTCGAATCATATGGCACGTGTGAATCATGTCTCATCGGCAAAATGACTCGTATTTCCTTCAAAGGTGTTGGAATGCGCGCTGCCGACCTATTATGACTCATACATACGGACGTATGTGGCCCTATGTCGATCAACGCACGAGATGGCTATAGGTATTTCATCACTTTCACGGATGATTTGAGTAGATATGGCTATGTCTACTTAATGAAGCACAAAAGTGAATCCTTTGACAAGTTCAAAGAATACCAGAATCGGGTACAGAACCAGCTGGGTAGAAAGATTAAAGCACTACGCTCGGATCGTGGTGGTGAGTATCTTTCACGCGAGTTTGATCAACACCTTAAAGACTGTGGGATCGTGCTACAGTTGACTCCACCTGGAACACCACAATTAAATGGTGTGTCCGAACGGAGAAATCGAACTTTACTCGATATGGTTCGATCCATGATGAGTCACACCGTTGTGCCTGATTCATTGTGGGGATATGCTCTTTTGTCAGCCGCTCTAATACTTAACCGAAGTCCGTCTAAAGCTGTTGACAAGACTCCATTCGAGTTATGGAAGGGAACGGTCCCCAACTTGTCCTTTATTCGGGTTTGGGGCTGCGAGGCTTATGTCAAGTGGAGACACGAGGATAAGCTCGGCCCGCGATCGGTCAAGACATACTTTATAGGCTACCCAAAGGGAACGTTTGGTCATTACTTCTACTCGCCTACCGAACAACGTGTTTTTGTTGCGGCTAGTGCGACGTTCTTAGAGAAAGAATTTCTCGAGAACAAGTCGAGTAATAGAACCTTCGAGTTATCGGAGGTTCAAGAACCAACTATCGAGCAACCATTGGAGGAAACAGTTCCTTCACCCGAGGCTGCGGTAGATATCCCTGAGGAACCTAGGAGGTCGGGAAGAGTCTCTATTCCACCGGACAGATACATTGGTATGGTCGAGGAACACGATACAGATGACGTCTTACTCCTAGAGGGTAATGAACCCACAACCTATAAAGGTGCCATGACCAGTTCTGACTCAAAGCTATGGCTAGAAGCCATGCAATCCGAGATGGACTCCATGTATGAGAACAACGTGTGGGATCTTGTGGACCTACCTGCAAAGGTACGTCCCCTTCAATGCAAATGGCTTTACAAGATAAAGCATGCCGTGGAAGGACAACAAGATATCCACAAGGCTAGACTAGTTGCTAAAGGTTTCACTCAAGTGCCAGGATTGCACTATGATGAGATCTTTGCACCCGTAGTCATGCTACGTTCCATTCGGATTATCTTAGCGATCGCCGCATTTCATGACTATAAAATATGGCAAATGGACGTTAAAACCGCCTTCTTAAACGGTTATTTGGAGGAAGAGTTGTACATGATACAACCCGAGGGTTTTATCGATCCAGCACATCCTAAGAAAGTTTGCAAGCTTAAGCGTTCCATCTATGGACTTAAGCAAGCATCGCGGAGTTGGAATCATCGCTTCGACCAAGTGATAAAAGAGAATGGGTTCATTCGATCAGTCGAGGAACCATGTCTCTATATCAAGTCGAGTGGGACTAAGATTGTATTCCTAGTACTGTATGTCGATGACATACTCTTGATTGGGAATGACATACCTCTCTTATCTTCGGTTAAAGCATGGTTGAAAAACCATTTCCAGATGAAAGATCTGGGAGAGGCACAAAGAATTTTGGGCATCCGTATCTACAGGGATAGATCACGACGGATGTTGTCTCTCAGTCAGGAATCTTATATAGAGAAGATTCTGGAGAGATTCAGCATGACGAACTCCAAGAAGGGGTTCCTTCCTATGACTCCTGGGCTTCACTTGAGCAAGACTCAAGAGCTAAGTCAGTGGAAGAGAAAGAGCGCATGAGTCGGATTCCTTATGCTTCGGCAATAGGATCGATCATGTATGCCATGATATGCACACGTCCTGACGTTGCATATGCATTGAGTATGACAAGTCGATTCCAAGCTCATCCAGGTGAACAACACTGGATGGCCGTGAAAAACATTCTTAAGTACCTACGGAGGACTAAAGATTGGGGATTGACTTTTGGAGGCGACTCGACGCTCTGCGCCACGGGTTACGCAGATGCTAGCTTCCAAACAGATCGAGATGACTCGAAATCTCAGTCTGCATTTGTCTTTACTCTTAATGGCGCTGCTGTCAGCTGGAAAAGTTCTAAACAGAGTGTTACAGCAGATTCTACGACTGAGTCCGAGTACTATGCCGCCTCAGAAGCAGCTAAGGAAGCAATATGGATGCGTCAATTCTTACAAGGACTATCAGTAGTGCCTAGTTCGAATGACCCAATCACCGTCTATTGTGACAATAGCGGTGCCATCTTCCAAGCTAAGGAGCATAAGTCTAGCAGCAAGGCTAGGCATGTACAACGGAAAGCTCATCTAATCAGAGATTACGTGGAGCAAAAGGAGATTTTTATTGAAAAGATCGCTACGGATGACAACATAGCCGATCCTCTCACAAAAGCATTACCACGTGATAAGCATGAAGGGCACATTCATTCCATGGGAATTGGATGTGTTCCTAAGTTGTAGTACTCTTTTATGAATTCATGTAATAATTCATTTTCTCGTGTACTCTATTCAACCTTATTGTTATGATATAAAATGTTTTGTTTCTCATGTGGAATTGTACGCCAATTTTGAACACCACAAAGTGAACTGATTAACATTACATCGTTTTGGTCCTTGATTACCCACTTGAGCTGATAACTCAGGTAATCATTTTGTGACGTTGGTTGATGGTGGGTTCAACGAGCCATAAGTCACGTGGATGACTGACCAATCACAAAGGCGAGTTATACGGATATCTCGTAGGACACCCCGTGACAACGTTATGGAGTCCTAAATGTTTTATAACATTGGGTGCCAGGTCGTGGATAGGACCTCCATAGTGTTCCTTAGAGTCGAGTCTTTTGACTTTCAACTGTTTCTTGAGATTAAGACAGATTTTGGGTAACTTTGGTTTCTTTCCCACGGTCACCGTAACAGGGGCCAAGAGGATTTTTTTCTGGGTTATTTCATGCTGGGCGATATCGGCAGGATTCGTGTTGAGGGAAATATCCAAACCCTTATCAGGATTTTATCATTTCTCAGGGCCACTCGAGGAGTAGTAACTGAAATGCATGGCCATGCTCGAATACAGATTCGTTTTATCAGTTAAGTTACTCTCTAGTCGGGGAAACCACTCTTGATACAGATCGCTTGTGAGATACGACCTTTGCGAATGCGGATTTGCAAATTGTCTTACATTGAGTGGGAGAAATTTTAAAAGGATATGAGATTCGGTTATCGCACCTACACTTGTACGGACAAGTGGGAGTTTGTTGGAGATTGTGTCCTCCACATGTAGTGTGATAACGTCATTGCACATACCCTTGTACGGACAAGTGGGAGATTGTTGGGGCTGGTGTCCTTGACAATTAAGTACAATGACTTATTAAATCTCTTTAAGGATCACAAGGGCATACTTTTGTATTATTACCACTTGATCCACGTTTATCAATAACGGTTGGCTTGCTAGATAAGTTTGACGTTATTGTCATACGGATGGCGGTGATCAACTGGTCCCTATACGTCACACCTATAGGACACGTTTGAGAGATGTGAAGGTATGAAAATACAGTCACATTTTGCCGGATATGACTAAACGGTTAGTCAGAGGTATTGACTATTAAATTAGTCAATAAGATGTTGAGATTATTATTTAATACGGATTAAATAATTTTAGCTAATACGGATTACATGATTAATTCGTAAATTAAATATAAACGGTTATATTTAATTAAATATTGTATTCGCGTATTAATATAAACAGTTATATTAATTTGGGTAATTATACAATATCGTATTTTGTCAGACCATTATTAATATATCGACTGTATTAATATCTGATAACATGTTACGATTTATAAATAAAACCCGCGAACAACTTAAAGCTAAATGGGTCGAATCACGAATTAGAATAAGGTAAGAGTGGAAAGCCCACTCCTACCCCATCTCCAATTCGGCCGAAACCTAGAGACTACATAAGGAGAGTTTTTCTCCTTATGTCAGTTACTCTTGGTGCACTGTTAAAATTATCTCAAGGTAAAAATTAGGGTTTTGAGACATTCTTTTCCCAAAACCTCAGATCTCATATCTAAAAACCTCAAGGGCTCTCCATATATTGCAAGGCAATTGGAGAGGATTTCTAGCACACGCGGCCACGTCTCAGACTAAGTCTTGGGTGCAAGTTATAGGAGGGAATTTGCATTAATTCCTGTTCTTAGGCCTTTTGCGCGAGGACTAAAGGTTGTACTTCTTTTCTCATGTTTTTAATCTTATGACGATATTCACAATTGCATATTTCATTATAATCCTGCAAATTTAGGGTGAATACGCGTTTTATTCCCCACAGGTTAGCCACTCACTTTCTTACCCTTGAGGCCGACAGGTGGTGGGCGTTGACAAGACCTACTTTCACTCAGGATCCTCTGTTCGATTGGGATGCTTTTAAGGATAAGCTCGAGACGAGGTTCTATCCTAAAGAGCTCAGATCACAGCGACTCAAAGAATTCATGGATTTGAAGCAAGGCAAGATGTCAGTTCAGGAGTTCACAGACCGTTTCAACCAGCTAGCTCACTTCGCATCGAGGTTTGTCAGACATGAGGCCGAGAGAGTCTACTTTTACCGTGGCAAACTAGGACCGCGCATCGAGAACATGGTTCGTCGTGACTCTACTTCTTTTGTGGAGGTATATGATGATGCTATTTGGGCCGAGAGTTCTATTCGTGCCATAGATGCTGAGACCCGTGCTGCTACTTCTAGTGTGACTCCTCACCAGAGATCAGTGTACCAGGGGAAGAGACCATTTGTTCCTTCTACTTCTTCGCCTTTTTCTCAGAAGAAGCGTTTTGAGAGGTTCTCTGCTCCGGTTGCTAAGACCTTTGTTCACACCGACACAGCTGCTAGTGTTTGCCACCGTTGTGGTAAACCTTCTCATCCGGATTTTGATTGTTTCAAGAATGCTTTCAAGTGCTACACTTGCAATGGATTTGGGCACAAGTCTTATGAGTGTCCTGAGAGGAATACCGCACTTGGCAAGGCTGCCACTGCTGCTGCAGCGACTAAGGGAGGAAAGCCGAAAGGGAAGATCTTTGTGATGACTAGGGCTGAGGCAGAGGCTCATCCAGATATTGTTGCTGGTATCTTTTCTGTTCTTGGCGCTGAGTGCCTTATTTTATTCGATACTGGAGCTTCTTTATCATTTATATCGACTCAGTTCGCCGACCGTCTAGCTCTTGAGTCTTCATTGGTTGAGGAGACTTCTATTTCCTTACCTTCTGGAGACGTGTTTTCCTACTCTTCGTCCCATAGGGATGTTCCTATTATTATTGGTCAAGCCACATTTCCAGCGGACTTACTGAGATTTCCTCTCGAGGAGTTTGACATTATCCTCGGTATGGATTGGTTATCGCGATACCATGCTCGCTTCGAGTGTCGCGACCAGAAAATCTGCTTGAGGAGTTCTTCAGGAGTTCGTGTTTCCTATAGGGGAACTCGCCCTCAAAGGGGTGTTCGTGTTATCTCTTCGATGAAAGCTTCTCATCTTCTTAGGAAGGGTTGCCAAGCCTTCCTGTGTGTTGTTACAGCTGCTAAACCATCGCTACCGAAGCTTGAGGATGTAGCCATTGTTTGTGAGTATCCAGATGTTTTCCCAGATGACTTGCCAGGGATACCGCCAGAGAGAGATGTGGAGTTTACTATTGAGCTTGTTCCAGGTACCGGACCGATTTCTAAAGCTCCTTACCGTATGGCTCCGCCAGAGTTGAAAGAGTTGAAGCAGCAATTGGAAGAGATGATCGAGAAAGGTTTCATTAGACCGAGTGCTTCTCCGTGGGGTGCTCCCGTTTTGTTCGTTAAGAAGAAAGATGGTTCCATGAGACTGTGTATCGACTATAGAGAGTTGAACCGAGTGACCGTGAAGAACAGATATCATTTGCCTAGGATAGATGACTTATTCGATCAGTTGAGAGGTGCTTCTAGGTTTTCCAAGATTGATCTTCGATCGGGTTATCATCAGATTCCAGTGAGAGAGGCTGATATTGCGAAGACTGCTTTTCGTACCAGATATGGGCATTTTGAGTTTGTAGTTATGCCATTTGGGTTGACTAATGCACCGGCTATTTTCATGGATCAGATGAACCGTACTTTTAGTGAGTTCCTAGATACATGTGTGGTGGTTTTCATTGATGACATCTTGATATATTCGAAGACCGATGAGGAACATGCTGAGCATCTTCGATTGATTCTAGGGATTTTGCGCAGACAGAAATGGTTCGCAAAGTTTTCAAAGTGTGAATTTTGGCTCTCGAAAGTTGCCTTTTTAGGACATGTGATATCCAGCGAGGGTGTGATGGTAGATCCCGCGAAAATAGAGGCTGTGGTTGATTGGGAGAGTCCCAAGGACGTAGGAGAGATCCGTAGCTTTTTGGGTTTGGCAGGCTATTATCGTAGATTCGTTGAGGATTTTTCGAGATTGGCTCGCCCGATGACTCAGTTACTGAAGAAAGAAGCCAAATTTGTGTGGACCGACAAGTGTGAGAGTTCTTTCCAAGAGTTGAAGACTAGGTTGACCTCCGCTCCTATACTTGTTTTGCCAGAGATCGGGGTTGACTTTGATGTGTATTGTGATGCTTCGATGTTAGGACTTGGATGCATACTGATGCAGAGTGGTAAGGTGATAGCTTACTCATCTAGACAGTTGAGAGTTCATGAGGTGAACTATCCGACACATGATTTGGAGTTGGCTGCAGCTGTTCATGCTTTGAAGATGTGGCGTCATTACCTGATTGGATCTCATTGGCGTATTTTCACAGATCACAAGAGTCTTAAGTACATTTTTACTCAGAAAGACCTTAACATGAGACAGAGACGTTGGCTAGAGTTGGTGAAAGATTACGACATCGAGTTGTTATATCATGAGGGAAAAGCCAATGTAGTTGCAGATGCGCTTAGCCGCAAGACTTCTCACTCGATGAGTGTCATGAGAGTACTGCCCGATGAGTTGTGTTCCGAGTTCCGGAAGCTGAGGTTAGAGATGGTAGGTAGTGGTTTTGATTGGTTAGCTGCTGTGACTGCCGAGCCGTCTTTATATTGGGAGATTCGCCAGAGTTTACCTTCAGATGCCGATTTCAAGAAGTTCGAGGCTAGGATTTCGAGTGGTGTTGCACCTAACTTGGTGATTGATGCTGATGGTTTCCTTAGGTTCCGCGGTAGGATGTATGTTCCTGATGTGCCAGATCTGAGGAAGAGGGTTCTTGATGAGGCTCATTTGTCACCGTATTCCGTTCATCCAGGAGGGGAGAAGATGCACAAGGATTTGAGGCTTATGTTTTGGTGGCCTGGTATGAAGAAGGAGATCTTAGATTATGTTAGTAGGTGTTTGACTTGTCAACAAGTCAAGATAGAGCATAGGAGACCTGGTGGTTTGCTACAGCCGCTTCCCATTCCTCAGTGGAAGTGGGAGTGTATATCTATGGACTTCGTTACAGCATTGCCTAAGACAGTTGGAGGCAAAGATGCGATTTGGGTTATTGTTGATCGTCTAACTAAGTGTGCCAGATTCGTGCCGATCAGAGAGACATGGGATATGGACCGTTTAGCCAGGGCTTATATTGCTGAGATAGTCCGATATCATGGCGTGCCGAGAGAGATCGTTTCAGATCGAGATCCGAGATTTTGTTCCAGGTTCTGGAGGGCTTTGCAGGAGGCTATGGGTAGCCGTTTGATGATGAGCACCGCATTTCATGCCGCGACCGATGGGCAATCCGAGAGGACTATTCAGACATTATTAGAGGATTTGCTCCGTGCTTGTGCCCTTGATTTTCAGAGTTCTTGGGAGCAGTGTTTGTCGTTGGTAGAGTTTTCTTACAACAACAGTTATCATGCTTCCATTGGTATGGCTCCGTACGAGGCTCTTTATGGTAGGAATTGCCGTAGTCCGATCTGTTGGGATCAGGCTAGTGACGTTCGTGACCTAGGACCGGACCAGTTAGCTGTTACTATTGACCAGGTTCAGCTTATCAGAGGTAGGATGAAGGCCGCACAGGACCGGCAGAAATCCTATGCTGATGTTCGCCGTAGACCCTTAGAGTTTGAGGTGGGTGACCGAGTCTTCTTGAGAGTGTCTCCGATGAAAGGTGTTAAGAGGTTTGGAGTTAAGGGCAAGTTGAGCCCTAAGTATATTGGACCTTTTGTGATCATGAAGAGGATTGGTGCTGCTGCTTACCGATTGGACTTGCCTCCTAGTTTGGGCAAGGTTCATAGCGTTTTTCATGTTTCCCAGCTCCGCAGATATATTAGTGACCCGAGTCATGTTTTACCTAGAGAGATCGAGAACTTGGAGCCGAGTCTTGCTTTCGAGGAGCGTCCTGTGAAGATCCTAGACCGTCAGGATAGGAAGCTTAGGAGCAAGGTGGTGCCGCTAGTGAAGATCCTTTGGCGTTGCGGTGATGTTGAGGAGCAGACGTGGGAGACTGAGGCATCGATGCGTATCGCGCATCCTTCTCTTTTCGATTGAGGTATAGTATATAGATTTATATCCGTTCGAGTTTCGAGGACGAAACTTTTTGAAGTTGGGGTGATTGTAACATCCCGTATTTTCGTAAAATCTAATTTAAGCGTTTTAAATTATTTTACGTATAAAATAATATTTTAATAATTTGTTTCGAAAGATTTTAAATTAAAAGTAAGATCCGTCTTAAGAACCTTAAGTCCTTAAGACGAATACAAACTTGGTAAGGTTAAGTTCCCAACTTAAATATCCGTTCAAGTATCCTAACCCGTTTCATTTATTACGGAAAGGACAATTACTTAAACCCCTAAAATCACATATGTCGACATAATCTCCATCCTTCACAACATTTCCACTGTAAACAACTTTTCTCCTAAAACCTCCATAAACATCATCTTCTTTTGAGAAATTCTTCATCATCCGTTCTTCAAATTGCAAAAGTAAGTACATTTTCGGAATCCTCGTTCGATTTCCTAGTCATCCGTCACTTTCATTTTTCATTTCGTCGACTTTGAAAAACGGGCTGTTTTCCTTAAATAAGATCCGTTTTAAGAGCTTAAAATCCGTTTCTATGCTTGTAGGTGTTGGCTTGGAGGATCCAGAGATCGATAGCTACGTTGTTGAGGAGGATCATCTGCCGGAGTAAGCTTAAAAGGTGACGATAATGAGAAACTCGACCTTTATGTGTATATTAGCACTCTTGTTGTGATTTTCCACATGGTTTCTGATTTTGTTCAAAGGATTATGTTAATGAACTTAGAAGCATGCCTAGGATTGTTCTTATGTGAGAAATCCATGTCTTATGGTGTTGTTACATGTTCATATGCTATTTTCAGTTTTTCACAAAGTTAAGACGGATACTTGATATAATTGCTTGAGGATTGTTATGGGAATTATGTGCTGTTAGATTAGTTGTTTTTAGTGTTTGATAATGTTGGGAAATCACCAATTGTAGTCTTGCTTGAGTTGTTGTGTCGAACTATGAAGTTTTCCATAGGTTGCGGTTTTGCGATTTTGCGATCAGGCTCTCTGAGCCGGTCGACCGACCGGCCGCCGGTCGACCGGCTGGGAGAGCATTTGTATGTTTTCGTGATTTTGGAATATTGGCCTTGGACTGCCAGCCGGCCGACCGGCTGGTAGTCAATGTGTCTAGTGTTGTTTTGCGAAAAACCTAGGAAGAAAAGGAGCCCAGCCGGCAGACCGGCCGCCTGCCAGCCGGCTGGGAGTGCATATGGGGATGGATACGAATTTTGTGAAGGCTATGGTATGGAGTTCCCAGCCGGCCGACCGGCTGCCTGCCGACCGGCTGGGAGTCCTTTGTGGTGTTTCTCGGTTTGGAAAAGAAGCGTAGGCTGAGGGATCACCAGCCGGCCGACCGGCTGCCTGCCGACCGGCTGGGGACTCCTGTAGGTTATTTTGAAATCGAAATTTATTTGTAACTTTCAAACGGTTGATCGGTTTTGATTGAAACTCGTTTTGTATACCCGTGCCATGTATTTGAGGTCCCCGGAGGATGGGCAACATTTTATTGGGTTCGGGAATGGAGTAAGGATAGAGACCCCCCGGTCGGGTAACCGAAAGGGAAACCGGCTCTCCCTCAACTTAGTTCTCGGGGTCAGTTAAGTGTTGATTAGGAGTTAAGAAAAGTTGAACTACAGTTTAGTTCATAGACTTTGGTTGATATTGTATTGATGCGTATTAAGTTATGCCTTAAGCTGGCCTCTGAACTTAATACGTGAGTTGTTTGTCATATATGGGGATATGCCTTAAGCTGGCCTCTGAGCCCTATATGTGTATGTTTGTCGTGTCTGGAACATGCCTTAAGCTGGCCTCTGAGTTCAGACATGTGTGATAGTGATCGCGTCAGAACATGCCTTAAGTTGGCCTCTGAGTCTGACGAGTAGAGCAGCTGCACAACGGGGTAGCTAAGGAACTGACACCTTGCCCGGAGTGCAGATGTTTGGTGCTAGAACATGCCTTAAGCTGGCCTCTGAGTTTAGTACCTTGTGATGTGGTGAAGGGACATGCCTTAAGCTGGCCTCTGAGTCCTTTACTTTTGGATGCTAGTCTATGCCTTAAGTTGGCCGCTGAGTCTAGTGTCTTGCTGATTGGCAGGTCCATGCCTTAAGTTGGTCTCTGAGTCCTTGCTTGCTGAATGTTTGGTGTTTAGGTTATGTCTTAAGTTGACCGCTGAACCTTTTCACTTGCTGAACGTTTTGGTATTAGGTTATGTCTTAAGTTGACCGCTGAACCTTTTACTTGCTGATTTTATCTGCTTGCCTTGAGTTGGTACGTGTCAGATATAGATATTGATAATGATGAGTACATGTATATTTGTTTGAGTTATGGTTTGATCATCCAAGGCATTGGGTGACTCTTAATTCGGTTTCATAAATAGTTGGATTGAAAGACCCCCCGACTGGGTAACCAGTAGGGAAACCGGCTCTCCTTCCTAACGGTTTATGAAGTTGGTTAAGAGCCGTGCACTAGAGTTGGCATGTTAATATGAGATCAGATGATGAGATGTTTATGCTTCACGTGTTGTTATATGTTGGAGTATTCTGTATTGTTTTATGTGTTACATGTTGTCACAAAAGGTGGCTAGGAGAACTCTAGTCACTCCCCACTGATTGTGGCGTACATGTTTTCATGTATGTAGGTACATGCAGGTTGGTGATGGGTTCACGAGAGCTAGCGAGTGATGATCCTGCTGTCATCATATGACTTACCTTATATCGTTTAGCTGGACTCGTAGTTGTTACTTTCATTTTGGTGCCTGTAGGGATGTTCCATCCCAGGCTGATGTACATATTGGTTTTGATACATAGAACTGTTACTTATCTATTTTGGTTTTATTTCAGTTTCTGTTTCAGTTTAAGACTTCTCGCATGTTGTTTCCTTAAGAAGTTTTATTTCCGCTGCATTTTTGGTACTTGTTGTATGTTATTATTTCCGCTTTCGCGAGGGGTTTTACACACATAAAATATACAAAAATGTTTTACAAAAATGTCATTATTATCATCATTACTCTTAAATTAATTGTCCATATTAAATATTTGATGACCCAACAAATTGTAAAAGTGATATTACCTCTACAAATTCACATTGTATAATTAGATTTCAAAGAATTAGGTTAGAGTTTTTAAAGTTTAAGGATGACTAATGAAAATTACTATGACAAGAAAAATGCACTACAATATTAAACTCGCTACAACGTTATATAAAAAAAGATTAAGCACCTAACTCACGTGTCATTTAATTCATGTCCAAATATTATGGGTCACATGCTTACAAGTACAAGAAATATAAAAATATTAGTTGTAAACACAAAAAATAAATTAATACAAACTTTTTAGTTTCCACTCCAAACTTTGGTTATTAATCTATCATAATCTATTTAATATATACTTCTTTTATTTATTATATGCATGTTTGTAATCACCATTATTATAGTTTGTAGTTATGTTATCATAATCTTTATGACTTTTTTCCCAACTTTTCTTCTTCCCCTAAATAAATTGGTGATATTAATGCGAGAATTAACTGCAAAAATAATCTTATATAACTATCGATATCACACTACTAATCCTAATTTTTATTTTTATTTAGAAAGTTGATAGGTAAAGTATACATAAAAAAAATAAATTAATTATTTTATTTTTTTTATCTTTTTTATGTCATGAGTTAATAATTAGAATTAGAAACTAATTTAATTAATATTTTGTGTTGGTATTCAAATTGCAGGAGGCTAATATACTACATATCAACAACATTACATGAATTGAAAAATAATGGTAATAGATCTTCTTTTCAATTTTCTTTTGGTTTGAATACTTTTTTTTTTGTCGGGTTTTCCTTTTTTATTATTGTGTGTGCAATATAAAATCGTAGTATAATTTTTATTATGTGGTGACATGTTATATTATATATTATAATCCTTAATTTATTATTTGATAATTTTTTAAAATTGTATTACACGGTTTTTCACTATTTCACGCAGTTTTAACTTTTCAAGTAAAACTTCTAATTCTAATTTGACCATTTAACGGTGTCATATGCAGAGTAAATATTATAGTGATTGATTCTAACACGATGCTCATTCTCCTTTGATTTTTAAATACTTTCAAAACATTAAATATTTTTTCCCACCAAATATATTATTTTAGCACTCACAAGTCACAATGTATATTTCTTTGAGATTTTTTAAAATTTTTATTTTTAATATGTGTATATTTTATTTTATCTTATCATGAATTAAGAAAATTAATAGTTCTTATGCATTATAATAGTATTGTTATGATTGTAATATTGGATGAATGAAGAGAATACAACTATATGCTTAAATCTTACAAAATATGTTTGAATCATATCATATCATATCACATATTATATATCATATATGCTTTAAACTATAATGATAATGTCATTTAAAAAAAATGTGTAGTTAATTTTGCTAATTTTCTACTAATAATTGACAAATCCACTTCTAGAGTTCTACCCCTTACTTTTTTCTCTCACTATTATTATACTTTATATATTAGCATATTTTTTGTCTACTTCCACAAAATCTTGCTTCCTCCCTCAAATAAATTGTTAAAATTTATGCGAGCACAAATTAATTATACACATGTTTTTATGTAACTTCGCTACAATATTATCCTTTTAAAAAGGTAACTCCGTTAAAATATTATAAAAAAAGCAAGACTAAGTATCTTACTTCACGTGCAGTGTCATTTAAAATTCATTTCAAATGTTATTAGTCATATATATGTTTATAAGTACAAAAAATATATAAAAAAAATTATTAATTGCAAATACAAAATAAATTAATAACAACCCATAATTTTCCATTCACAACTTTGGTTATTAATCTATCATAGATATTTAAAATATATTTCTTTTATTTAATAATATGTTTCTTAAACACCGCTATTATATATACTTTGTAATTTTATTATCATAATTTATTATCTTTCCTCTCACTCACAAAACTTTTGTTCTTCCCCTAAATAAATTGTTGAAATTAATACGAGAATTAGTGGGTACAAATTAGATTATAAATATATTAATGTGAATCAACATTGAATAGATAAGCTATAATAATACTTCCATCCAAGTAATGATATATAAAAGTCATTGCGTTAATTTTCTTACCTATACGTTGAAAAACCATTAAAATGACAAAAGGATGTTGAGACGTTTTTGTACATGTATTTGCTAAAAATAGTCTAAAAATCTACATTGTATTTAAGAAAATAAACATCTAATTTTTAGCCTGATTGTTAAGACGAAAATAATTGTGTTTTAACGGATCGCTTTCTCTGTATTATACATATTGTCTCCAATAGACTAAAGACAATATGTAAAATTCAGTGATAAAATATTATTAATATGCATTCATGTAGAGATTTTACAGGTTTACATTAATTTACATGTTTTTTCACCTGAATAAGTTATATAATAAGGAATAGACATAGATGTCCACCCTTTTGTTTCTTTGCCCGATAAAAATAGGATCAAGTCTTTTACAACGCACAAAAATGATAACAAAAACAGTAAAATAAGTACCAAAATACCAAAATCATCCGTGCATTTGCACGGGCATAAAAACTAGTTGAATGTTAAAACTATTATCTATTATTTTTTATGAGTATATATTTATCTTCATATCCACTCCATTTTCTTGATTTGTAGTTATGTATTGGTCATTTAAGTCTAAGTTCTTTATTTGGTTGTATTTTTATAGGTTTATTTTAATGTTATGAACAAGCTTTATTGTTATGCGGTAAGTTACTAATTTTCCCTATACTTCTTTTCAATTCTTTTATTATCATTTTTACATGTCGGTGAAATCATGATATTTCCATATAAAACCATTATTTTATCCATCTTCAATATTAATTTGCAGATAATTAACTTCATTATAAAGTCATTATCTTCGTTATTTTGTTGTATTTTTATAGGTGTACTCTAATGTCATGAACTCATGACCATACTTTATTCTTATGTGGTAATGTACTCAATTTCCCTACACTTTTTGCTCAATATTTTTATTATTCTTTTTCATGTCGTAAATCATGGTATTTCCAAATAAAATTGTTATTTTGTATCATTTCTATATTAATTTGTAAAATTAGCTTCATTAATTATATAGTTCATATATACCAACCTCAATCATCATCATCCTTTGTTTAACTCTTTGATTTTCACATATGTATAATTTTCATATTATGTTTATTTATTGATTTGTTTGGTGTTTATTTTTAATATTCTGCAGGTTGTTTGAGAGATCCAAGAAAAGCAGTATTTTGTATGTATGCGCCATTTTCAAGAGATTAGTATTAATTTATTTTTAATCATTTTTTCCCACTTGATTTATGTATCAAAAGCAACTTGAGTGTCTTTTACTCCATACTAGTGGGACACCCGTGAAAATTCATGGGTTGTTCAATTTCAATTTTTTTATACTCAGGATCAATTAGGTTGTTAAATATGCTAATAACGGAAGTCGTGTATAGGAAATTGTTTTAATAAAAATAAATAAAAGGGTGTACATATAATAACATAAAAGTTTGTATTTTGTCTATGATAATCCAAATGTGGTGAAGTATTCACGGGGGTAAATGATTGATTGGCTGGAAATTGAACCCGACTATTTTCTAAACAATTAGAAAAATTAGGTGTTAGAGAATTATAGGCCACTAACATTGCTTGCTTTTTTTAAAAAATTGCTCATGTTAAATGCATTTTTTTTAGTGAATATGAACAGGCAATGACGATAATTACCAAATGTGATGGTGCTGGGTGGTGTTCTTGGCGTTAGCCTGGAAGAATTTTTAGCCATCCTTCTTTGAGATAAGATAAGGTTCCTCTTTTGCCTCGCTAAGCTTGCCAACAATTGTTTTTGGGATAAATTAACGTTACTTGAAGGCCAAAGTTCAGGCTTTTCATTAGATCTCTTTCAGCCCAGTTTTAGTTTCTGTTGTTTCCTTGAGTTTTGTGCCATGAAATAATCGTTTACACTTTTTCCTAACTGATAATCTATGAGAAATCTTAAGTGTAAGCATTAGGATATTGGAAAAACACAACATCTAATTGTTATTTTATATAAAAAAAGAGTAAGAACTGTACCATTCCAAAAATTGCTTATGGAATTACTCAAATGTTATTGTTGGGTCTTATCTGGAGCTGATAGATATCGTTGCGTAAAATCAGAGACTTTTACATCGCGTGTAAAGAAAAAAAACGTGAGTAACATAACAACGGTTAGCGAATAATGAAAAATCGTCAATTATAATTATTTAAAATTTACAATACCATATATTAAGAGACGTACGAGATTGAGGTTGGTACATTGGTGCTTTACCCTTATTTGCTTGCACTAATGCATGCCTTTGGCTTTGTGTGTTGGTTATGTCACATAGCGGTGAAAGAGAACTAACTAATAATAGCCATTAAAAATTATAATTTAAAATTCAATATGGTAAACAATTGGTATAGATAATGTAATACCTGTAATTTTATTATAATATTTATTAACTATTGGACGTATTGATGGTTATTCGAACGTTTATATTCGATAATAATTGATTTACCGTATAAGTGTTGTTATGTTTTGTTTGTAATGGTCGAGTATACAAATTAGGAGGATATCGTATTTGAATTAAGTACGGAGTTGAGAGAAGTGGACCTCGAAGGGCGTGCCTTAGTGCATATTTATAATACTTGTATATTTTGTTAACTACGCTATGACTTTTATAGTTGGTGAAGGGAAGTATTTATAATACCTCGAAATTTTGGTTACGACATTACTTTTACCTTATCGTAAAATAGTGTTTATATGCTTTTATCTTATCGTAAAGGAAGTATGTTTATATGCTTTAATTGCCTTGGATATATAATCTAGTAAGTTGAGTATATTTGGCCACTCGTGGGGTTTGAACTTGGAACCGTCAGGTTAGTTGTGGGCCTAGTGAGTCGTGTTCATACGCAGCCCACATTACTTGGAAATCCTCAAAACAAACAAACACCCATATTATAACACTCCTCAGCCGTCATATAAGAGGAGTGTTTACCCTATTCCTAACCTACAATATAGACAACCAATATCACAACCAATCTGCCGCCACCTCAGAGCAATGAAAGAGACCTTTCACGGCCAAGTCAGAGCGGTCTAGCACACCTCGATTTAGTCCGGAAACAGGTAAGGACGTCTCTGTTTGTAGGTTGTTGTAGTTTCGTGTCTGCGTATGTCCTTTCGTCTTGGATTCGATAAGTTAAGAGTCATCATCTTCATCCTACTTAGTCACCGTGTTTCTGGTTGTAGTCAAGTGAGTCGTATGGAGGTGGTCGTGGTGAGTCGTGCGTGTCAGATGTGGTGTCGAAGTGGTGGTTGATTCCTGGTTGTCATACTTAGTACGATGTATGCGTGTGTAGTAGGTCAGTTGGGGGTAGTACCACCGTGGACTCGGGGGAGGTCGATACGGTGGTACCACCGTGTGTTGGTAGTCTCGTGTCAGAGATGGTCGGGGTGGTGGTTTTGGGTGCTGTTCACGGCTGGAACAGTGTCGACAGGGGTGTTATTGTCGGTGTCAGAGGGATACGGGTAAGGAACCAGACCTGGGTTTGGGTCTGGTTCACCTTGTCGGTAATAAACGAAATGGGTACAGGTGGTTGAGGGTGTAGCCGGTAGCCAGGGGTTTCAGGCGTGGTGGCTGCTGCTGGTTGGGTAATGTTACGCGGTGGTTATGAGGCCTTGGAGTCATGAATGGTGGTTCGGGTTTTGGCTATGGTGTTTGTACGTTATTAGTATTATTATTATTATTATTATTCTTATTATTACTAGTGTTATTTTATTATTATTATTAATATTATTATTATTGTGGTTGTTGGTATAATATTGTTAATGTGGGTATTGTTATTAGTATTATTGCTTTATTATTATATTATTATATTTGCCTTGTGGTTTCATGTTAGTACAACGTTATGGTTGAGTCGGGAAATGTAAATGGACTTTCCTTTTTAAGGAATTTCCTTCTTGGGAAGTTTCCATTTTTGGAACTTTCCACTTTTGGAAAGTTGCCATTTATGGTAGGTGTTAGTATTATAAAAGAGTTAGCAGGATTTTAATTAATCGAATAATATATGTCTAGGTGGAGGTTTCCGCGTGGAACACTTTTAATAGCAGTTGCTCAGTTGCCGTTATCTTCCGCAGTTTCGAGGTAGGGGATATATATATCTGTGGTTGCGTTATTGATATGACGTATATGTGTTGCTTACTATAAGATCGATATATTTGATTGTGAACGTATTTTGGATTGTTGAATATTATTGATTACTGTGGAGATCGGGACTTGTGAAATGGGTCTTGTGATATGGGTCTTGTGATATGGGACATGTGATATGGCCATGGGAGGTGTGGTGTGATGGAGGTGAAGTGGTTGGTTGAATGATATGGAGATGGAGGAAGATGCAGTTCTATTATTGTATATGTGTAATCTGTTTTACCTACTCAACCACATGGTTGACCCTGTGTATTCGTGTGACACCTACGATGATCCGAAATGGGGAGTAGATTTTACAGGTCAGAGACAGTTGGATTAGGAGCACGGGCATGGAGAGAGAGACATGGCTTGGACCTACTTAGAATTAGATCACATACATAGATGTAATCAGTTGTATCTTTTCTATGCATAGTGTAGTAACATCAAAGTTTAAATTCTATCGTTTCATATAAAGCACTTTGTATTGTTTTACTTTGTTATTCACTATCTCGGTCAATCCGAGATGGTAACAGCTCTATTTATTCGAGAATGTCTAGCTAAAGGCTCTCGAATAAATGGGGGTGTTACAGATAAGCATTTTAACGTTACTTGAAGGACAAAGTTCAGGCTTTTCATTAGATCTCTTTCGGCTCAGTTTTAGTTTCTGTTGTTTCCTTGTGTTTTGTGCGATGAGATAGTCGTTTACACTTTTTCCTAACTGATAATCTATGAGACAGTTTAAATGTAAGCATTAGGATATTGGAAAACACAACATGTAATTGTTATTTTATATAAAAAAAGATTAAGAATTGTACCATTCTGAAAATTGCTTATGGAATTACTGAAATGTAATTGTTGGGTCTTATCTGGAGCTAATAGATATGGTTGCGTAAAATCAGAGACTTTAACATCGCGTGTAAAGAAAAAAAAACGTGAGTAACATAATAAAGGTTAGTGAATAATGAAAAATCGTCATTTATAATTAGTTTAAATTTACAATACCATATATTGAGAGACGTACCAGACTGAGATTGGTACATTGGTGCTTTACCCTTATTGGATTGCACTAATGCATGCCTTTGGCTTTGTGTGTTGGTTATGTCACATAGCGGTGAAAGAGAACTACCTAATAATAGTCATTAAAAATTATAATTTAAAATTCAATATGGTAAACAATTGGTTCAAATGTGGATTTTAACGTTACTTGAAGGCCAAAGTTCAGGCTTTTCATTAGATCTCTTTCGGCTCAGTTTTAGTTTCTGTTGTTTCCTTGTGTTTTGTGCGATGAGATAGTCGTTTACACTTTTTCCTAACTGATAATCTATGAGAAATCTTAAGTGTAAGCATTAGGATATTGGAAAACCACAACATCTAATTGTTATTTTATATAAAAAATGAGTAAGAACTATACCATTCCAAAAATTGCTTATGGAATTATTCAGATGTAATTGTTGGGTCTTATCTGGAGCTAATAGATATGGTTGCGTAAAATCAGAGACTTTTACATCGCGTGTAAAGAAAAAAAAACGCGAGTAACATAATAACGGTTAGCGAATAATGAAAAATCGTCATTTATAATTAGTTAAAATTTACAATACCATATATTGAGAGACGTACCAGATTGAGATTGGTACATTGGTGCTTTACCCTTATTTGCTTGCACTAATGCATGCCTTTGGCTTTGTGTGTTGGTTATATTATGTCACATAGCGGTGAAAGAGAACTACCTAATAGTCGAATTTAAATTATTTAGTCGTATAGGAGACGAAAAAAGGCAATGAAGTTATAATGCTATACTCACTAAAGTGGTATTAGTCGAATTCAATACTTCGAATTTTTTTAAAAAAAGGCAATGAAGTTATAATATTTTACAAAGTGTGTTGACAGAATAGTCCACGTACTAGTCGGATTCAATACAAATGACATGCCATATACTTCGTATTATAACACAAATGGTACGTAATATGTTCTTCAAATAACGAATTCAGAAAATAATATATACGTACTTTTGAATCAACTAATAGAAGTTCAATAGCACCGGT
Source organism: Silene conica (assembly GCA_029255685.2). Classification (NCBI taxonomy): domain Eukaryota; kingdom Viridiplantae; phylum Streptophyta; class Magnoliopsida; order Caryophyllales; family Caryophyllaceae; genus Silene; species Silene conica. Next base: position 9,259,238 of record CM055316.2, on the reverse strand, counting down.
CTTCTTCTTATCTTTGAATTCCGGTCTAGTCCATTTGTGAACTACTTTTACATTCATTTGTGTAAGCCTAATTCCAAAATTTAGTTGGTTAATAGTAAGTAACGGTGCAATAGCCATAATGGTAATTCGATTTTGTGATTTTTTAGATGAGAAATTGTATTATGTAGATACTTAAAATTTTAGAATAGGAAAAATTATGTTGGAATAGCTGATTTAACTATTTATATATTGTAGAAAACAAAAGAGGAGAAGAAAAGAGAAGGTTGGCCGTTGCACTTTTCGAGCAACATATAGAAACCAAAAGAGTATAATCATTAGTAAGGTTTATACAATGTTCATTGCGTAATTTTAAAAGGTGCGTAATTGTATTAATTTTCGAAAGGTGCGTAATTAGCGTATCCAATTCCTTAAGCGATTTGGACTTGTGTTGAAAAAGCCTGAGTTCTTTGAATTGAAGCGAATACCAAACAAAAGGGTGCTTTGGTTTTTGAGTCTGAGATTTTAGACTGACTTTAGGCTGTTAATTTTGAAAGGTGCGTATACATTGTATTAATTATACCAATATTGTATTAATTTTGAGATGTGCATACATTGTATCAATTATACCAATATTGTATTAACTTTGAAAGGTGCGTAATTGGCGTATAGACATTTTATTAATTATACCAATAGAGTAAAGGCATTTTGAAAGATGTCAACTATTGTATTATTAATTAACGGCAGTCATTCCCGAAATGAGTTTCGGTTTCCCATGGACTTTCCAACCTATTGTACTATTGTAGTATTAATTATACCAAGGCTAGTTAATGGAATGTTGTGGGACATTCCCGAAATGAATTTATTATATTATTGTAGTATTAATTGCTCCGTAGGACATTCCCCATTATTATTTATTATATTATTATATTATTATATAGTTGGCTTATTTTTATTGGTCTATTTGGATGTATCATTCTAAGATTGAATGAGAGGCTCTATTATGAAAAGCTGAAATATTATGCTGCCACATCAGCTTTTTAACATTCCTCTTTTATATATATAATGATGACATTGCTAACATACATAAAAAACTTTAATAAGTAGCTTATATTTTCAATTCCACAATCAAAACCTATTCATATAATTAGTGGTAAAATAAATGTAGAAAATTGTATGAAAAAACTTTTAAAATTCCACAATTTAGTTATTGAAACATCATAGAATAGTTAATTATTACAATATAATTAAAAAGGCAAGTTGAGTATCATTTTATTTCATATGGTATTGCTAACATACATTAAAATATATAAATTAAATAAGTAGCTTGTCTTGTAGACTCCACAATCAAAATTTACCCTCACAATTAATGGTAAAATAAATTTAGAAAATTGAATGAAAAAACTTTTAAAATTCCACAATTTACTTTTTAAACCATCATAAAATAATTAATCTTTTCAATAATGTTATTTGCATTTTCAATTCATTTATTCCCAACTTCCACTATATGTCTTCCTTAATGCTTTTTTATATCATTTATATTACTAATTTCTTTAGGTGGTGGTTAGAGATGACAATGGATCCCGGATCCTACCCAGATCCACCAGACCCTATACCGAAGGGTAGGATATGGATCCCATTATTTTAGATCCTTAGGATCCGGATAAAACCCATATGCTTATACGAGTACGAGGGTCGGATCTGGATCCCACCACTAAGATCCAGATCCTACCCTTGTACCCTCTTTTAATTTATATCAGGGTATTTTTGGATAGATTCGACCCTACAAAGGTAGATCATGGTAACAAGGAATGAAGTATTAGTGTTTATTTTGTTTGAAGAATTTTTTTATTATGAAATGTTGGAATTATAATTATTTTGTGGTTTGTAAACCTTATTTGTAAGTTGGGATAAGACTTTTTAACACTTTATACACACTTTTTGTTTCTTTTGGATTATGATTTTTAAACCGGTGAAGCTAATAGAGGATAATTCGACTAAAAGATCGTCTCTAATTAACAAGTAAAAGTAAAATAGTGTATAATAGTGATTTGGTGCGGTTTCATTTGAATGTATCGTTGGAGATTGACGGATCTGGATTTTACCCGGATCCTGCCCAAATCCTTAGGATGCGGATATGGATCTACAAATTTTGGACCCTGAGGATAATGGTAGGATCTAGATATATCATTTTAAAATGGATCTGGATTTGGATCAGTATGGGGCTGTTTGCACGGATGAGATGAAGAGTAGTTTGATGCTGCCAGTTTCGGATACAGAGATTAAGGAAGCTTTATTTAGTATCCCTGATAATAAGTCTCCGGGACCTGATGGCTTCACCAGTAAATTTTACAAGGATGCGTGGCCAGTGATTGGTGATGATATTCTGAGAGCGGTCAAGGATTTTTTCCTTCATAGGAAGTTGCTAAAACAAATTAATGCTACCAATTTAGCACTTATCCCAAAGATTATTCCAAGGCCGAAGACTGTGAGTAATTTCCGCCCTATTGCTTGTTGCAACGTTATTTACAAAATCATTTCTAAGGTGCTCTGTTCCCGTCTTGCTGGAGTGCTACCTATGCTGGTGAACCAAAATCAAGGTGCCTTTCTCCACAATCGTCATTTTCAAGAGAACATTTTGATCTGTCATGATTTAATTCAACTCTATGGGATATCCCCTACTACTCCTAAATGCTTGATCAAGATTGATCTACAAAAAGCTTACGATACCGTCGAATGGTCCTTTGTTGAACAGCTGCTGATTAAACTTAAATTCCCGGCTGCTTTTGTTCAGATGCTCATGGTGTAATACCCCGTATTTTATTTGGAATAATTATTAATTGATATTGACGTGTTGTTATTAATGTTAAACGTTTATATCCGATAATTTATTTATCGAGTAAGTATTTTTATATTTTATATGTGTTTAGGAAAGGGTCGGTCATGTGAATTAGTAATAAGACCGTGTTTAGATATGAGTCTGGGCCGCGTTTGGCGTGCAAACTCCTAGCCCACTACGTTTTCACCTCACTATACCTCCGAGCCTTTTAGTAATATCGAAACAATACACCCCACTACCTCCGTTTATATAGTTTAAGTCAAAACAAACTTTACCCTAAACAAACTTTACCCTAATCATCAGATAAGAGCTACGCTTGACGACGTTTCCAACGCTTCCACCAAAAACGCATAATCTATTCATCCATCTTTTCCACGCACTCGCCCTCACAGAATCTCCATCCTCGTCAGTTTCGTTAAGTCAGCTAACCTCATCGTCATCATCTTCAATCTCCGGTAAGTTATTCGTTCACTGCTACTTTCCTCTCGGGTTTTATCGTTAAAGTGTTCGTTTGAGGGCAAGACTAAGACCTGGGTTGAAGGGGTGTCATAGACCTCGAATAGACCTAATTGAACCCTTAGTGTTCCTGGGTTCGATTAAGATAAACAGGGGCGTAAAATAGAGTTGTGTGGAGTCTTGGGTTGGTTGAAAGTCGAGTCCCAGGTCTACATGGGTCTCTGGGTTATGGGTTTTGGTCGGTGGTGGATGTCGGGTGGTTGGAGAGGCGAAGAGAGAGAGACAGAGAGAGTGAGAGTGGTGTCTATGGCGGCAACGAGGGCAGTAGATGGTTTGTAACGCGAGGCGTACGCCGGTTGCGCGTATTAAGTCGGGTTGGGAGTAGGGTCGTCAGTGACTGGTCATGGGTAGTAGTGTTAGATGGTGAGTCTGGGTGTTTTCGCGTGATGGATGCCGGAGCAAAACACACACCCGCTGTTTTTACTTTTCGGTATAAGCAGGTAGGGCACGAGTTTATTGTGGTTGTAAGGTCCGACGATGGTGACCGGGAGTGTGGGAGGCGTGGTCGGTGATGCAGGTAAGAAGAGGGGACTGTTAGCGGTGGTCGGGGGTGGTCCGATTGGGAGTGGTGATGCCGCAAAGTAAGGGACGTGGGCACGAGTTGTCGAAGTCTGATTTGGTATTGTTGTTGTGTACGTAGTATGTGTTTTTTTAGCTGGCTTCGTTCTTACTATTATTATAATTATTATTATTATTATTATTATTATTATTTTATTATTATTATTGATATTACTACTACTACTATTATTATTAATATTTTATTATTATTGTTACTAGTTCCATTATTTAAAGCATGAGTATTAGTTTATGTTATGTGTCGTTGGGCAAAGACGTGTTGGGGCAAAGTTTCTATTTCGGGAAGTTTCCATTTCGGGAAACTTTCCATGTTTAGGAAGTAACTATATATTTAGCGTTCCTATTACTCTAAATATAAGGGTTAAATAAAGATCCTTAATCGTTAAATATTTATTTAGGTGACAGTTTCTGCGTGGAACATTACTAGCAGCTGTTGGTTATCTTTCTGCAAATTGAGGTAGGGGAATGAACTGTGATTTACATTATGTTACATAATGAGATTGATTGTTTGTTACGAGATTGGTTTACGATGTGTATTGTTGTTTTTGAGACGTTATTAACTATCTTGAATATTATTGTATGATGAGGAGTGGAGAATTGGGTCTTGTGATATTGGGTCTTGTGATATGGGTCTTGTGATACGGGACTTGTGATATGGCCATGGGAGGTGTGTGTGATGGTGGTGTGGTGTGATGGTGGGTGTGGTGTGATGGAGGTGTGGAGTGATGGAGGTGCGTGTGGTGGATGATCGAATGATATGGAGATGGAGCAGGATACGGTTCTACTGTTATTTATGTTTTATCTGTTTTACCTACTCAGCCTCGCGGTTGACCCTGTGTATTCGTGTGACACCTACGATGATCTGGAATGGGGAGTAGATTTTACAGGTCAATGACAGATGGATTAGGAGCTTGGGCATGGAGAGAGGCATGGCTTGGACTTACTTAGAGTTAGATCACACGTAGATATCTTCAGTTGTACTTTTATTTTATCAAAGTTCGGACCTCGTAGTTGTTGTACTATCAAGTTTAAATTTAATCAGTTTTTATATAAAGTACTTTGGTTTGTTTACCTTGTTATTCACTACCTCGGATATTCCGAGATGGTAACAGTCCTATTTATTTGAGAATGTCTTGCTAAAGGCTCTTAAATAAATGGGGGTGTTACACATGGAGTGTGTCACTACTGCGACTTACTCCTTAACGATCAATGGCGAAATGTTTGTTTTTTTTAAAGGCCAAAGGGGGCTTAGACAAGGTGATCTGCTGTCACCTCTTCTTTTCACGATATGTATGGATTATCTTACTCGTATCCTCAGATATGCAGCGGAAAAGTATGCTTTCAGCTATCATCCCTTATGTAAACAACTGAAACTGGCCAATCTTATGTTTGCGGATGACGTCTTACTGTTCTGCAAAGGGAATAAACATTCTATGGACCTTCTATTACAGGCTTATGCTACTTTTTCGCAAGCGTCTGGACTGAAAGCCAATCCTTCTAAATCCAATGCTTACTTTGGAGGTGTTGATGAGGCCACCAAAAGCCATTTCCTACGTACTTCTGGGTTTGCCGAAGGCCAACTGCCTTTTCAATACCTTGGGCTGCCTATCCAAACTACTAGGTTGAAAAAGAAGGATTGTGAGTGTCTTGTTGAGAAAATATGTGCTCGTTTACACTCTTATGGAGCTCGGAAATTCGCCTATGCTGGTCTACTGGTTTTAGTGAAGGCAGTCCTCAATACTCTTCACTCTTACTGGGCTTCGATATTCATTCTCCCTAAGGGTGTACTCTCTAAAATCGAGGCTACTTGTAGAAACTTTTTGTGGGATAACAGGCCTGATTATAGTCGCCCTCCTCTGGTTGCTTGGGAGGCTCTATGTTATCCTAAGGCAGAAGGTGGGTTGGGCATACATAACATTGAACTAATGAATATGGCAATGGTAGGGTGATAAGACGGGTTTAGTACGGCATAAAAGTGTCAATTTAGATGAGTTATTGATGGAATGAGTAGCGTGTGGAGGTATAATTGTATAATTACGATTTCTTGGTGTTGGTTGCATTTGAGAGTAATTATTGGAGTTTACATGGTTTATGGGTTGACAAAATAGTCCAAGCTTGATTGTGATCAGTGGGCTCAACAATTGTCAAAGCTACAAGAGTTAAGCATGAATAAAGAAAGTCGTAAAATCACAACCAGGAAACGCGCGGGTCGCGGATATTGGCGCGGGTCGCGGATTCTGACGCGCGGGTCGCGGATATTGGCGCGGGTCGCTCGTGGCTCGGATGGTTGATGCTTTATTTCGTTTGTTTCCGACTTTCAGCTAGTTTTTTGAATTTTTCTATTTTTTTATTTTTATATTAGGAATATTAGGTTAAGTATTTAGCTGATCCTTCACTTTTTTCATTCATTCAACTTTTAGAATTGGGAAAACCTCAAGAACCCTAATTTCTTTTGCTCAATAATTATGAGGAACTAATCCTCTCTTTTCTTGGATTGATAAACGGAAGTTTCGACTAATTAATTGTGAGATTGTTCTTTCTCCCTTTTATTTCTCAAGTATTGTTTATGTCTCTTGCTCATATTTTATGATTATTGTTTTCTCTCGCTAATCTGATCAATTAGTAATTGTTACTTTAATCTATCGCATGTTTAGAAATTGAATCCGTAATTGTTCAATTAATCTAAACTAAAGTAGCAAGCTTTACCCTAATAATTTGTATGCGTTTTATCGTTATTAGGATGGAGTAGGGACTAAACATATAATTCGAATCGTTAACCGTGTGTGTTAAAGATCGTTATCTTTATTGCTTCCTTGGATTGTTAATGCTATTGTTGGATTAAATCTAGACGCTTGACTTAGATTATTCAATAATTAGGGTCTTCTAATATCGTGTTTCGACTTAGTTGACTATACTTAAGAGGAAGAAGGAAACCTGTATTTCCACAATAAAGTACTTGGGAGTAATTGAGTTAAAGACAATCGAAGACCAATTAGTTTGTTAATAGTGGATGTTTATTGACCCAAGATCTTTTAATCATCTGAACTCATTCATCTTTATTGTTTGTTTAGTAGACTATAGTTTATTCAATCACAAAACCCCCTATTATTGTTACTTATTTTCTATACTTTAATTTACATAAATTACATCGCCTTCTCTGTGGATCGATCCTTATTACCATATACTATATTAGTTTAAGGTTTTATGTGTTATAAATATTATCTTTGGGAGCATACGACTTCGGCTCACCAAATTTGGCGCCGTTGCCGGGGAACGCAATAGTTAATTTTTGTGCTTTGTAGTGTAGAATTTTAGTATGTTTATTTAGTGTAGTTTAGATAGATGGCTACTAAATATTTTCCCCAATATGAGAATGAACTTTTTTATAAATATTTCAACAGGTTACATGAATATGTTATACGTTGTCGTCATCCTTATCAAACTTGGGAGCTTTGTCATGTAATTTATAACGGTTTGAATAAGGAGACGCTTGGTCATGTGAATTCTTTTAGTGGGGGAAATTTCATTAATGGGTTGAGTTATGAGGAAAAGTGGGAAATCTTTCAATATTTAGCTCATGACACTGAAGAATGGGAGCGATACAATTCACTCCCTATACAACCCCAACCCCTTTATCCCGATGTTTTGAATTGTCATGATAACCCACATATGTCTACTGAAGACATGATTTGTGCCCTTTTGACCAATGTTGATTCTTTATGTGCTGACGATTCTGATGTTTTGAATTGTTACGATGACTCAGTTATGCCTAACGAGGATATGGTACGTGCTTATATACCTGTTGAGAACTCTTCTTGTGTTAATGTTACTCCTTTCATATGTGAGACTAACATATTTAGTCCAGATTTACAGGACCGAGTTAAACAAGTGACTAATCACTTTGATAAGCGTGTGACGCAAGAAGAACTTAATTTGTATTATCTTAAATGGCAAACTGAGCATGTTGATAAGTGTCATGACCCTCTTCCTCTTGAACCTAATGTGAAACACTCTTATAAAGAGTGTGATGTTGATAGTGATGATGTTGGTTTTTGGGATGAAGATGATGAGGAGGATGCTTATAATTTGACACATTCATCAACCTCTCCCTTTATTTGTATGCCTATTGACTCCCCTTCTAATATTATTAAAATGACACATTCTATTGATGATTCCTTGATTAATAATGATTTGAATTATGTCTTGAGCTTTATTGATTCTTCAAGTGTGAATGTTGAGGATGAGCAAGAGAGAGTTTTGGATGAGGAAAGTGAAGTTGATGAGGTAGAACTTGAGATTCTAAGTTCTGTTGGAGATGATCATTCCATGATTGATAATTTGGGAGATATATTACCTGATGTTAGAGAAACTATGATTTTAGGGAATGATGTAATGATTACTGTTAAATTCAACAACGGGCCTGAGCCACACCCGAACGGAGGAGAAAGAGTCCACAATATAAACCCAAGAGGGTTCCACTCTAAAACCAATTGGCAATAAAGGGAGTAACCTCTTGCCTTATATAGTGATAATTCTTCTCCTCTTCTATCAATGTGGGACAATCCTCACATGTGGGATTATCGGGTTTCTTCACACTCCCCCTCACATGTGAGGCCCACTTACACACATACTGGACAAATTCAACTGAGCAACCTTGCTTGTCCAGCTGTAAATTTGGCCCAGTATCAACTCAGACCGAACATATTCAACTGAGCAATTTTCTTTGCTCGTCCGACTGCAAACTCTGGCCCATGAATCCCAGGTCTTTAGCCATGGGCTCTGATACCATGTTAAATTCAACAACGGGCCTGGGCCACACCCGAACGGAAGAGAAAGAGTCCATAATATAAACCCAAGAGGGTTCCACGCTAAAACCAATTGGCAATAGAGGGAGTAACCCCTTGCCTTATATAGTGATAATTCTTCTCCTCTTCTATCAATGTGGGACAATCCTCACATGTGGAATTATCGGGTTTCTTCAATTACAGGTTTCAAGGAGAGCATCAAAGAGGTAAGAGTGGACGAGTTAATTGAGTTCTCCTCTCACAAGGAGGAACCACTCACAACTCATCTTAAGAATCTACTCGAGTTTGTTCTTAAAGCTCCTTATATCTCATCTTTCTCTTATTTGGTTTTAGTTAAACCCATATCATCTTTCAAGGAACCATATCGTGACAATGAAGCTACTTTTGAACAATGGAGGGGTTTGAAAATCACTTATATGCTTGTACCTCTCTTGTTCATGAGTTGTTGCAATTGATATTTTGTGGTTATTATCATTCATCTAACTTGTTTGCTTGTATGTTTGATAAACTCTTAAGGGCATTGAGTTGTTCTGCTCTTGACTACTCACCCAGAAGGAGATTTTGAAAGGTAAAGTTCTAAACTCTATCTTAAGTCGGGTGTTTCACCACTCCGCGAGATGCCGAGCCAACGACGCTAAACAACAGCGCTTCTAGGAGGCAACCCATAGATTTGTGTGTGCAATTTCTCCAAAAAAAAAAAAAAACCGAAAAAAAAAAACGAAAATTCAAAAAAAAAAAGGAAATCGGAACTGCCCAATTTATGGTGTTGGCGACATAAGAAGGGAGACCTAGAAGGAAGAATGAGTAGGATAGTGGCTAAGGTGTGGTGTAACCGCGGTGCGTTGTTGTGGGCACTAGTTTATGCGGTTGGATGGATTGTTGATTTGGTGTAGAGGAGATTAGGACTGACCTTGTAAGCTCGGAGTTGCGGAAGTTTTATTTATGTGCATTCTGTTACTGGCACATATATTATAACAGCTACTTGGTCTTTGGTTAGGATTGGTGTAATAAGGGGCGTTAGTCTTGTTTGTCACTCTTATCTTTTGTTGGCTTTGTATGATTGTGCTTTATGGAGTATGCTAATAGCCAAGTGTGGGGAAGAGGTGTGGTGCGTGGATTGCTCTGTTTTCATGTTGCGGTATGTTTGATGGTTTCTGTCGTCATTGGCGCTTCCTTAGATGAGGTGTGTGTTTTTCTCTTCCTTTTTTTATTGTGTCCTTGCAACATTGAGGACAATGTTTCATTCAAGTGTGGGGAGGGAGAATCGTTCCGATTTGTATACTTTTGTAATTGTGTGGTGTTTTTATTTCAGTACTTTATTTAAAAAAAATGAAAAAAGAAAAAAAAAATGAAAAAAGCATAAAAATAAAAAGATTAGTCCCAGCTAGGTGAAAACCCGAAAGGGCGCCTAGGCAAGATTGGGATGTGGCCGAGGACGGAGTGAAAACCCGAAAGGGCGCTCCGGGTAAAATGAAGAAACGAGTTGCGTGCCACTGAGAGTAGAGGTGAGATGAAAAAAATGATAAGCTAGAGTGAAAATACGCAAGGGCAGACGCTCTAGGCAAAATGAGAGACATAGGTAAAGAAAAAATTCCGATGCTATTTTGATCTCCTGCTGCTAAGTTGAAGAACGTCTGGTTCAAGCATTACTACATGTTTTATTACTTTTCTTACACTTCTGTGGATCGGTGTTGGTATGAGCTTGTAATGAGTCCTTTGAGTTTACTCGAGGACGAGTAAAGATCTAAGTGTGGGGAAGTTTGATAAGACGGGTTTAGTACGACATAAAAGTGTCAATTTAGATGAGTTATTGATGGAATGAGTAGCGTGTGGAGGTATAATTGTATAATTACGATTTCTTGGTGTTGGTTGCATTTGAGAGTAATTATTGGAGTTTACATGGTTTATGGGTTGACAAAATGGTCCAAGCTTGATTGTGATCAATGGGCCCAACAATTGTCAAAGCTACAAGAGTTAAGCATGAATAAAGAAAGTCGTAAAATCAAAACCAGGAAACGCGCGGGTCGCGGATATTGGCGCGGGTCGCCCGTGGCTCGGATGGTTGATGCTTTATTTCGTTTGTTTCCAACTTTCTGCTAATTTTTGGAATTTTTCTATTTTTCTATTTTTATATTAGGAATATTAGATTAAGTATTTAGCTGATCCTTCACTTTTTTCATTCATTCAACTTTTAGAATTGGGAAAACCTCAAGAACCCTAATTTCCTTTGCTCAATAATTATGAGGAACTAATCCTCTCTTTTCTTGGATTGATAAACGGAAGCTTCGACTAATTAATTGTGAGATTGTTCTTTCTCCCTTTTATTTTTCAAGTATTGTTTATGTCTCTTGCTCATATTTTATGATTATTGTTTTCTCTCGCTAATCTGATCAATTGGTAATTGTTACTTTAATCTATCGCATGTTTAGAAATTGAATCCGTAATTGTTCAATTAATCGTCTGGGCGTGAATGGAGAGTAGATTAGATTAGTTTTAGGAAAATCAAACAAACATCCCTTTTTTCTTCCTTGTTTTTAGTTTAGATTAGATTATCGTCTTAATTTACAACATTGTATTTGGGTGGAATATTGAAGGAAGAATTCATCTTCAACAATTCATTCCAAATTCGTTTCCTTACATTTTGTTGGTATAAATTTTCCTCTCTTTTACTTTGTTTATCATTTCTTTACATTTGTTTACTCTTCTTTCTTCTTTATTTCTCTATTTTTATTGTTTGTGTTTATGAATATAAGGTGTTTGATGAATTGTCTATGTGAAAGTTTGTTCATTTCTTCTTAAAGATGCAACATTTATACTTTGTTAGTATTAATTATAGACTAATTAGTGTTTACTTTTCATTGTTTGTTTATTTGTATGCTTATTAGTGTTAATCTACCTTTTAAACATGTTTAGTTTCCAAGTTTCCATCTTTTATGTTTGTTTTGGTTTATTAGTAATGATTAGTGAGTAGTTTATCACTAGGGTGCGATTAGACTCCGATATATGTAGGTTACCGACTTAATTCCACCAACTTGGTGTCGAGGGGAGTTTATTGGGTTAATTAAGGGGTTTAATGGTCATTACTTTATCTTGTTTGTACCTTGACCTTGAGTCCTTGTCCGTCAACGAGAGTTGGCTAGATTTGAATCGGGACATCTTGTTGGGAGTATTAGCCTCATTGAGTCGAGCCCGGGAGGGAGGACTTGAGAGGGGTGCCCTTAATTGTCGGTTTGAAAGCGACCCTCCGGAGAGGAAGTGGGATGACCGGGGTATAGCGTGGATTTAGAGCCTTAATCTTGGGGGAAAGGGAGTCAAAATATTCATATTTTGGTAAGCTTTGACCCTTGACTTAAGGAGTTTGATGCATGAGCCCGAGAGGGACTATATGAGCAAATTAGAGGTGTCTCACCATTAACCTTTCCCCTTGGCAACTTGTTATAGGAGTTAAGCGGTAATTTATAAGTATTGGAAGTCGAAATCGCGCCCTAGGCCTTTCTTTATTGCTTTTATCTCTATATTACTTATTTGGTTCCTTAGTTTAGTAATCTTAGTTTAATTTATTTTTAGTTTAGTTAATTAGTTTAATGTTAATCCATTTTATTGATTTGCGTAGCTAACTTGTAATCTAAGACAAGACTAATAATCAAACTTAACCTCCCTGTGGATCGACCTCGACTACCCTACTATATTAGTTTAGTAGTTGAGTTTTATAAATTTGGTTTGATGTGGGGGAGGGCGACAAAACCCCGTTTATCAAGTAGCAAGCTTTACCCTAATAATTTGTATGCGTTTCATCGTTATTAGGACGGAGTAGGGACTAAACATATAATTCGAATCGTTAACCGCGTGTGTTAAAGATCGTTATCTTTATTGCTTCCTTGGATTGTTAATGCTATTGTTGGATTAAATCTAGACGCTTGGCTTAGATTATTCAATAATTAGGGTCTTCTAATATCGCGTTTCGACCTAGTTGACTATACTTAAGAGGAAGAAGGAAACTTGTATTTCCACAATAAAGTACTTGAGAGTAATTGAGTTAAAGACAATCGAAGACCAATTAGTTTGTTGATAGTGGATGTTTATTGAGCCAAGATCTTTTAATCATCTGAATTCATTCATCTTTATTGTTTGTTTACTAGACTATAGTTTATTCAATCACAAAACCCCCTATTATTGTTACTTATTTTCTATACTTTACTTTACATAAATTACATCGCCTTCTCTGTGGATCGATCCTTATTACCATATACTATATTAGTTTAAGGTTTTAAGTGTTATAAATATTATCTTTGCGAGCATACGACTTCGGCTCACCATAGGGCGATTGGTGAATTGGGTCGAGACTAAGAAGGACTCTTTATGGGTAGCTTGGGTCTCGCAGAACTACTTGAAAGGCCAGACGTGGATGCACTGTCAGCCCACTGCTCATTCCAGTTGGTCATGGCGTAGGATATGCAGGGTGAAGGATCAGATTCCTCCTGGTTTCTCCAATGGCGCCTGGTCAGAGAATGCTAATGGGTACACTACAGCAAGCTGCTATGCGTGGCTCCGGCATACTCGTGCTCCTGTGCAGTGGGCTTCTACTATCTGGAATGATATGGCTGCTCCTCGACATCAATTTTTGGGATGATTATACATGCACCGAGCACTGAGGACTAATGAGAAATTGATTGGATTTGGAATTGATATCTCTGCCGAGTGTTATTTATGTGGCCAAAATACTGATGCTGCTGGGCACATTTTTTTTGAATGCTCTTATAGCCAGCAGGTAATAAATGCTGTGATGGCCCTTACTAATATCCTTCTCCCTATACTTATGCCGGTGCAGTGGTGTATGGGATTGGATGAAGCCAGTCAGATAGAGCGCTCTGTTCAGATGGCCTTAGTGCTAAGCCTTTTGTACCAGATTTGGACCCAACGCAATCAATGCAAGCAGGAACTCAGACTCCAGATGCCATCCAAGGTCGCGCTGCACATTGTTGCGGATATGAGAGCTAAATAAAGAAATCGAGAGGAAAGCAGTTATAGTAGCATTGATTTATTTTGGCTTAAGCAAAAAAAGCTCATGTTACACCTCGTTCTAGACCTTTTTTGTCCAGATCCTACCCATTGCCATCTCTAGGGGTGGTTGGTGTTGTTTAACATCATCAATTTGTTAACAAATGCAGTGTTGTGTAATTGTGACACTACTACAAATATGACATTAGGTAACACTTAATAGAGAACGGTCAAGTTAAATGAGCGTTGTCTAGAAAAAAAAAACACTTATCCGACTTAGGTGTTTTCTATATTTTATAATAGAGAACAATTACATTCCTAACGCGTTATAAAATAATAGAAAACACATATCCTATTTAACAGTTCTCTAATCCTAATTAACTAAAATAAATTAATAACATTTACTAATCCGACCAACTACCAAAAAGAATACGTAAATAAAAACTAAAGGCACCTCAGTTCGGCAGTTCGCCTATCAAACCCACAGCCATTTATTCATAATAATAGAAAGGCAAGTTATAAATAAATCTAAGCCTAAAACCCTGAATATTACGGTTAGTTTTTTTTTTTATGTCAGGCCGGCCAACACGCCTCGTCAACGCTGCAACTACTCTCATCCTTCACCGATCAATCAATCATGGTATGTATGAATCAAAATTACGGTTATAAATCGAGAACCTTACATGTTTCTTTGAATATTGTATGTTGGTTTTCCTATTTGAGGTTTTTACTTCAATAAACCCTACAAAATTGGGGATTTTACAATGAACAAGGAAAGTCGATTGAAATGGGTATAATTGGGGATTGTCTTATTTTTTTCACACTTGTTACATCTATTCTTTTGATTCTAGTATCAATTTTGGAAATTTGAACTATATTATTTCTCAATTGAAGCTTTCAGTAGTAATGTTGATTTTTTGGGGTGTTATAATGGAGAAATCAGTTCAAAATGGGGATTTGTATATTGATAGATATAGGAGAGACGAATTTCATACGGGGTGGTATTGCGCAAGACCTTTCTTGTGATGGCAGAAAGCAACGGCCTATTAATGTTGAAACATGCGTTATTCCGCAGGTAACTATGCTTCTTGTAGAAGTGACTGTTTTTTCTGTGTAGGATTTGAGTTTATATTGAAGTCAGTTAGTTAGTTGCGTATAATTGGGGTACAAGCTGATCTTTGTTTTTCCTGTGGCAAATGGTTCAGCTAGATCAAGATAGGGGGAACTGATATTATTGCAAGTGTCAAGGTAGTGTTCTCTTTGTTACACTTGAATAAACATGGGTAAAGATCGATCTGATAGATCTCCTATGACAACAGAGGTATATCAGACACACATGAAGGCTCTTATACAAGCAAACTCATCTATCTTCTTCTTACCTTGTTAAGTATAAGTACAGGTAACGTCATCAACGACTTAGCTAAGAAATGAGACTTTGTCTTTTAATTGAAGGTACTCGATCTCCCCTTCTTACTATTCAAAGAGTATAGTCGTGTAAGTCAGGCACTCACATCGAGAAGAGACTCATTTTAATTTAAGAAACTAAACCAAAGGAATTTCGTAGTAGTCTAGTACTCTAGTGTAGTGCTGGGGACTCCCCTTACCTCCCAACCCCAGTTTGGTATATCTGTTAATTGTTAATCCTGCCTGATAACGTCAGCATCTAAGAAGTCTTTAAGAACATGTAGGCTATATGAACCGAGCACCACTTGACAAATATACTCAAAAAAGGCTGCCACAAGGTAGCAAGTAAAAGAAGAATGAATAATTGTGTCGTAATCATAAGAAAGGCGCTAAGACTTGGCCCAACCCTTTCGGAAAAGCCCCATGTGCAGCAAGAGTTCTTTAATTTCTATTCCATTTTCTTAATGTATTTGTCAGGTATGTAGTTTGTTTATAGTTCTATTTTTTATGAATGTTTGTTATCTTAACTCACGTAGTTAATTCTGTTCTCCCTGACCTATCGAAGTCGGAACTAAAGTATGCGTATATTCTTTAGCATTTACATGGTTTAGTTGTGCTATCTTCTCTACTGGATTTCAGTAATCTTGGAATTCTTGTTTAAATTTGTAGATTGTCTTCGAAACAATATAAAACTTACAATATCATCTTCACTTTTGAACATTACAATTCGATTGTTTAACCTCCTTTATTTGATTCCTTCTTTGGATAACCTAAATTAGTGGTTGCCTAAGGATATTGCAGTGAATAAATTTATTGTTTTACATAAGGCTGAAACCAAAATGCGAATCTTCTGTTAAGGCAGTGAAAATTGCTGCGACTGCATTTTGAGGTGTATTAGCCAAATTTAGCGAGATTAGGCCGTAATAGCCGGTACAATGAGCATGAATGAAACCTATTTCGACTTGTTTTTTCAGGGGCTGGAATTGATCTTTCATTCTATGCATTGTGGAAGGAATAAAGACCAGTTGGGATTTATCTATAGACTGCCTTGTGCTCAGTTATCAAGGTATTACTTGCTTATTTACTGATGCACTTGTTCCTGTCACCAATGGTCAGATTTTGGCGTTTCATCTGCTCGCACTTTACCTCTGATATTCTGAGACAAATTTTAGGCGATTTAGTTCCAAGCCTTTGGAAGATATTGAAATTAGTTGGTCTTAAAGAGAAATATGCTCTGTTCCTCAACTTCTATCCTCGTATTATCGTATCCCAATCTTACAATGTAATATTGATTTGCTTCAAGTTGATGACTACTTTTTTGCCAGGCTGACTTTCCTCATTCAGATAATTCATGTTTTCGCTATTTAGATGCACGGGGAGGGTGGGAAACATTAAAACGTCCTGGTAAAAAAAAAGGATATCAATTGGTACATCGTGGATCAACAGTTTCTCTGCCGGGATATCATCTACAAGTTGTTCATCATGCACTGAAAAACCGGAGACTGGATTAGTTTAAGAATAGACGTCTAAGGGAGATAATAGATTTTGAGTCTGAATTATGATCTCAAACACATCACAGGACTCCCCAAGTTTTGGAATATGATGAACAAAGCAATATAGCTCGCTGAATATATGTGCTTATATTGTGAAATATTAGTTGATTTATGCATTTTGATAAATTGAGGCTGCAAACATTTAACTATCTTGTTGTGATAAATACAAATGTTAAGAACTGCATTTATCAGATTATTACGAAGATTAGTCCTCCTGTTTCTCCAAGTCGAGATGTTAGTCATAGCCTCCTCCGTTGCTAACCAGATGTCCACATGCTCAATAACCTTCTGGCTATACTCACAGTCGAAAAAGATGTGCTGAATGGTCTCTGAATTCTGACCACACATGTAACAGGTATTGTCTGAAGCTACCCCCAATCTGAAAAGTTTATTTTTTGTATTCATATTCTGGTGATAAAATATCCAAGCGATAAAACTGTGTTTTGGGAGATTCCACTGGTTCCAAACATGCGTGTGCCACACTACTGTAGGATATTTTTCTCTGAGAAAATCGTATCCTCTAGTAATAGTATATTCCTGACCATATACATACTGGATTCCACAACTGTTGTTGATACTCCCCTTTCAAGTTGTCCCTTACCTGACAAACACACGTCCAATATCAACTTGTGATAGGGGCATGAGAATACGTTTTCCCGTTTACTTTTATTATGGGCTTCAAGGGAGTGTTTAGTTTCTTGTAGTTTGGACTTTGAAGGGAACTTCTTACTTGATTTTTCTTATCAGGGTGTTTGTTTCTCTAATATGTATGTAGATAGGTCTTCAACACAGAGCTGAAGCTTTGGAGGCTGGAGAGAAAAAGTTAAGCACACTACAACAGAGGTTTTGGAGGCTTCAACGTCTCCTTTGAATGATTCTTCATCTGAGCGAATGTGTTACGGCGCCTCAATCTCTGGTAGATCTTCGCATGATCATAATGGCTTAAGTGTTGACGTTGCAAAAGTAGTTGTACAAAAACACGCTCCCACTCTAATGACCTCACAGGTGCTTCAAATAATAATGGTCATCCACGAGATTCGAGACCACAACCTATGCTGGATCTTAGTGTTGATGTTAGTATGCATGCTTCAGATGTCAATAACATTTGAAAATCATCAGTTCGGTAGCGGAGACTTTTTTGAGTTGCAGCTTAATTCCCTTTTTTTGTTTTATACTATCATAGAAATTTTTCCCAGTAGGAAATCTCGAGTTTATTTTTGGTACTAATTCAGTATGTTGAGATGCTTTATTGGCCGATGGTACACTTTTTTGCTGATTAAGAATATAAATGTAGCCACTTTTGGCTGTTTGGATTGGCCAGTGACAATGTTGTTAATGGATTTTTTATTTATTTTTGATTTCCAATTGTTGGGGGACTTCTTTACAATTTACGTAAATAATTAATGGATATACCTTTATTAGGTATATAATATTTAATTTATTTTTTTTAAAAAAAAGCAAAAAGTTAGAGAACGGTGATCTATCCCGAATGTTCTCTATTATATGGGATAGAGAACTATTATCTTTGATAACCGTTCTCTAAGGTATAGAAAAGACAACGCCTCCCAATTATAAGTGTTCTCTAATAGTAAATGAAAACAATACGCCTTACAAACTAGGCGTTCTCTAATGTATAGCATATAAAACGCTCCCCACGTCCGTTCTCTATACATTAGAGAACACTGAGTTGGAGAACGCCTAAGGGGCGTTTTATAAAGCCTTTTTCAACAGTTCTCTAAACCTCTTTTTGTAGTAGTGTGATATTTGCCTTTTTTGAAAAGGCTACTTAAATTAATATTTTTTCGATTTATATGTTTGATCATCTCTTACATATATTTTTTTTATCCATGTGTTTAATCATCACCATATGTTTTTCAGTTTATTGTTATTTGAAATAAATTATTTTATAGCTTTGATTAGTGATTTTGTTTTTGTTTGTACACTGCATGGTTGACTCAAGTTTATCAACGTTTTGACAAAATTTTTGTATTAACAATAAGGAACATAGAAACCTTATGAACATTTTGGATTTCGATTGTGGGAATATATTTTGTAGATTTATTTTACAAATTAAGCACTTGAAATAAAAGTTCAATTCATATTTTATCGAATAAAGATCGTTTGAATCATTTTTATTATTTTTATATCAACATATTAAATTGTTTTTTTAGATGGAAATAATATCTGAAGCATGTCCAATGTGATATAGCTTCGAAGATATTTCGATGAAAATGTTGATGGAGAGGATGGAGAAAAACTATAGATGACTATATTAAAGTATTGATTTCTTAGCTTAACCTTGTAGGATATCACTGAGGTGTTTTCCACACCGGATTTAGATTTGATATGCGATAAAACACATATTATTTAAACTCTTAAATAACAATGTTATTATGATATTTTGTCTAATCGATAATTCTTAGCTCTTTACTTCAGAATATATCTTTAAACTCATAAATTTTTATCTAATCATTTTCAACAATTCATTTTGCTCTTAGATAATGTTCAACTATTCGTATGCATGTTACATGTTTCAATTATTTTAGTTTCTATTATTCACCTATGATGACGTGCATGTGTCGTTTATACATTATCATAGGAAATTTTCTGTCATGCACACACACATATAAAATGAGTTTTAGGGACCTTTCAAGAGAGGTGAAACCCTCTAATGAGTTGTCTGTATCATTTTCCCTTTGTCCAGTTTCTCAAAAAAGTTAGTTTCCCATTGTCGTTTCCACAATTTATTTTGAAAATCCGTGAAATTTTGTTATATTTGACAAATTGTAATGTGACATCGCAAGTGGATTATCTATCTATACTATAGTTAACTAGTTATGTCCCCCGTGAAAATCACGGGCTTATTATGGACATCATTTTTTGTTTATTAAAGGTAATGTTTGACGAGATAGGAGAAATGATGCTTTTTGAGCTCGGGGACAAAAACGCATGAACACCAAAAGGTGAAAGCGGGCGATACTGTATTATTAAAGGGACAAATGAGGTTTTTTGAAAACGAAAAAAATATAAAAGTTGTTGTTATCTCTAATTTGCAGGTCACCCTTAAGAGAATCCTACACTATGCAATGAGCTACGTAATATCAAAGAGACACTTAATGGTTTGGACTTGTTTCTCCGCACAATTGTTTCTCTTTCAAGTTTATCTACGTACTCGCCTGCTTGCATGTTTCATACAGAGTTTTTCATTTGTAAGCGCTATTCCATATTTTGCTATATTTTTTCCTTGTTGCTATCTCATGGAAAGGAAAAAAAAAAATGAACTTTGGAGAAAATGAAAAACTCAACAATGAAATATTCATATTATAACAAAAATATATTAATAGCTTCAAGAAAGACGAATACTTAGCTAGTGTTTCGACTATCTCTCATCCATTTTAAGACATTGTCATGTGCTACGAATGGTTTATAAATTGTACACGAATGAACCCTACCTAGAAATAAAAATAATATATGTCAGAAAACGCATGAAATTATATGTCAACAAAATCATAAAGTAGACGGGAAAAAAAATAACGACAACAATTTTGAGCATTCGTTAATACTCAATCGCTGATTTTTTCACAATGTTTAGTCATACTAATAAATACTCGTAATTACGTAATACTTTATTTACAATAATAGTTCAAAATTTTTAAGTTATTAAAGGGATGAAAAGAGAAATGAAGAAATTAATTGGAATAATATAAGATCCGGAAGGTTGAAGGATTGGCCGCATTGAAATCCATTCATTTAAAGCATTAGTTTTCGATAAGGATGGATATTTTAATTTACAAAAGGAAAAGTGTTGAATTATTATCATATATCGAAAAGGTGCAACGTGACTTGTAATATCCCTTAACATGCTTTTCTTTTTTTATAATATTGTATAAAGAGATATATTTCTTATATGAAGTTGACATGTGATAATATTTTTCCTATTTATGTTACCTTTTAGAACCTTAATGAAATATATAGTATGCACAATTAATTTAAGAATATGATGATATAATAACATTTATTGTACTAAATTCTAGTAAAGTATATGTATATATAGAAGGGTAGTTTAGTAATTGGTTGTGAGGTGAGGTGGCATCACAACATGCTAGAAAATTAAAATACTTGATAATGATGCACTCAACATGCCTTTTAATATTATATATAGATTTGCATTGCTTTAATCCATTAATATATAAATAAATATATACAATATAATTTAAAGGTACCTAAAATGAGAAATTTTAACGCAACATGACAAATCTATACGTACAATAATAATATAATTAAAAAGATAAAACTAAACACTTTCGTATGTCTCCTATCAAAAGTCACATTTAATTGTCAAGTGTCACACGCATATAGTTAAAAAATTTATATATAATTTAAGTTGTACAATAAAATTGTAAATGTTAGTAATAAGCTTCTTAGCTTCCTCTCGTCTTTATAGTTATTAATAATTAATTTAAGCTAGTGATTTAACAGTACATTATCTAATTTTTTTTCTTAAATGATTACTCTCCTCATTTATACTACCTATAATAATAATAATTGCTTGCGTTATCACATATTTTTGATTTCCTTACCTCAAAACGCCTTTGAGATTTTATTTTGTAGGTTTTTCATATTTAAGCTTCCAAATTCAATTCAAGTTTATTATACCTACACAATATTTGTTGTTAAGTACTGAAAATTTAGTGCGTATTTCAACGCCTACACAAAAATTTTAAAATGTCACCTTGATCAACCTTTTATTGGTTAAATATATAAAAACTATTTGAACTTTGAAGTTGTTATGCAGGGCTCTAAAATCCCATTTATAACTAGGTCAGGCATAAAAACTCTAATTCATTCAATCAATACATAAAGAGGAATTAAACAAACGCTTAAGTATTTGCTGGTTAAGACACCAATTATATTTTCCATAATATTTAAGTTGATTAAAAACATAAATTATTAATGCTCCCGATTTCCACGGACTCCAAAACTAGTGATACCATAATAAAGTGATAAAATGGAAAAGCTTGAACTTGATACTTATTCATTCGACAACTCAGGAACTTATATACTACAAGGAAGAGAAGAGGAGTTAATATAAAAAATGCAAACAGAAAGCCAAACACCTCTATACTAAATACAACCTATTGATGACAGTAAATACGGGACAACTCAAGAGCTATAGTTTACAGCTAAAGCAATAACTTCTCTTCATATCTATTCAATTCATCAGTAATCATCCGATCTCAATTTTCTCTCGTTGCATATATAAGTAAAAATATATTAATGTAGGATCTTTGTTGATTTGTCTTTACGAATATATTAAAAATATCTAACTTTTATAACTTTTGTAAATATATATCTAATGATATTTATTGTGTAAAATAGTGTTGACAAAAAGTGAAAAAACAATGTACTAGAGTGAGGTTATTGAATGCACGAAATATACATATTCTCGAAATAAGTCGATTTTTAAAAGCGAAGAGTACTTTGCTCTCATGCTTTGTGGATAAATCACTAAGACCATTCCCAAGCAAGGTCGATTGGGAGGTCGATTTGGGGTCGAGTCAAGTTAATTGTAATTAAGAAATCGATTAGAATTGACTCAAGTCAATTTGAGTCACAAATCGACCCAATTTGAGGTAAATTGACTCACCAATCGACCTCATACGTGGCACATTTTAATTGGTTTCAACCATTTAAGAAAAAGAAAAAAAAAAAGAAAAGCTAAAAAAGTGATTGTTTGGGAGGGTTTATTGACTTGGGTCGTGACTTTCTGCTTGGGAGGGTTTAATTGGTCAAGGTCAATAAGAAGAGATTAAAACCTAATATACAATTGACCCGATTAAATTGATTTGTTGCTTGGAAATGGTCTGAGGGATTTGGTCACAATGTCCCTAAATTGGAAGTATGGATTTGACGTCCTCTATTTTAAACCAATAGGACCAAACAAATTAAAGGACAGGGTATCTTAAGAGACATGGGTTGTCCTAGTTCACATTTGTCCGCTTCCTCTTTTTCTCATAGTTTCGTTAGATAAAGAGATCACTTTCTTGTTTATTATTGGTGCTCACTATTTCTTTTGTCTCCTTGTTTTGATTGACTTCATTTACCGACTAAATAATTCTTGAATCATAAAAACTCGGACGTGTCTGTGTCTGTTGGCAAGACTCCTTTTGGTCTAAATATTTAATGGTCCGACCCCTTTTAAATTTAACATTTTCAACCATAAGAGTAAGAGATTGAACATCTAATCACTTTTTTTGGTTAGTAGGTCATAGCTAACTTTAGTTTTCTTTCCTTGACAAGGGTATTAAGACTTCTAGAGTGGTAAGTTAAATCTCTGTTTTTAAAATTCAATTAAAGACCTAGTCTCAACTTGAGATTGATTGAGGTACGCATCATATTTAATACGAGATCTAATTTTTTTAAAAAAGAATTATTTAGGTTGCTTATTTTTCTCTTTTTTATTTGCGGATGTTTATTTTGATTTCATACCCTTTTATTTTACATAAATTGTCATTTGTGACGGTCGATATTTGTTACAAGCTTGTGATGAGTTAAATAAAACTCATATAAAGAGAATTTATTTGTGATTCTCTATGCATTCTACTCTTTGTCTTATCTACCCTACGCAATGGCTGATATTTGATCTGTCATAAGCTTTTGACTGATATTCGTTGCAAGTAAAGCCTTTTGTTTATTTTATCTCACTTTTATATATCCACTTGATATTAACAGCATACCCTTATCTCCTTCATATTTATAAGGATCCACAAGAAATAAGTACATGGGTAGTTTAGTACAATAATATTTCAACCCCCTAAGTTTTGAATACTTTTCAATTACTTTTGGTACTTTTACCACTTTTCTTAAATTTTGTATAAAAAGCTAGCCGGTGTAATTCAAGTGAACGAGGAGTTCAAGTTTAATTTACTCATTTATACTATTAGGGCCTGCCTGGGATGAGGGTAATAGGCCTGAAAAAGTCCAATTAAATAATTTCGGATTTTTTGTTGAAGTTTGGTATGAGAGTAATAAGTCTGGCCTAGTAACTATTACCTCCCAGCATAGGTAATGCATTACCTACCTCAATCTATCAATAAAAATTACCCCTCACAAAATTTCCCCAAATCTCTCTTCTTTTCCTGCATCTTGTCATCTTCTCATGTATATGCCAAACCAAAGGTCAGGGAAAAATCTCAGCTATAATAAATTTGATGGGTAATAATCTCCCCCACACAAATCTCTCCCTCAAATATTTAGGGTATACCAGGCAGGTCCTTAGGGTTAATAGTGATGTGGTATATCAAAGCATTTTACAATTTCTCCATAAACAACATCTATAAAATCTTATTAAAATGGTACTTAAAATAATGTGATATGACAAGCTTTAATGTGAAGTGGCATATTTTTAATGTGACATGACTAATCTATAAAATCTTATTAAAAGGATACCTAAAATAATGTGACATGACAAGTTTTAATGTGACGTGATATATTTAAATGTGATGTGACTTATTTTTAATGTGACATGGCCAATTAATGTGAAATAGAATATCAATTTATTTGTTACAAGACATTAATTTAATTCATTTCTTTATAAATTAATTTTAATTCACTTATTTTATTTATAATATATTAAAGTATATTATCATTTATCTTAAAATAATTTTTTATATGAGAAAATTGTTGATTACAGCCTTATAAAAACCACTTTTTGAAACTTACAGCCTTATTAATTTTTTTTTGAAACTTATAGTCATAATATTAGTTTTCTTTGAAAATTGACTCAAAACCAATTTTCCGGCCAAATTTGACAAAAAATGACCGATATGCCCTTGTTTCTAATTTTCGCCTATTACACTTACCTTTTCCCTTTAACCTTTCATTTACCCACCCATTTACCCCAAAACCCTCTCCCTTTCATACTCTCCCAGATTTCCCCCAAATTTCACTCTTTTTGCCAGTTACTGGGATTACCATCAATCTACTCGAAAAACTTGCAGCCACGCACCTTCGTAATTTTGTTATATGTAGCACAAGCTTGAAACCTCCTACCCGGATTATTATTCGTTCATGAAGTCAAAACAACAGATGGGTTACCACAATAGCATAAGCGTCTACAAGGGGAACAACTACTCTCAGACCAATTTGAAGACATCTTGCTAAAATTGAAGAAAACCCTAATTTTTTTGAATTTGGGGGAAAATTTATAAACCTTAATTTTAACGGAAATTGGACATATTCAATGTAGAATTAGGATAGATTTTGAAAAAAAGGAGTGAATTAGAGAAGTTGAACAAATTAAGAGTTAGAAAAGAAAATGGAAATATGGATGTTGGAATCTGATTTTGGTGACTGAAGGTTGAAGACAATATAGATAAAAGAAGGGGGAAGGGGAAGGAGAGGGGTATTTTAGTCCGAAAAAATCATCTTAAGTCACGGAAAATCCATTTTGGCAGTGGTTTTCTGTCGGAGACAATATTATGGCTGTAAGTTTCAAAGAAAACTAATATTATGACTATAAGTTTCAAAAAAAATTTAATAAGGCTGTAAGTTTCAAAAAGTGGTTTTTTTAAGGCTGTAATCAACGATTTTCTCTTTTTATATTAAAGAATTTTTTTTTGCAAAATTTATGTAACATTATAAAATTTTAAAATTTATAATTAATATTATTTATCGAAGTTTTTGTAATAAAAATTTCATAATTTATAATTAATATTAAAGTTTTGATTGAAATTTTTGTAATAAAACATGTTAATAATTAACTAAAGTTTTTCATATTTCTTAACACCCACCATTTTTGTTAATATTTGTTCCTATTTAATTCATTTTCTTAATTAAATATGGTAATAAATTAATTAAAAATTTTCATAATACTTAACACTCACCAACTTAATTAAAAAGTTCTTCCTATTTAATTAATTTTTGTAATATAATATGTTAATAAATTAATTAAAATTCTTTATATTACTTAACCCCCATAATTTTCATTAACATTTTCTTGCTATTTAATTCACCTCTTGAGTTTCTCAGCAATCAATTATCTAATTTAATAATACCACAAAATAAATTAAAAATAAAAATAACTATGTGAATTTATGGTTATGTAATGTCTATAAAAACTATAATACCTATAATAGTTTTTATCCACTTTATTTATTTAATATCTATTGCACATGAGTTTTCTATGTATGTAGTAGATTATATTCTATGGTTTAATTAAATTATTTGACACTAGTGAGTATATTGAGAATTATTGTTGAGTGTTGTTGTTTCTATGGTGATGGTGTACAATAAAATATATTTTAGTTTATTATGTTGTTGATTTTTATAATAGTTTGTTGTATAGTTGAATTCATGTTTTTCATTTGGTGTAATTTAAATGATTTATATGTGACAAAGTTTTGATTCGTTTGTCAAGTTTTTGTCATGTTAATGTGTTTTACTTTTTGGTCAAAATTTATTTCATATAAGTTTTAAAGTATCATGAAATGTATGTGAATATAGATAAAGCAAAGCATCACGACTGGGTAATTTGAAGAGGGAAAAAATACAAAAGGCACGAAACCGAGGTAAAATTAAAGTTTAAAAAAGCAAGATAAAAAATTATAAGTTATGGATGTATTAAAAGATATACTCAAATAAAAGAGCACATATTTTAAGTCAATGAGTTAGAAAGTTTGTGGTGCAAATTTTAGATAATTATTTTGTTCATATATATTTGTTTTGTAATTAACAAAAAAAAATATTTGTCTTCGTAATTCAACTATTTATTATTTTTTTCAAAATACGTTATTGTCTTGTACTATGGTTTGTAATTGTCTTGCTGTATTATAGATTGTAATTTGTGTAAAAATTTGTTATACATTTATCTTTAAACATTGGCGTTCAATTATATGAATAAAAATATAGGTCAAAAAGCTAAGAAAAATAGAATTATTCCGTGCATTGCACGGGTCACAAAACTAGTTTAGACTTTAGACATTAAATCGCAACATCATTTTTACATTGCGTATAAAGTTCCATGCTTTCAAATGAATTTCATATGTTTGATTAAAAAATATATATCTCATATATACATAAAAAAAATGAAAGAATTGAAATTCATTTGAATGGAGATAGTATCAAATAAATGCAACGATAATGATATACATAAAGAAATTGATAAGTAACAGAACTTAGTAAATTTAAATACAAACCAGTAATAAACTTAGCAAATCGATTTTTTAGCCTTACTTCAAATAGTTTGAATAGCTTGACAAACAATATAACAAATAGAAACCGAAGGTAAAAGAACAAAAAAGTACATTTTTTGCGTCAATCATCTGTTTATTCTTTATAAAAAAACATTTAATCAAAGACAAACGAATAATTGAGACGGAGAGAAGAACATATATATACTCCTTATAAGTTTGATAAGTTGCTCTAAGTTGTAGAAAGAGCTAAGGAGTTAGAAGAAGCGAAGAAAGTTTAGGACATTGGTAAAGCAAACTTAGAATGAGGGAGCCAAAGGAAGAAGTTATGAAGAGTAGTGAGATCAGAACGGTAGTGTTTTTGAGTGAATTCCAACAAATGTGACCATTTGAAATCAGGGTATGCCCTACAAAATGTGGCTTCATCTGTATGATTATGAACAAGAAGATCATGTGGGGGCCTCACTACTTTGTCCTCAGCTGGGTTCACAAAGAAAGCCAACGATCTCCTCTCTTTGTCTTTATTCACCATTGCTCTGTGCATGCAACTCTTATATCCACCATTTGACAATGCCTACACATTTCTCTCAATTTAATGCCCCTTTTAAATCAATCTATGTGTGTCACAATCCATATTCACATACACCCTAAAATTCTATCTTAAATTTCAAAGTAATTTCATTTTCTTTTTGGAGGACCCAAACACTCAAAATAAATCAATCATACACAATAATAATAATTATCAAGTAGTTACACATAATTAATTAAAATACAACGTCAATATCATCACATTGATCAATATTATTATTATGTCGGTCTATCACTCTGTCATAAGTTAGTATTCATCGAAGTTATAATAATGAAAATATATAAAGATTTAATCAAAATGTTTCTGTTGAGTCTTCCACAACGGCCTTATAAAATTAAGTACATGAGACCGACACATAAACAAGTAAAGTTCCATCCTAAAACCAATTAGTGATAGGAGGAGTAGTCCATTTGCTTATAAACAAGTCACATCACTATTATTCTACCAATGTGAGACAATGTCGCTCACACAAATTTGGGAAGAGACTTCAACAATTTTCCCCTTTCACTTCGCGTTACTCCACTCCCGACAAAATCTCGTGTCAGGCCGACCAGGCTACTCCGCATCTCTGGTCAACCAAGGGAAAGAGTCCAGCGGTGGTGCTACTCCGCAACCACAACGCTACTCTGTGCCATCTCGAGCACTGTCACCATATTGCACTTTGCGGTCCCAAACCGAACCGTCGGCTCTAATACCATTCGTGGAGTAGATTAAATTGAGTGTGATGAATTTTGTCCATCAAAGACATTCTTATATAAAATGGCAAACAAGAATGACCCGGACCGGGGGTATATGTACTGTCTACCTATGGGCTATTCCAACTTATTACTTGCCTCATCAAAACTACAACAACTTCAATGTGATTCCAAAAACCATTTTGGCTAAAAGACACCAAACCCACGCTTTGATCATATAACGACATTAGAAGAATAACAACAAAAGAGTAAAAAATAATGTACTCCCAATTAATAATTAATAATTATATAAAATAAAACTCACCATGAAAGTGTCTCCTATGTTAATGACCAAAGCATCTTGTTTAGGTCGAACAGCTAGCCATTTGTTGTTTGCAAATACTTCGAGTCCTCCGACTTGGTCTTGGTGAAGTATGGTCAATGAGGTCGGGTCACAATGCGGTCCGGTCCCATAGGTTAAATCTGGTTCTTTGCATTTTGGATATGAGTTGCACCTTAATATTGAGCTTCCATCCTCGAAGAATTTCCTATAGTATGATCTTTCAATCCCTAAGCTTATAGCCAATAACTCGAAAATTGCAAGAGATAGTCTTTTCATTGCTTCACAATATTTTTGGTATACCCACCTAAAATAATGTCACAAGGCCATCATATCTCATAACTCATAAGCTACCTAAATATATAAAATACGCAATAATGTATATTTCCGCTCAATTATTTATTTATCTTTGAGATTTGAGGAGGTAAAATAATGACACTTATAAGTGTTTTTACTCGTCGTTACTCATTGAATGGCTAAATATAAAGATTAAATCAGAAAAGTTCGATTCAGTTTAGTTTAATGTATGTGATTCAGTTACTACATGATTATAATTAACTTTTTAAGAGGTTAGATTAGAATATTAGATAATAGTTAAATGTTGGCTTAGGTTACTACACTAAGCACGCACTTTTTACCTTGTAAAGGCAAACAATGTAAAAGGATTTTGAGTATAGACAACCAAACTAGTTCCTACTATCACACTCTCATGTCTTATCAAGTGAACTTATTAATTTTACACGTAAGAAAGTCATGAAGGGAAACAACGAATGAACCATTAATATGACAATCATGAATAGTATTACTTCGTCACAATCAATAATTTACGCTTATTTTATTTTCTCCGAATTTTATCATAATCACAATATCAATCTACATATTCCTATTCAATTATACGATTAATGAGTTGATTTATTTCATGTATAAAACTGCCGTTTAATTTATAAGCAGTACATAGCCTTACCCGGTGTGTTGAAACTCTTCGCCTAAGCTAGAGTTGGCATAGGCCACCACACTAGGCGTGGTATGAGACCCAATAATGGCCGTTTCTTCGCGGTAGTTATATGCGAAGGAGAAGGTCTCCTTCCATGGAAGTTGCTTAGAAAATCTATCAGTATGAGCACCCGAGTAACCATACAAATCACCTGCCTTTCTTTGAACCCTCAACTTCTTCTCCAATGGTAACTTGAACAGACTATCCAATTCTTTTTCTGCTTCTTGAACGAGGTTCGAGTCGACACCATGGTTTGTGACTTGGAAAAAACCGTGACTCGTACACGCCTTGTTGATTAGGGCGGCCGCATTTTTTATAGACTCTTGATCACCTTTGAAAAAACCATCTAGATCAATCAATGGCTCATTAAGCTGATCTAAAACATGATGATTTTCTTCAAGTTTATTAGGTTTAATTGAGTGGATATCTCCTTTAGTCCACAAGAACTCTTTTGGAAAATTAGGTTGTGTTTGCACGGTTGATAAATCAAATGCTATTTGCCCATTTACGCAATTATTATGCTCATAATGCATGGTGAAAATTAGTAACGTTTTGTTTATTATTGTAGTTTTTGAAGTGCTTTAAAAATAAATATGTTGCATGCTATATATAGGGAAAATGAAGATAAAGGATTAAAAGATTCTCTTACTCACTCTTAAGATGGATGTATCCGTTATAACATTAAAATGCAGAGGTGTATCTATTATTCATTAAAAACGGGTGTGGAAAATTAACGAAATTACGAAAATTGTAAAATTATGTTTATATAATAAAAATTTGGTTCTAGCAATATAGTTTATTGTATGAATTATATGATTGGAAAAAATATAAATAAAACAAAGGAATAATTTACAGCAATAATCTCAACTATGAACGATCTTCTCTTATTAATTCATACTACATTATAACTTAGAATAATCTTAGCTATTGGCCTCGTCTTCTCAAAATAGAAAACGGTAGATTTTAATTTGTTATTTTGTAACGAATATTGTATATAATGATAACTACTCAATTTACTCTCTGCAAAATGATCACTCCCTCATATATTTTTGCCCGTCAATTAATACAAATGAGATTTTTTAACTGGCCTTAGACTATTTTGAGCAGAAGATTTGATAGTTGGGTTTATTTTAAGTTAAAATGTAGTATGGATTAATATAAGAAGAATGTTCATAGTTGTGATTATTGTTGTGAATTAATCCTAAAACAAATGGTTTAAAAACATTGTTTAATAGAAGTATTGAACCTTAACCTTAGACAAGAAAAACCTACCTCCAATCACTAAACCAACATAGTGAATATGTCGATTAATTATACAAAATTATACCTATTGTTTAACAAAGGGGGCGGGTGCATCTCCTGCACACTCTCCAAATACGCCTATGTTAAAACGGGTCAAATATTTTGTCATTTGTATTATATAAGAAAGTTTTTATTTTTGTGCATTTTTCCTTTGTTTTTTATTCATATTACTAAACCCATCTTAAACTTAAAATATATATACACGTTTTAAATAAAAATTTGATTATATAAAATAAGGAATTATATGAGAAGAAAGACGAATGCCATGAGGCTATTTATTGGGTAGTATATGTAGAAAAGGTTAAGAAATGAGGTCACCATGGAGACGCTAAGCTAACGAACAAATAAAACACACACTCATTTATTTACCCAATCTTTTCATTCACTACACAACAGTTTTAGCCTCTTTTGTAATACTCCCCTTTATATTATCTTTTTCATTTTTGTTTTGTATCTTATTCAATTTTGAACTTTGCTACTTCCCTAGGACCCGTATGCATGTCCCTTTGTCCACTTTCATTAAAAAAATACACCCTCCTCCATTTTTTTCCATTTGATACATATTCCGTATTGGTCAATTCGATTTCATATGCTACATTTCCATAAATGGAACAAAAAAAGCCCATACTATACTAATTACAAACACTTATTATTTACAAGTTTGTCATTGGGTCCCCACATCATTTCCACCTTAAAAACTACCCTAACCCACATTATAACACAAACCTACCTACTAATCCAACCAATTACCCATAACCTTTCCCACCAAAAATTCACAAACCCAACTAACTCAAATAACCCAACAACCCAAACCGATTTTCATCCTCCCAACCACCCACCATAAAGGATCCTTCTAAATTCAAAACCCTACATCTATGTTCACAAACCGTCTAACCCTTCATTCTCTCTTCCCCCCCCCCCCCTCTCTCTCTCTCTCTCTCTTCTATCTCTCTCTACTTTTCTGAAAAAACAACAACTTGAAACCCTAGATCTACCAAACTAATACTACTTCCGCCTCTTTCTCCTCTACATCAAACCTTCAAAATCACGATTTAATATGAACAATAATCATCTAAACTGTTCAACAAATTGTGTTATTGCCACATCTCGCATGAGATCTTCAGAGCAGTTTGAAGATTTTGGGGATTCAGGTTGTTCTATTCCAACTACTATTGTCCCTGATACTTTTGACCCGTTTGATTTCGGGTCTGAGGTTCAAGAAACTAAGTTTGATGTTGAAGTTGGTGGAAAAAAATGTGTTGTTGGTGATGTCGGTGGTGATTTAGGCCATATAGGTGGTGGTGCTGTTGGTATATGTTATGTTCATGGGGTAAATGATGTTGTTGTATCCTATGTTAGGGTTTTGGGTTCACCCAGATCTGGCTCTGAATCAGCTAAATCTCTTAGGTTCAATAACTTTCTGGCTAGAGTCATGAAGAGAGAAGCTGAGAAAAGGAAGGTTGTTGAAAATGATTATGATGCTGGTTTGTTGGATACAATTGTTGGTGAAAATCTGGGTCCATATCCTCAAACGTTCTCTAAAATGAAACGCCAAAAATTTATCGAAAGACATCTTGCACGGCAGAAGAAAGAGGAGAAATAGCGAGGTAGTTTTATTTTTTCTTAAATTTTTTAATACTCCATCATTTTTTAGGTATTGTAATGTTCTCTATTAAATTTTCATGTTTTTAAATTGTACTGAAATCTAATTAGGTGTGTTTATTTGTGCATGTTGTTGCTGCTACTACAAACAATGTCTTCTGCATGTTCGTTGCTGGTAATGACTTACGCTGCTGGTGAGCTTCCGTCATATACTACCCTCTTGTTCTCTGATTTTGCATGTTTCTTTGTTTAATTTGTGAACCATGTTGATATTGTGGCCTCTTGTTCTCTGATATTGCATCTTTGTTTGTTTAATTTGTCAACCATGTTGATATTGTGGCCTCTTGTTCAATTTGTGAACCATGTTGATATTGTGGTCTCTTGTTCTCTGATTTTGCATGTTTCTTTGTTTAATTTATCAACCATGTTCATATATTGTGGCCTCTTGTTCTCTGATATTGCATCTTTGTTTGTTTAATTTGTGAACCATGTTGATATTGCATCTTTGTTTGTTTAATTTGTGAACCATGCTGATATTGTGGTCTCTTGTTCTCTGATTTTGCATGTTTCTTTGTTTAATTTATCAACCATGTTCATATATTGTGGCCTCTTATTCTCTGATTCTGCCTCTTTCTTTGTTTAATTTGTCAACCATGTTGAAATTGTGGCATATTGTACTCTAATATTGCATCTTTGTTTGTTTAATATGTCAACCATGTTCATATACTACCCTCTTGTTCTCTGATTTTGCATGTTTCTTTGTTTAATTTATCAACCATGTTCATATATTGTGGCCTTTTGTTCTCTGATTCTGCCTCTTTCTTTGTTTAATTTGTCAACCCTGTTGAAATTGTGGCCTATTGTACTCTAATATTGCATCTTTGTTTGTTTAATTTGTCAACCATGTTCATATACTACCCTTTTGTTCTCTGATTTTGCATGTTTCTTTGTTTAATTTATCAACCATGTTCATATATTATGGCCTCTTGTTTTCTTATTCTGCCTCTTTCTTTGTTTAATTTGTCAACCATGTTGAAATTGTGGCCTATTGTACTCTAATATTGCATCTTTGTTTGTTTAATTTGTCAACCATATTCATATACTACCCTCTTGTTCTATGATTTTGCATGTTTCTTTGTTTAATTTGTCAACCATGTTCATATATTGTGGCCTCTTGTACTCTGATATTGCATCTTTGTCTGATATTGCATCCTTGTTTAATTTGTCACCCATGTTGATATTGTGGTCTCTTGTTGTCTGATATTGCCTCTTTCCTTGTTTAATTACTGCTTGTTTAATGACTAACTCATGTTCGTGGTTGGAAGTGTGGTCCACTGCTGCTGGTACGTTTCTTTCGCTCACTGTACTACTCTCTAATGTTGCTTATTTAATTCTGGTAGTTCATGTTTACTCATTGTTCTTACTTATTAACTCACTCATGTATGCTCATCACTCTTGTTTGCTGTCTGCTGTAACTTATTCATCATTGTCTACTGCCTCTTATTCACTATTTATGCTTATTCTTCTTAACTGTATGATGTTGTTCATTACTACTGTTGTTGAGACATTGCTCATGCTTATTTAGTCACTCATGTATGCTCATCACTCATGTATGTTGTCTGTTGTTGCTTATTCACTGCTGCTGGTATAAGAAAATAGATAAAGCTCAATGATGAATGACCTTACTGGTTTGAGAGCAATATCTAGTAGTAGTAGTAGTATACTAAGGGGTCGGGCCATGTTTTTTAAATACTAGTGCCACCACATTGTCTACCAATGGCTGGGTGTGTGCGCATGTTCATAAGAGTTACATACATGTATGTCCACGTTATGTTTGGGGTCTTAGTGAAAACATCGTTTGTTTGTTTGTGTGATACCCCGTATATTAGCCTCAGTGAACGACAGTCAAGCCATGTTTTATACATGTATTTCAAGCGGAATGTTTATAAAGTATTTTATGTAAACTATTACTATTTTATTTCTACGATTAATTGTTATTTCATAATCGTTTTATATTTGATTATTATCTCGTAAAATGACATTTCATTTGTATTTCTTTAATTTTTATATTTCCTATTTTATATTTATTTCTCATGTATACTTAGTTTTTTTTTTATTTAAGTCGTAATTGTATTTAAATCCTATTTTTTTATATATTCTACGTAATGGCTAATATTTCTAATAATTCTAAATTTATATAATTTAAATAATTTAAAATCTTATTTGCCCTATTTCCATTTTACTCTCTTATTCATCATTCTACATAAAATAACCTACCATATAAATTCCTTTGTTTTATTTCTTAAAACCCTAATTACATACTACATCCAACCCTAATACGTTTCTTGCCTCCAACCAAAATTGTTTTGCTCTCCTTCTTTCCCTTCTTCTTCCTTGCTCTTACGTCCTACTACATCCCCTCTCCAAGTCCCTTTAGTTGTTCTAACCATCGTTTTATCAAGGTACGTTCTACTACATCGTTTTATCGCTTCGTGTATCGTTTTATTATTTGTGACGGTCTTATTTATGTACTTGTTGAGACGTTTATATCTGAACCATAGGACTGAGACTAGACCCACCTAAGGACTGACCCGAACCCTAGAAGAGAGGATGACTACACTGACCTAGACCTTGGCCGTGACCAACCACCGTGGGGGTGGTGGTTGGGTTGAAAACAGAACATAGGTAGTATTTTGGGTATAGGGCTGCTTCTGTCGGGTTTTGGGAACCTTTAAGGACGTGTTTTACACCTGGTTGGTGAGTGGGGTTTTCTAGGGTAAGGGCGACCACCGTGGTGCGTAGGTGGTGGTCATAGGTGGAGTTTAGTGATGGTAGTGCTCGGAGGAACAAAAACAGGAGCAGGTTGTTTCTATCGTTGGTGACATACATATTAGGGCAGGATTTTACGGTGGCTTTGAAGGCTGCAAGTGGTGGCCGAAAAGGTGGGTGTTGTGGGGGGTAGAGTAGGTTAGTGTATGGGATCCTTAGTGGTGGCCGTGGGTGGCTTGGGTGATGGCAGTGAGGTGTTTAACGGAGCGTGGTGGGTTGGCGCATTTACGAAAACGGGGGAAACGATTGTGAGAGCAGTTGGGTTAGAGCGGTTTTTGAGGAGATGCTGAAAGGGTAAGGGAGGAGTAGAAGGAGGTTGGTGATAACTGCAGTGGTAGGTTGAGACCTGTAGTGAGCAACACCGTGATAGACATCGGGATAAGACGGTGGTTGGTGGTTTGTTGGGGCTGCGTGTGATGCTTGTTTAGTTAGACTTGGTTTGGGTTTCGGGAATTTGAATATGTACTTGTTAGGGGCTGTTTTGGTGAATAGTCAATCACGTGTTATTATGGTTATTATGGTTATTATTATAAGTTAATAATGTTAATATGTGTTATTATTATTATTATTATTATTATTATTATTATTATTATTATTATTATTATTATTATTATTATTATTATTATTATTATATTATCATTATTATTGTATCACTATTTTTATTGTTAGTATGATATTATGTTTATAAGTTATTATTGTTATTATTGATAATAATATTTTGTTGGTATGATTATTATTATTATTAAGTTGTTAAGTAATTATATTATGCAAGAATGTGACGGCTACCAATAGTTCGGGTATATTTTCTGTGTCGTTTATTCAAAAGGAATTGGTTAGAAAAAGTAATAAGAACGAGTTGTTTAAGTTAATTGAAGTAGTAATGTTTAATACGGTCTCGTTATACGTAATATATTATTTAGATAATTAATTGGAATGATTGAAATATTATGTTGGTTGCGTAATTGTATTAGTTAGTAATTAAGTATATTATTGTATTAGGTGTTGAGTATGTGATGGAGTGATGCTATTGATTGGATGTTAGCTGCATGATTGGATTATATTGCTATCCAGGTAGAATACACTGACCCTATACTATTGTTATATGTAATGAGTGGCTGTCGAGTGTATCATATGGACGATGAGCATGAATGATATGAGAATGATATATGGTTATGATGGATTATTATTACTGTTGCATTCATAAGCATGATTATTATTACTGTTGCAGTCATAAGCATGATTATTATTATTGTTGCATTCATGAGCATGACATATGCATTGGATACGGATTCGAGATGATGATATATTATTGGGCCCAGGCTAGTTCTGCAGGACTAGACCTGGTGACCTCAGCTGTTATGCTGGTGTTCGGCGACGGCCGATTATAGTCTACCGGGAGGTTCGGTATGGCTGGGTGTTACGGGTTTGAGATTGAGATTTGTGATTGAGAATGAGGTTGAGATTGAGCTCGAGCATATCATTGCATTTGCATATCATAATTGTTGCATTATAATTATTGTGTTACCCTACTCAACCGCGAGGTTGACAGTGTATTCGTGTACACCTACGATGATCCGGAATGGGGAGTAGATTCTACAGGTCAGAGACAGATGAGCTAAGAGCTGGGGCAGGAATGTGAGATGCATACTTCGGACCGACTTAGAATTATATCACACCTAGAGAAGTAATCAGTTGTATTTTCTTTTCCGTTATGTAGTAACTGTAATAACCAAGTTTTAAATTTTAATCAGTTTTGTACAAAGTACTTTGGTTTGTTTACTTTGTTATTCACTACCTCAGACATTCCGAGATGGTAACACCTCTATTTATTTGAGAATGTCTTGCTAAAGGCTCTTGAATAAATGAGGGTGTTACAAAGTGGTATCAGAGCAAACGATCCTCAGGCCTAAAAACAAATGAATAATAATAATGAACGTAGGATGAGTCTAATAAAATGAACCCAGGTTAGTAACTGTTAGGAGCCCCAGGATTGGGATGAGTTAGGGGCCCCCTCAAACCAAGCCACTGGCCCTTTCAGTCTAACCTGGTTACCCTTGAGTGATGAAGAGAGTGGGTAGTAACAAAATAAAAGATCAGACCTTGGCTATATTGTACTAACAGTTTTATAGGAGCGGAATGAGGTAAGTAAAGATGTGATACATGGTTAATGTTGTGCGATGAAAGAATATGGTTGGCATTGACATGCTGAATTATTTGAATAGTTGAGTGACATTTTAGTGTATGGATTACATGAGTTGTGAATTATGAACTATATGATGAAATGCATGCGACTTTATGATACCTGAACCCTTAGGTAGAGATATAGTATAATGATATGTGTAATGAGTTGATGATAGAAGCACCATAAGCTATAGCTACTTAGGAGGATAGATGTAGGAGAGATCTGACCATGATTGACTAGAATGATTAGTAGAGCCAACCATGCTATGCTGTTACAGGATGCGGAATCAAGTTAAGTATTATGGGTAAAGCTAGTAGACCGAAACGGGTGTCGTGTTCGTTGATAATTGATTTGTTGCTATTCTAGGTGTGTATATACTTCTTGTTTGAATGTCTTAATCCTTGCAAGAGTTTACTGTTTGGCTTACTAGGCAAATGTGATCGAATTTTGAGATTTATGATCGTTATTATTTTATTAATTGCCTTAGCAATCCATGTCTAGTGATATGCAGAATGTGTTGCCTGAAGCCATAAATGTTATATAGTTATGTGTTAAAAAATTACATGTCAATCTTTTACGTCTAATTATATACATTTAATTTAGTAATAAAGTTACTATTCAATAATTGTCCCCTTAGTGATTTCTGGGACATATTTTCGTATGTTACTAAGTTGTGATTGTTACGATGGTAGAAGCTAATGCATTGGCTATACATACATAATTATTGAGTTATTTAGTTGATTTTATTTTCGGTTTCGCAATCTTTACCGTTTTCTAGATGGCAATTACATGTTAATATGGTGTAATGTGATTTCAATGCTTCAAATGATATGTCAACATACTTTAGAGAAGTAATGGTTGTGTTTAAATGGGATAATGCGAAGCAAAATTTTTTTTTTTAGGAACCAAAATTGTAGTAGAATTTTCAGAATGTTACCTTGTTTGTACGGACTGCCATTTAAAATGTGCTCCATATATGAATATGGAAATTTTATGCGTGATAACCTTCTGATTTAACTTTCCAATGCTTTTGGTTTCATGCTAATACGAATTATATTTTGAGAGAGATAAATATTTTAGTTGACAGTGGTCAGATTGTTACTGCACAGTTCTGTTACGACCCATGTTTTTGCAAAAGAAACCATTTAAAACGTATTTATTATTTATGCTTGATTCCAACTCCACTGTTTAAAATATTCATTCACGCTTTCAAAATGATAAGCCACGTAAAATCTTACGAGTCGTTATTTAATAGTGATTTTTGCAAGTTGTCCAAATTCTGTCTAAGTGATCTAAAGTTTTGTCCAGACCAACTGAGTTGTAAAATTTGTTATAAATAATTTCTTTAAGTGTCGCACTTGATTCTTTTTCCTATGATTAGTTAATTCTTTATATTTCTCAAAACCTATAATAGTTCACAAAATGGCTGGACGATTATTTAATTATAATTTTTGGAAGTTGCAACATGATGTTTGATTGTTGAAATTGTAAGTTATGTAAGTTCTCAATACAAAAGTTTAATCAAATATGAATTATGTGATGCAACCATGTAATATTCTGATATGAAAATATGAACCTTATTATATAATAACATAACCTTAAGTATTTTTGGTGAGTTTATATAAAGTTAGTTTAATGTATACCGACACTAATGATATGCCAAGGGTGAATTACATATTGTTATGTTCAAATCTGATCACAATATATTGAATTATTAATTGGTTGAAATGTGAATTATGGAAGTGCTAGTCTTGTGAACTCATTTACTTTTATCTTTAAATTTTCATAATTCATGAGTTACAATTTACAAAAACAATGTTTTAGTAAAGAAGAGTCAGAATGTCTCTGTATAGTCTTGTTTTCGATCCGTAGCTTGTAAAATTGTCACTGGATTCGTGTTTATTAATTTTCACAAATTACCACTTCAATGATTCAAATGTTCAAAATGTTTTCAAGGTGATAATCCATGATAAAGCTGATGTTTGATGATTATGGTAATTATTTTCCAACATGACAAAATTTGTAGCTACATGTTGATGAAAGTTTGCCTAATGTCATTCTCTCTTATAAGCATAAACAAGATTTTTACTTCCATAATTTGATTATGAGCCTGAAATGTTTTAATTTGGCAAGTGTGAACCATGAGTTAGCTGATTGTCTACCTCGATGTAAAGGTGTTAATTTTGTGTCAAAATTTCCAAGGGTATAGATGTTGGCTACCTTGATTTTGTTTTATTGCGTATCATGAAATTGACAAATATGTTTCGTTGCCTTAAAAGCTGGATGCGAGTTGCCCCGTAGAGTAATTAACTTATCAGATGATTTGTGACTGTTGTTTCGGTGATCTTCTTGAGCATTGAATGTGGAATTTTATAATGGAGTTACGGGGACGTAACCATGTTTTAAGGAGGATAGGATTGTAAAATCATGATGGTTTACAGTCTGTCTAAGTGGTGTGTTGTGATTGGCTGACTGAGATTTGAATCCGCATGAAGTCTGCTGTTTTAATTTGTTATGTTTCAGTCAATGTTGCGATTCTTTAAGTGTCTTCTACTTCTGTCGTATGTTAAACTTTGGGGACAAAGTTTCTTAAGGGGGATAGAATGTAACACTTCGCGTTTTAGAGCTTAGGTATACGTACTACTTGTGTTTGTCTTTTGCTTGTGGGGTGTTGTGTTATCATTACGGGGTGGTGAACTTCGGGACGAAGTTCATTTTAAGGAGGGAAGACTGTGATACCCCGTATATTAGCCTCAGTGAACGACAGTCAAACCGTGTTTTATACATGTATTTCAAGCGGAATGTTTATAAAGTATTTTATGTAAACTATTACTATTTTATTTCTACGATTAATTGTTATTTCATAATCGTTTTATATTTGATTATTATCTCGTAAAATGACATTTCATTTGTATTTCTTTAATATTTATATTTCCTATTTTATATTTATTTCTCATGTATACTTAGTTTTTTTTATTTAAGTCGTAATTGTATTTAAATCCTATTTTTTTATATATTCTACGTAATGGCTAATATTTCTAATAATTCTAAATTTATATAATTTAAATAATTTAAAATCTTATTTGCCTTATTTCCTTTTTACTCTCTTATTCATCATTCTACATAAAATAACCTACCATATAAATTCCTTTGTTTTATTTCTTAAAACCCTAATTACATACTACATCCAACCCTAATACGTTTCTTGCCTCCAACCAAAATTGTTTTGCTCTCCTTCTTTCCCTTCTTCTTCCTTGCTCTTACGTCCTACTACATCCCCTCTCCAAGTCCCTTTAGTTGTTCTAACCATCGTTTTATCAAGGTACGTTCTACTACATTGTTTTATTGCTTCGTGTATCGTTTTATTATTTGTGACGGTCTTATTTATGTACTTGTTGAGACGTTTGTATCTGAACCATAGGACTGAGACTAGACCCACCTAAGGACTGACCCGAACCCTAGAAGAGAGGATGACTACACTGACCTAGACCTTGGCCGTGACCAACCACCGTGGGGGTGGTGGTTGGGTTCAAAACAGAACAGAGGTAGTATTTTGGGTATAGGGCTGCTTCTGTCGGGTTTTGGGAACCTTTAAGGACGTGTTTTACACCTGATTGGTGAGTGGGGTTTTCTAGGGTAAGGGGCGACCACCGTGGTGCGTAGGTGGTGGTTATAGGTGGAGTTTAGTGATGGTAGTGCTCGGAGGAACAAAAACAGGAGCAGGTTGTTTCTATCGTTGGTGACATACATATTAGGGCAGGATTTTACGGTGGCTTTGAAGGCTGCAAGTGGTGGCCGAAAAGGTGGGTGTTGTGGGGGGTAGAGTAGGTTAGTGTATGGGATCCTTAGTGGTGGCCGTGGGTGGCTTGGGTGATGGCAGTGAGGTGTTTAACGGAGCGTGGTGGGTTGGCGCATTTACGAAAATGGGGGAAACGATTGTGAGAGCAGTTGGGTTAGAGCGGTTTTTGAGGAGATGCTGAAAGGGTAAGGGAGGAGTAGAAGGAGG
Organism: Silene conica; assembly: GCA_029255685.2. NCBI lineage: Eukaryota > Viridiplantae > Streptophyta > Magnoliopsida > Caryophyllales > Caryophyllaceae > Silene > Silene conica. Next base: position 9,217,863 of record CM055316.2, on the reverse strand, counting down.
TTGGTGATAACTGCAGTGGTAGGTTGAGACCGGTAGTGAGCAACACCGTGATAGACATCGGGATAAGGCGGTGGTTGGTGGTTTGTTGGGGCTGCGTGTGATGCTTGTTTAGTTAGACTTGGTTTGGGTTTCGGGAATTTGAATATGTACTTGTTAGGGGCTGTTTTGGTGAATAGTCAATCACGTGTTATTATGGTTATTATGGTTATTATTATAAGTTAATAATGTTAATATGTGTTATTATTATTATTATTATTATTATTATTATTATTATTATTATTATTATTATTATTATTATTATTATTATATTATCATTATTATTGTATCACTATTTTTATTGTTAGTATGATATTATGTTTATAAGTTATTATTGTTATTATTGATAATAATATTTTGTTGGTATGATTATTATTATTATTAAGTTGTTAAGTAATTATATTATGCAAGAATGTGACAGCTATCAATAGTTCGGGTATATTTTCTGTGTCGTTTATTCAAAAGGAATTGGTTATAAAAAGTAATAAGAACGAGTTGTTTAACTTAATTGAAGTAGTAATGTTTAATACGGTCTCGTTATACGTAATATATTATTTAGATAATTAATTGGAATGATTGAAATATTATGTTGGTTGCGTAATTGTATTAGTTAGTAATTAAGTATATTATTGTATTAGGTGTTGAGTATGTGATGGAGTGATGCTATTGATTGGATGTTAGCTGCATGATTGGATTATATTGCTATCCAGGTATGATACACTGACCCTATACTATTGTTATATGTTATGAGTGGCTGTCGATTGTATGATATGGACGATGAGCATGAATGATATGAGAATGATATATGATTATGATGGATTATTATTACTGTTGCATTCATAAGCATGATTATTATTACTGTTGCAGTCATAAGCATGATTATTATTATTGTTGCATTCATGAGCATGACATATGCATTGGATACGGATTCGAGATGATGATATATTATTGGGCCCAGGCTAGTTCTGCAGGACTAGACCTGGTGACCTCAGCTGTTATGCTGGTGTTCGGCGACGACCGATTATAGTCTATCGGGAGGTTCGGTATGGCTGGGTGTTACGGGTTTGAGATTGAGAATGAGGTTGAGATTGAGCTCGAGCATATCATTGCATTTGCATATCATAATTGTTGCATTATAATTATTGTGTTACCCTACTCAACCGCGAGGTTGACAGTGTATTCGTGTACACCTACGATGATCCGGAATGAGGAGTAGATTCTACAGGTCAGAGATAGATGAGCTAGGAGCTGGGGCAGGAATGTGAGATGCATACTTCGGACCGACTTAGAATTATATCACACCTAGAGAAGTCATCAGTTGTATTTTCTTTTCCGTCATGTAGTAACTGTAATAACCAAGTTTTAAATTTTAATCAGTTTTGTATAAAGTACTTTGGTTTGTTTACTTTGTTATTCACTACCTCGGACATTCCCAGATGGTAACACCTCTATTTATTTGAGAATGTCTTGCTAAAGGCTCTTGAATAAATGAGGGTGTTACAGTTTGAGAGATGTGTTTGTTCACTCTTTGAACGTAGTGTCTACCAGTATCATTGTGTGTGTGTGTGTGTAGGAGGCACTTCTATTTAACATAACTCGATGATGAGGCCAAATTAGGCCTGAGAGTTAATGTCATTCAATTTGCAATTGTCTTCTTGCTTGCTGTATGATGTGCTATGGTCTGGTTTACTCATAAATTTACATGAAATTGTGCTAATACTTAACTAAAACAATAGCATTACATTCATAATCTGATTACAAGTCAAACATATCTTCTGTAGACATGTTTTCACCCTAAACAAATTGCGCAAAAACAAGTTTGTATGCTAATATCTTAGTCTACCCTAGTAACCTAATTCCCCCATTAAGTATTCTAATCCTTATGTTTCACCTAGACCTTGTAAATAGTCAATACTTTCCCTAACTAACACTTCACTTACATCCAAGTTCCTCGGTAATATTCCTAAATGAGCTAGACGACCCTTCTTCATGTGTGGTATTGCAAAATCATTGTGACCCTTAGTTTTAATAATCTCAACCATAACTGATGATTGTAGTGTCAAGAAGATATTGTTTAATTTTGTTGGACTATAATCAATAAAAGCTTGCATCACACTGTTGACTAGCTCGTCCACTGACTTCGCTGCTTTCCTTAACTGTAATGATTGCAATGCTCTGAAATAGCCTAGGTCGTTGCAGTTCAAATCTGGTGAGTTTGGGGGTTGAAATATCAACTCTATATTGAACCCATCTGTGTTAGCCACTACCATAAAATTTGGGTCGTCGTTCTTGATATGTGGTCTAGCGTTATCTTGTTGAATTAAGATATGTTTGCTTGCACCTTCTGGCCATTTGCTTTTGATGGCTGGAATAACTTGCTGAATGATGCATTCCTTAGTGACTTGTCTTGTTATTGATTCAATAGCTTTTGTTTCCAAAGTTCCCTTTGGTCTATTTACACTTGATCTTGCTACTGGTACCTCTCTTGTAAAGGGGAACATGCATATTTTACCGTCGAATAACATTTCCCCTTCATCCAAGTAAACTGGCCTGCTTATTGCGCACATGAACATTACTTTTGTAATGTATCTCTTCGACTGACAGCTCTTATATGGTAACTATTCCTCATCGACTACATAAAACTTATGACCGTCGTATTGGATGAAAAACTATTTTTCATCCATGTGGATGACATTACTTATCTCTGCAAACTTGATATTCGTTTCTGGAATTGCATTTAGATCCAAAAAATCTTGGATAGCTTGTTCCACCATTAAGTACTTCAATGCATGGTTCAATCTTCTTACTTTGGTCGCGTCTTTGAGTTGAGGATGTAATGGGCTTGAATGGGGCTTAAGTAACCCTTGAGTTACCCATTTGTGAACCGTGCCCACTGAAACTCCAGTGTTCTCTGCCACTCTTTCCATCGCATCGCGCTTTTCCCATTCAAGCGATTTAATGAATTCGAGATCAGGTAATATATGTTTTCTGTTTGTATTTCCGACTTGACCGCTTTTAACATCTAACCCTTCACCAATATCTCTAGGTTTTTTTGTTAATTTCCAGATTCTGCCGATTACTTGTCTACTTACTCCAAACGTTGCCACCGCTTCCTTTAGCATTCCGCGACTAAGCTGCCCGTCCTTCGACTTACTTAAGAGATGCACCGCAATTTCATGTCTTCTCTGTTCCGTCACGCATTTGTAGCTTATTTGGACTGTGTAATTCCTGAACTGTGGTGAACTAATAATTTCTGAACTGTGGTGTTTTAAAGGGGTTGAGAAGTACCATCATATGTGGTGGACAGCTATTTGATGAGTAGGTTTTAGAAGGGAAATAAGGTGGTCATTGTAGTGTTAAATGGGTGTTTTTGAATAGTTGAAAATTATGTAATTAAGTACAATCTGATTACGTTCAAAATCTGGTTACTTTTTAATTAAGTTTCATTAAGTTATTAGCAGCCTTGAAAAAGGCCCTAATAAAGCTGTTTTTTGTACAAGTTGTAGTACTTTTAATAATTTTCTATTCATGCCTTAATTGTTGTGCATAAAGTGAATGTATCATATGGAAAAAAATGGAGGGAGTATTATACAAAGTGCCCATTTAGGGTTGCTTCAATATTGCAGCCAGTTTTTCGACTTAGAATTTAGTTTGGCACTTTTTTATCACGTCCCTATTTTACTAGTTACGTTCTTTATTTTTTAATTGATTCTAAATTTGCTCTCATATTTACTTTACTTTAGTAAAAACTATTTTGTTTTATCGTAAAGTGTTTTTGAGACGATTTTTATAATAATTGTTTTTTGTGTGACGGTTTACATTATACGGTATATTTTGGTGTGTCGATTTGTAATATATCTAATTTACGGTTTATCGTTATTGAATTTTTAAGACGGTCCTAAAAAGTAGGAAAGTGTTTCGGTTGATACTTTACCTTTACCACGTGAAAGCCTAAAGTATAACCAACTTCATTTGACCGATCAAATGCATCTTCATATGACTTAGGCCCTGTTCTTTCTGCCTTTTTAGAGCTGAACTGAACTGAATGAAACTGAACTAAACTGAGCTGAACTGAACTGGACTAAGCTGAACTGAACTAAATCAAGCTGAGCTGAATTGAATATAATCGAACTGAACTGAACTGAAATTAATAAAATTGGATGAAGTTTAATTAAATTGATCTAGCTAACTAACTAAATAATAATAATAATAATAATAATAATAATAATAATAATAATAATAATAATGGGCGCATCTTCAGAGGGCAGCAAAAGACCACGGATCAGATCACTTATGATATAGTTGGTCATGTAAATCTTCGTATGTCGCATTCATCTTTTGGCCTTAATGAAGCCACTGTTTGTAAAAATTTGTATTAACAACCTTTCAGTTGGCTGCTACTTTTGGGTGCTTTGTGATAGGCTATTACTCTGATAGTGTATCATTTAGCACTGCACCAGTTTTTCAGCACCGCAAGTTACTTGTGGTGCTTTTCTGGTCTTTTTTTCCTTTCTTAAGGTTTTTTTAGAGGGGGGCTACACTGGTCTCCTTTGTAGTTGGGTTTAGGGTCTTTGTAATCTCAACTTAATTATGATATATGAGAAAGATCCTTTGCTTTTCTGCAAAAAAAAAAAAAAAAAAAAAAAATAATAATAATAATAAAAGTTTAGTTTGATGAATAAAAAGTTAGCGGTTTTTAAAAAAATAATAATATTAATAATAAATTAAGTTATTAATAATTTCATTCGGATGCAAAACCTTGGTATACCGGTTATACAACATCAAAGTACTCAAGGAAGAACATATTCAAACATGGATGATAAAGAACAGAAGAAACTGATGGACAAAGTTCGAAGAAGTAGGGCGTGTTATTAGTGTCCATAATGACCACAATAACGAAGCACATCATGATGATATGAAAGTTAATAACAACCACGATAATGAAGCACATCATGATGATATAAAAGTTAATAACAAAGCAATATAGATGATATCTTTTTTTTTTTTGGGTGACGAGGGAACCCGCAGCCGCTACCTTTGGTGCACACTGGGTAAACCCGCGGGTATATGTGATAGCTTGCAAACCACATACACCAGGTAAACCACCCGAGGATGACAGGCTCGAAGTCTATTTAGGCATGGACTCGGGCCAAGAATGCTCCACAAGATTTTGCTCTTGGGGAGGCTTGAACTCGGGTCTCCTGGGAATTTCACCCAAGTTTTAACCACTAGACTCCACCCTTGCGGGCTATAGATGATATCTTTTGTTTTAATAATATCTATATTTTCAAGATTACGATATTCGAAGTGTTAACAAATATCACTATTTGAATGTTATCAAATTTTAATTCTCTCTACTCTCCCATGTTTCACTAATAATAATAATAATAATAATAATAATAATGATAATAACGCTTTCTCTCTCTAACTTCTGACTAAAATTTTCTCTAAAAATCAACGATCTACGGCGTGGTGCACGTCGGAGCTCTGATGGCCAGAGGGAGAGGCCGGCCGCGAAAATCTCGTCCTCAAAATCCGATACTTGAGACTTTCATGTCGTCTGACCAATCAGAAACTGAGGATGACGAACCTGTGCCGGCTTCGTCAGGTATACCTCCTCAATTAAACGCGACTTCTTCTAAATCACCTGAAATTCCTGCAAAATCAACTGGGTTCTCATCTCTGTCTGCTTCAAGGATTCCGATTGCTACATCGATACCTAACCCAGCCCCATCTGATCCTACTGTGATTCCGGATAAACCGACCTTCGCGGGTCTGTTTTCTGGGGTGGTTGGTGGTTCTACTACTACGAAATTGGTGACTAAGCCCTCATCTAACACCCAATTTTCGAATTTGTCTCACAAGGGAATGACACTTACTTATGTCAAACCCCCAACTGATACTGAAATTGAAATTGAGGAGGCTGATATTCAAGACGAAGTGGAGTATTGGGCAAACACTCTGGTTGGTACCGTTATGGGAAGGCAAACTACTCTCGCTCACATGGAATCGCTTGTGTCCAAGTCCTGGAACCATGTGGATGTTCCTACGGTGCTTTATTTCGCGAAATGTTGGTTCTACTTCCGCTTTTCCACCAAAGAAGATTGTGATAAAATTTATAACGATTCTTGGAATATTGCTGGGTTTCCTTTAATTCTGAAGTATTGGAGTCCCACCGTTGTTGAGGAGTTACATGTGGTTTCTAAGGTTCTGATTTGGGTCAAATTTCCTAACCTAGATCCTTGTTTCTGGTCTGAGAAAAGCCTGAGTAAGGTTGCTAGTGTTGTGGGTCGCCCAATTTGTGCCGATGAGTATACCACACAGAAGAGTAAATTGGCTTTTGCTCGAATTTTGATTGAGGTTGATATTTCGAAGGAACTGCCCCAAGTTGTTACTCTGAAAACACCTTATAGGGGTGTGATAGAGCAGTCTATTACTTACGAATGGGTACCCTATTTCTGTCATTCTTGCAGGAAAATTGGTCATACCCAGGACAAATGCAGAGCAGGACAGAAAAATCGAGTCTATAGAGTCAAGCAGAAGGTTACGGAACCTATTCCTGAAGTTTCAGAACCTGTAACAGACCCAGTACAGGAGGCTGCTCAGGCAGACTTTGCTCAGGAAACTGATAGTATTGTTGACAACATTTATACCCTACCCTCGCAACATCTTGATGGCACTTCAACTCGCTTTAAAACTTCAGAACCTGCAAATTTGAGTAACCGCTTTCAGTCACTTGAAAGCATGCTTGAACAGGCTGCAGGAAAAGATGGTATCTCAGGTAGTTTCGTGGACCCAGGAGGGGTCTTGGCTTGATGATGTTATCCTCTTGGAATGTTAGGGGGCTTAATGACCCCCTAAAACAGCAGGAAGTGCTGGGCTTCCTGTTGAGTCGTCATATTGATTGTTGTTCAGTCTTGGAAACTCATGTTAAGGCTCATCAAGCTTCGGTAATTCGTAGTAGGACTTTTTATCAATTTTCTGTGATTGATAATTATAGTTCCCATTATAATGGTCGGATTTGGGTACTTTGGAATCCGTCGGTAGTGTCAGTTACGTCCCTTGGGTCTAGTGCTCAACATATGCACTGTCTAATTACTCACATTCCCACTCAGTCTCAATTCTTCTGTACTTTTATATATGCTTTCAACAATGCTTCTGCTCGACGCATTCTTTGGGATATCCTCACTGATATTGCTTGTTCTATGTCTGGTAGTTGGGTGTGCTTAGGAGATTTTAACGTGGTTAAGGATAGTAGTGAACGTATTGGTGGGACTACCTATCCCGTCTCTGTTATGAATGAATTTCAAAATTGTTTGCAGCTTTGTCAACTTACTGATCATGTTGCAACTGGCGCGTACTATACTTGGTCTAATAACCAGGTTCATGATATCAAATGGGCTAAGCTTGACAGAATTTTAATTAATTCTTCTTGGGTTCAGAGTATTCCCACAACAGCTTCTTTCAGTGATGTTGGAGTCTCTGATCATACAGCTGCTATTATTCAGTTTCATCAAGGAATGCAGCATCGAAATAAGCCCTTCCGGTTTCTTAATTGTTGGGTTCATGCCCCTAACTATAAAGATGCTCTTGTGGCTGGTTGGGATACTACTTCTACTGGTGACAAAATTAGTAGATTCTTTGGAAAGTTGAAAAACTTGAAAAAGATTTTCAAAAATTTGCATAAGCATAATTACAGTGATATTAAGGCTAGGGTGGAGGTCTCCAAAGAGGCTTTACTTCAAAGCCAGGCTCAACTTCGGTTGGATCCTACTAATAGTGCTCTTATTTGTAATCAGAAGATGATGGTGAAGAAATACTCTGACTTAAAACGATTTGAAGTGGATATTCTGAGGCAAAGAGCTAAGGCCCAACATCTTATGCTTGATGATTCCAACACCAAATTTTTTTATGATCGAGTTGCGGCTAGACGGCGTGCTAATTCAATTGGCTCAATGAAGTCTGCCAAGGGCACTACTTGTTCTGGTTTTCCCGAGGTTTCTCAGGCCTTCATTGAGTATTACACTACTTTACTAGGCACTTCTTCCACTGTGTCTCCTCTTCCCCAGAAGCTTTTTACCAGTGGCTTATTTGCTCCTTCTACGAATGAGGTTCTAATTGCTCCCATCACTAATACTGAAGTTAAATCTGCCCTCTGCTCCATTGATCAGAACAGCAGCCCAGGTATTGACGGTTTCAGCTCTGGTTTTTTTAAGAATGCTTGGGATGTGATTGGTAATGATTTTTATGTTGCCGTCTTGGAGTTTTTTCAGAAATGTCGACTCCCTAAGGCTGCAAATAGCACTCTTACCACCCTAATTCCTAAGTCTCTTACCCCTGCTTGTGTTACTGATTTTCGGCCTACTTCCTGTTGTACGGTTTTTTAAAAAACCATTACCAAAGTCCTTGCTAACCGTCTTAAGGGTTATATGGGGGATGTGGTGGGATTGGAGCAAGTTGCTTTTATTCAGGGGAGGGATATTTTTGACAATTCTATGCTTGCTCATGAGTTAGCTCACAAGTATGCTAGGGCCAATATTACTCCTCGGTGCATCATTAAAGTTGACATTAAAAAAGCTTTTGATTCGGTTAATTGGTCTTTCATGTATTCTTGTCTTATCTATTATGGGTTGCCTCCGCTTTTGTTAAATGGATCATGGCTTGTATTTCTTCACCTTGGTACTCTCTTAATATTAACGGGTCTGTGGAAGGTTTTTTCCGTGGCCAGAGGGGTTTAAGACAAGGGGATCCTCTTTCCCCCTATCTTTTTGTGCTTTGTATGGAGGTCTTGTCTAGACTTTTGAGAGAGTTCCCCACTCGTAAAGGGTTTTCATATCATCCAAAATGTGTGAAAATTAAGTTAACCTATCTTGTTTTTGCTGACGACTTGTTAGTGTTTGTTCGAGGAGATCTTCCTTCAGTTAAGGCTGTTGCTGATTGTCTAACTGAGTTCTCCTTGTTTTCTGGTCTTGTTGCGAATCCAATGAAAACTTCAATTTATTTTGGAGGGGTTCATCATTCAGTCAGGAAGCTTATTCTGGATACTACGGGGTTTGTGGAGGGGGATTTGCCTTTTACTTATCTCGGCCTCCCCTTATTTAGTTCCAGATTGACCAAGCACATGTTTGGTCCTTTATTGAAGACCATTCGTGAGAAAATTGAGGGTTGGAATCATCACCATTTAACTTATGCGGGTAAATTGCAACTTATCAACACGGTCTTATTTGGTATTAACTCTTTTTGGGGGGCTAGTGTTCTTTTGCCCAAGGAAGTGATTAAGAAAATAAATCGTATGTGTAAAAATTTTCTGTGGGGTGTGGATGCTGATGGTAGGAGGCTAATTTTTCAGAGCTGGGCTGCTATATGTAGACCCGGTAGTGAAGGGGGGTTTGACATCCGTGAAATTTTAAGTTGGAACAAAAGCTTGCTTGTGAAATTGATTTGGAAGATTCATAACAACATTGGTTCTATATGTGCGGATTGGATTAAGGCATATGTCCTTAAGGACGCAAATGTCTGGACTGCCCGTAAGAACTCAGCAACTTCTTGGTACTGGAATAACATACTGTTTGTGCGTGATGAACTGATCTCGTTGGAGGGAGTTGATAACTCTCATTTGCTTCTCTCGGGTGGCAAATTTGATCTGGCCACTGTTTATAATACATTCAGAATTGCTGGCCCTGAGCTTGGATGGTATAAAACTTTCTTTGATCCTACTGTTTTGCCGAAGCATAGGTTTATTGGCTCCTTGGCTATTCAGCGGAAACTGTCTACCGTAGATCAGTACATTGCGAGAGGTATACCTTGGGTGAATAGGTGTGCTTTGTGTGAGTGTGCTTCCGAGAGCCATGCCCATATTTTCTTTCAATGCAATTATTCTGCTTCCCTTTGGGCTGTAGTTCAGAATTTTTACTCGTTTCAGACCTATGAAAGTGACTTAGAGGCTGTTGCGCATTGGTATCGTACCCACAACCGAGGCCAAAGTTGGATCAAAAAGAGACGACGCTGTGTTTTGTTGAGCACGGTCTACTTAATTTGGCAGGAACGGAATGGTCGTATATTCAAGGGAGTATGCAAACCCTTCCAAACGCTGTTGGGCCAAATCCATTATGTAGTCCAACTTAGGATGTTCCATCGGTCCTATGGATGCTTGAATTGAGTCTTGCTCTTCTCGGCAGATTCCCAATTCCTCTTTCAGTGGTTTTAACATTGGTTTTAGCATTTTTTAGGTCTCTTTGGGGTGCCTTCAGGAGCTTGGGAGTAGGTCTGCTCCTCAGTAGAGTTGCAGGATCATGAATCTGCCTGGGGGTTCTCTGGTAGTCTCGTCTTTTTTTGGGGTGCTGTTGGGTCCTTTTGAAGAGTCTGCTGGAACAAGTGCAGTTGGGCAGTCCTTTCAAGTTTTTTTTTTGGGCCAAAGGATTAGCTTAGTCTTAGTTGGCCTTGGTTTTTCTTTTTGTTATTTGGCTATTTCGAAGCCCAGTTTGTAAACATTTGTTTTTTTTATATTCGGTTTTTTCGTTGGGCTGTACTCTTGGGTACTTGTTGGTAAACTATCTCCATGATAGTTTATTTTCAGGTACTACACCAGTTTTTCAACACCGCATATCGCGGTGTTTTTCTGGTCTTTTTTTTCCTTCTTTAAGGTTTTTTTTACGGGGGGCTACACTGGTCTCCTTTGTAGTTGGGTTCAGGGTCTTTGTAATCTCAATTTAATTATGATATATGAGAAAGATCCTTTGCTTTTCTGCAAAAAAAAAATAATAATAATAATGATAATAATAATAGTAATAATAAATAATTAATAATAAAAAAATAACATATATATATATATGTATGTATACAATAACAATAATAACAATAATAATAATAATAATAATAATAATAATAATAATAATAATAATAATAATAATAATAATAATAATAATAATAATAAAATAATAAGAAATAATAACAATAACAATAACAATAACAATAACAATAACAATAATAATGTGGGCAGAACTTAATAAAGCTGAGCTGAACTGAACTGAACTGAACCGAACTGAACTGAACTGAACTGAATGGAACTGAGTTGAGCTGAACTAAACTGAACTGAATTGAACAAAGCTGAGCTGAACTGAAACGAGCTGAAAATAAGCCAGAAAGAATAGGGCCTTAAACGCATTTTATGAGACAAAAGAATTGTTATAGTCTTCAACGTCTCGAATAATGACTTCAAGCGATTCCTAAAAATGACATTTACGGGGAACTAAGATTATTAATATTAATTTATTTATTTTTAAAAAAAATCCACGAAATGGTAATGGCGTGTGAATTACACGACAGTACAATGGTACTGGCGTGTAATTTACACGGTAGTACCATTGTAAAACCCCACCTCGCGACACCTGAAAATAAACACACAATATACTAAAAATGCAGCGGAATTTAAACTTTTTACATATACATAACTAACATGCGAGGTGAAAGTCTACATACTAAAATGCGGAAAAGAAAGAGCATCATTGAGGATTTAAATACAAAGCCAAACCCGGGATAACATATCCCTACAGGCACAAAACTATATAACCAAAAAGCTAAGGTCTAGCTAACAAAATAAGGTAAGTCATCAATGAAGGATCATCGCTCGCTAGCCCTCTGTGAAATCCCCCTGCAAGCAGAAACCAACCTACACACATACAACATGTGTGCCACAGTCAGTGGGGAATGACTAGAGTTCTCCTAGCCACCTATTGTCAATAACACATATAACATACAATCATGCAAGAACAATTATCATACTCCAACATAAACATAATCATGTGAAGTAATCATCCATCAATCCTCATCTTATCGTACTTATGTAATTAGATCAAATACCACAAGTTAGGCATATCTACTCATATATCAACAGTATATAACATTGTACCCCAACTAGGGCAAGTTACATACAAAGCATTCAACAGTATTTAGCACTATACCCCGACTCAGGCAAGCTAAACACAAATCATTCAACAATGTCTAATTATGAACCCCGACTCAGGCATGATTAGACACAACAACATTATCACAGCCACATACAAACCAGCCACGGAGGGTTCGACCACAGAGCAAGGAACCAGCCACGAAGGGGTTCGACAGGGAGAAAGAACCAACCGCAAAGGGGTTCAACCACGGAGCTAATCAGAAAATGAACCAACCACGAAGGGTTCAACCACACAGCTGATTAGAAGAGAACTAACCACTAAGGGGTTCTACCACAAAGCCAAACACAACGAACCAACCACAAAGGGGTTCGACATCCAAATCTCCAAAGGAGAATTCACACTAATCCACAATTCCTTTACTTATAAACATCCATTCAACACTTAGTCCACTTCGGAAACTAATTTGAAGCGAGAGCTAGTCTCCCTTTCGGTTGCCCGCCCGGGGGGTCTTTCTCCTCAAATCCATTTCCGAACCCAACATAAGTGTCGCCCAATTTCCGGGACTTCAAACAAGCATACGTAAGAAGAATCAACAAAATCCGACATGTGAAACAAAAGCTACAACAAATTTTAAGAGGAATAGGCTAGGGCTCTCAGCCGGTCTGCCTACCGGCGAACGGTGGACCGGCTTGGGACCCCATCTCTTCTTTCCAGGCCAATCCGTCAAAAATACTCAAGAAGGGGCTCTCAGCCGGTGGACCGGCTGCCGGCCACCCGCCCGAGAGTCCATGACCCTCATACATACGCATTTAACGCAAACAACCGAGAAGGGGTTCTAAGCCGACTGACCGGTTGAGGACCCTTCCTCAGCTTCCTCTTCAAAACCATCACACGAGGCTCTCAACCGGTTGACCGGCTGCCGGCCAACCAACCGGCTGAGAGTCCCTACAATCATCCATATTCTTCCATAATCATTCCAATACTTGATTCCACCCGCAAAATAATCAAACCCAACATGTATATTACATTAATAAGCATATGAACATGTAAAGAAACATCCATCATATGAATTTACACCAAATCCCTAAATTAAACCTATCTTTCATATATGCTCCAAACTCAACACCCATTCATCATAAATTCTTCATAAGAAACAGTTTGTATAACATAATAAGGGTGTTAAGAATCATAATCCATGCTCACTTTTACAAAAACACAACAATAACACATAGTATGTTAATATAACAAAAATAGCCCGAGTTTCTCATTATCGTCACCTTTATTAAGCAAACTCTTCAAGTTCCTCTTCAACAACCACTAAGTCTTCCTCCGGGTTATCTCAAGCACCACCTAAAACCACAAAAACACAGATAATTAAAAGCATAATCTCGAGATTAGGGCAAAATAACCCGGAAAACGAATGTACCGAATTGGAAATTGGAAGTGATAGAAGCAACGGCGACGACGAGAGGAACGCGTAGGAAGAAACATCACTTCGATCCGAGTGGAAATGAGTTCGGGATAATGAATTATGTGAACTTGAGAAGTAGGAAAATCAAGAAATGGTTCTACTGATTCTTTTGTTTTGTTTTCAATGTTGAAGATGAAATGTGAAGGAGAAATGAGAAGGAGGCTCATTTAATGATACTTATGATACAGGTTTATTAAGTTGCTCGGAAATGCCAAACACCATTCCAACATCCTAAGATTAAATGATTCAGACGATGGAGGTTTACACGATATTTCTAAAATATAAGTTACGAATTTGAATAAAATATTATTAAATTCCGAAAAGTACTTTAATTAATTTGAAATACGGCTTACGAAATTAAGGGATGTTACAATCACCCCATCTTTAAAAAAGTTTCGTCCTCGAAACTTGAAGACGGAAATAAGTAAAAGACAACGGTAGCTAACAAAACGTATTACCGAAGTTCTGATAACTCCAAACTTGATCTTTCATAAAGGTTTCAAAATAAGTTCTAAGGCAAAAGTCTTTCTCAATGGACGTTGGGGTTCTCGTTACGTATTCAAGAGCCCGACACTCCAAATCTGAGACAAGTCTCAAATAAATCAGTTAAAATTCAAAAATTAGATCGATCCGGTGTCGATAAGCATAGTACCATTTATCAGACGTCTCCGACAATGAGCTCAAATGGCAAATCGACGTTGAATCAATCAAATTGCAAATCATTCCGCTCTTTAAAACAGATTTTCTCACAAATCAACGGTTAATTTCAAGTTCTCAAATAAGTAAAGTTGTAAAAGTCCCACGAGTTTACTATCGACCAAAAAGGTAGGCAACTTAGCGAATTTACGGAAGACACAGAGAAGAAAAATGGTTTAAGGGAGAGATTATGATCTCGAACAAATGATCACGCAGGCTCGGGCTTCCAAAATTCCCACAAGGTTCTCTTCTCTCACTTCTCAAATCAAGCACGCCCACTACGGTTTGGATGGAACATTTCCTCAAACGACTCAAAACTGCTCTAATCACAATTGAGTCCTTATCATAACGATCCTCACACAACCTTTAGCAAACGGGTCCTGAACCTCTAAACTCGATTCTCAGGGACAATCTGACATACTCAAGTTCTAACTTACCACCATAATGTGAACATTCGCGGCAATACCTTACAAGAGTCACAACTTTCAAGTACTCAAGTAGCACTCGTACATCATCTTCTTCATTATGATACTCTCAAGGCGTCACACTATACCATAACTCCTCAGAATCCAAAAATTACCATCAACCCTATTCCGGCTATTCCATCAGGTTTAGTTATTCCGATTCCGCAATCCCTCAAATGGTAACTATGAACACTTCCAAGTTGCAAATCTTTATCCTATGATCACCTCAAACATCACTGGTTATCTGTTAACCACTCTTGAATTATTAGTAAGTCTCAAATTTCCATTTTCCAACGAATTATCCTACTCCATCCACATGACAGTGGTGCATCCTCAATAGGTAAACGCTACGATCCATTAAGAAACCTAAGGTCAAATACCTAAGCAGTTCCTCCAAGTTAAATCATGACTTCCCTAAATACTCAAATACTATCACCAATGATTCTCTTTCCCCATTGCAAAGTCTTTCTTCAACTCAATTACATCTTCCAGTCAAGTAATACTAATCTACCTCTATCACCTATTCATCATCATTGGCATCCTAAGTATATTTTTCCCAATTCAGGTACGGTCCTCAAGGTTAAGCTCCACCAAAAAAGACATGTATACAAGTCAATATTAAATAATAACTTCATCACTCACCTTCACTCTTCTACTTGGATAAAACAACTAGACACTAAGATCACGAAAACGTGTCTCTAGATACCTTTCAAGTTTTCCTCAAATAGCAATATCTCTCAAAACACGGTTCATGGTTATCCTAGAACTAGTTCCTCAAAATCCAACCAAAGGAGAAGTTTACCAAGGAGATACCTCGGGAAAAGCGGGTGTCGAGGTCAAGTCGAAAAGATAGGAAGATATATTCCACAGTAAGACGAGGGAGAAATCCCGGGATGAAGGTAAGTAAGAACGACAAAGATATGTTTTGGAAAGTCTAGGGAATCAAAGAAAATCATCGATAAAAACATATTGGCGATCAGACGATGGTCAGTCAAGGCTGCAGCACGACTCATCACGAACGCAGTACCCTTGGTCTTCGGTCTTTGCACAGCGGCAGTGGCATTGTTGACAGCGTCTCTCTTAGGGCATTCAACTGCTAGATGTCCGGGCTTTCTACACTTATAGCACAAACGCGGTCTGCCATAGCAACTCGAACTAGAGCGATGGTCTTGACGACATCCGGTACCCTGGGGTCTTTTGCCTCTGGACAGTAGCTAAGGAAGAAAGTCCACCAGAATGCACCAACTGCATCTTGTTTGATCGGGGAGGAGATGGTGAAAGAACAAAGGGTCTCTTACCTTAAAGGGCAAGCTGGTACAGGACTAGGTAAGGAGAGGGCTTGGGTCTCTTCGTCTATAGCCTTAATCGATCCCTTTGCCCAAATGGCATCGTCGTACACATGAACGAAAGAAGTAGAGTCCCTCCTCACAATACTCACGATCCAGGGTCTGAGCTTGTTGCGGTAGAAGTACACTCTCTCAGATTCTTCCTTGACGAAGCAGGCCGCAAAGTGAGCAAGCAGTTCGAACTGATCAGTGAAGTCCTGAACAATCATCTTCCCTTGCTTAAGATCCAAGAATTCTTTGAGCCTCTGTGAACGAAGCTCCCTCGGGTAAAAGCGGGTCTCGACCATGGTCTTGAACGCATCCCAGTCAAACAACGGGTCAAGTAAATCAGAAGGTCCAGTCAACGTCCACTAACTGTCAGCCTCATGTGTCAGAAAGTGTGAAGCCACACGCACACAATCATCTGTGGCTACCGAGTACATCGAGAAACTCCGTTCCATGTCACGAAACCACTCAGTTAAGGCTACTGGGTCGACCTCTCCACCGTATGTCTTAGCGTGACTCTTAACCATCTGACTGACAATCCACAAAAATATACCAGGACGGTTAACATCTGGGCCTGGAGGCGGAGGAGGAGCATCAGCATGTGTCCTCTGGTTCTCCAGAACTTGCAGAAGTGCTTGAAGGATAGCGTTGTCCACTCTAGCGGGTCTCACCATCCTTCAAAAGAAAAACTTAGTTAACCTAACAATTAGCAATCACAAACAGTCTACCATTTGTCCTTAAGTCTACCCCATCTCTCATTCATTATTTGCATTACTGGTCAAGTTAGGTTTGAGGGGTCACATGAGTGCGTCGGGAGCGATAGCGCTCTGATACCAACTGTAAAACCCCACCTCACGACAGCGGAAAATAAACACACAATATACTAAAAATGCAGCGGAATTTAAACTTTTTACATATACATAACTAACATGCGAGGTGAAAGTCTACATACTAAAATGCGGAAAAGAAAGAACATCATTAAGTATTTAAATACAAAGCCAAGCCCGAGATAGCATATCCCTACAGCCACAAAACTGTATAACCAAAAAGCTAAGGTCTAGCTAACGAAATAAGGTAAGTCATTGATGAAGGATCATCGCTCGCTAGCCCTATGTGAAATCCCCCTGTAAGTAGAAACCAACCTACACACAAACATACAACATGTGCGCCACAGTCAGTGGGGAGTGACTAGAGTTCTCCTAGCCACCTATTGTCAATAACACATATAACATACAATCATGTAAGAACAATTATCGTACTCCAACATAAACATAATCATGTGAAATAATCATCCATCAATCCTCATCTTATCGTACTAATGTAATTAGATCAAATACCACAACTCAGGCATATCTACTCATATATAAACAGTATATAACATTGTACCCCAACTCAGGAAAGTTACATACAAAGCATTCAACAGTATTTAGCACCATACCCTGACTCAGGCAAGCTAAACACAAATCATTCAACAATGTCAAATTATGAACCCCGACTCAGGCATGATAAGACACAACATTATCACAGCCACATACGAACCACCCATGGAGGGTTCGACCACAGAGCGAGGAACCAGCCACGGAGGGATTCAACACGGAGAAAGAACCAACCGCAAAGGGGTTCAACCACGGAGCTAATCCGAAAATGAACCAACCACGAAGGGTTCAACCACACAGCTGATTAGAAGAGAACCAACCACAAAGAGGTTCACACGGAGAGAGGAACCAGCCACAAAGATGTTCAACACAGAGCTAATCAGAAATGAACCAAACACGAAGGGTTCAACCACACAGCTGATTAGAGGAGAACCAACCACTAAGGGGTTCTACCACAAAGCTAAACACAACGAACCAACCACAAAGGGGTTCGACATCCAAATCTCCAAAGGAGGCTTCACACTAATCCAAACTTCTTTTACTTCAAAACATCTATTCAACACTTAGTCGACTTCGGAAACTAATTTGAAGTGAGAGCCGGTCTCCCTTCCGGTTGCCCGGCCCGGGGGTCTTTCTTCTCAAATTCATTTCCGAACCCAATGTAAGTGTTGCCCAATTTCTGCGACTTCAAACAAGCATACGAATCATACGGAAGAAGAATCAATTAAATCCGACATGTGAAACAAAAGCTACAACAACTTTTAAGAGGAATAGGTCAGGGCTCTCAGCCGGTCTGCCCACCGCCGGACGGTGGACCGGCTGGGGACCCCATCTCTTTTTTCCAATCCGTCAAAAATACTCAAGAAAGTGGCTCTCAGGTGGTGGACTGACTGCCGGCCACCCGGCTGAGAGTCCATGACCCTCAGACATACGCATTTAACGCAAACAACCGAGAAGGGGCTCTCAGCCGGCTGACCGGCTGCCGGCTGAGGACCCTTCCTCAGCTTCCTCTTCAAAACCATCACATAAGGCTCTCAACCGGTTGACCGGCTGCCGCCCAACCAACTGGCTGAGAGTCCCTGTTCCCAAAATCGCGCATTTGATACTTCCTACAATTATCCACATTCTTCCATAATCATTCCAATACTTGATTCCACCCGCAAAATCATCAAACCCAGCATGTATATAACATTAATAAGCATATAAAATTGTAAACAAACATCCATCATATGAATTTACACCAAATCCCTAAATTAAACCCATCTTTCATGTATACTCCAAACTCAACACCCATATCAAACTCATCATAAATTCTTCATAAGAAACACTTTGTATAACATAATAAGGATGTTAAGAATCATAATCCATGCTCACTTTCACAAAAACACCACAATAACACATAGTATGCTAATATAACAAAAATAGGCCGAGTTTCTCATTATCGTCACCTTTATTAAGCAAGCTCTTCAAGTTCCTCTTCAACAACCACTAAGTCTTCCTCCGGGTTATCACAAGCACCACCTAAAACCACAAAACACGGATTAAAAGCATAATTTTGAGATTAAGGCAAAACAGCCCGGAAAACTAATGTACTGAATTGGAAATTGGAAGTGATAGAAGCGACGACGACGACGAGAGGAACGCGTAGGAAGAAACCTCCCTTCGATCCGAGTGGAAATGAGTCCGGGATGGTGAATTATGTGAACTTGAGAAGTAGGAAAATGAAGAAATCGGTCTACTGATTCTTTTGTTTTGTTTTCAATGTTGAAGATGAAATGTGAAGGAGAAATGAGAAGGAGACTCATTTAATGATACTTAATTATGAGACGGGTTTATTAAGTTGCTCGGAAATGTTTGGTACGGAAATGTCAAACACCATTCCAACATCCTAAGATTAAATAATTCCCATGACGGAGGTTTACACGATATTTCTAAAATATAAGTTACGAATTTGAATAAAATATTATTAAATTCCGAAAAGTACTTTAATTAATTTGAAATACGGTTTACGAAATTAAGGGATGTTACAACCATGGTACTGGCGTGTGAATTACACGGCACCACCATGGTACGAGCGGGTGAA
Organism: Silene conica; assembly: GCA_029255685.2. Lineage (NCBI taxonomy): Eukaryota > Viridiplantae > Streptophyta > Magnoliopsida > Caryophyllales > Caryophyllaceae > Silene > Silene conica. The sequence goes on along the minus strand of CM055316.2, from coordinate 9,198,500 downwards.
TTATATGGCACCACCATGATAGTGGCGTGTCAATTATACGACACAACCATTGTACTGGTGTGTGAATTAAACGACACCAACATGGTATATTGGTGTAGGAATTACACGTCTCTCTTTTCTTACGTCATACTTTTTACTCTATGACGTCGTCTTTAAGAAATTTGTAAAAAAACTTAGCGACATTGTCATAGAGTAATGACTGTTTTACCGACTTCCTCTTTGTAACAATTTGTAAAAATGTCATTAAGTTTTTTTTAACATAATTATCCTAGCTAGAAAATTATGTTCATAGCTGAAATCGATACCGTCACTCAAATTTTCACCATAATCGTCATAATCTTCACCATCCTTATCATAATCCCCATCGGCATACTTAGATTATGTACATAACCACTTTTCTTAGAATCAAAACAACGTTCATTATCAAAACGATAATGTTGATTAGCATTAAATTCGTTGTTAAATTGTGAACCTTGTCTGTTATCGTGAGTAACTAAATATTTTAAAAAATACATCCGCGGGATTGTCGTCGAGATTCATTTTTAATTAAACGGTAAAAAAACTTTGACTTGATGGTAAGTGACGTGAAGTAATTTTTAGAGTAGTATTAATATTTGGTAAAAAATAGTTGGAAAAAATCATTAAATGCGATAGTAAATGTATTACACCACCGAAACGAATATGTTGTTCGGGTGGGGTAACCCCTTGAAGAGGTCCATTGATAGGCTTAAAATCAGAATAGTGCTTAAAGGGATTAAAAGTACTACTCATATCAACAAATTGCACGCTATTTTATGGTTATCCATACGAAAGAACTCTGCAGTTTAGCGTGCTTGACTGAGAGTATTCTTAGGTTGGGTGACCCGCTAGAAAGGTTTCTGGGATGCGCGTGAGTGAGGACATAATGCGCTTGAAAGGACTTATCTTGGTCTGTGTGACCAGTACATAGCCTGACGAGCTACCATGGCTAACATTTTCGGTCCTAGGTTTGAGCCGGGGTGTTAATAATGGTATCAGAGCAACCATGCAACCGTCTGGTGAGCCTCTAGTCTGGAATACCTGGGTCACCAACCTAGCGGGGGAGGATTCCTGGTTTGGCTCGGCTGCGGTCGGATGCTGCCAAGCGCAACTAGGACGCTGCATTCTTCAATTGGGGGGGGGGGGTGTAATATTCCTTTGAACCGAATATGTTGTTCGGGTGGCATAACCTCTTGAAGCGGTCCAATGAGAGGCTTAAAATCTGACTAATGCTTAAAGGGATTGAATGTAACACCCTCATAATCCAAGTCCTTTGGGTAGGACCATCAGACTATAAAAATGTTACCATCTCAGTTTCCTGAGGTACGATATCAAGATAAACAACTGAAAGCAACCTTTATTAAGGTAATGAATAACGTATACATTATAACCGTCTGATAAAAACAATTATAAAGTAAACTGTCCGGGGAAGCTAGATAACTATTGTGCGTGACACTGTAAGACTAAGTGAGATCCCGTCATCCCCGAGCTAGCAAGCATCAACATCTACAAACCCTGAGAATCTACTCAGCATTACATGGATCATCACAGTGAAAACAATATTATTAGAAATTGAATCAGAGTTCAAAACAAATAAACCCCCACAAAGATAACCCTTGCCCCCAAAATCCCCATTACGCGACATTACAACCTTGTCAGCCTCAAAACCAAATTTCAATCCAGCTTTGTTTAATAACACACCAGACACGAGGTATCGACATAACGAGGGTACACACAAAACATTGTTTAGAGCAAGTGTTTTTCCTGAGGTGCATTTGACAAATATCTTACCTTTGCCTTTGATCATTGCGAATGAGGAATTATCCATGTAGACACATTCCCTATTAGACACTTCCTCGAACTCAGCAAATAACCCCTTATCAGCGTAGAGGTGTCTAGAGGCACCAATATCCAAGACCCATTCATCAACATTACCTACCAGATTCGCTTCGACAACCACAACAACAATGACATCATCAGTCACAACAACATTAGCTTCATCAGATTTCTTTTGAGTGCATTGGTAGGCTTTGTGACCAGCTTTTCCGCAGACATAGCAAACAAGAGTACACGTTGGTTTCTGAATCTTAGCAACTGGTTTAGTATGTTGACCACCCTTGGTTTTACCCTTTCCCTTGGACTGGCCAACATTGGCCTTACTCTTACCCTTGAACTTCTCAGCATTAGAAGGACCACCAGACTTGACAAGATTAACCTTAACAGCAACAACAACATTCATAGATTCGATAACAGGTTTATCTTTAAGGCGATTATAGTCTCCTCTGTCCTCATGTGTCCTACTAGTTCTTGGAGGGATAAGACTTTTTTCTAATACTTAAGATGCTTTCTATAGTTAGACCAGGGAGAGGGAATTTTTCTACCAAGACATTAGCGAGAAAAACATCACATAATTTCATTTCTTCATTAATAACGTCAGCACAAAGATTCTCATTTATGTGGACATGTTCCATTATTGGTTTACCATCCTCCATAATAAACTATAGCCATTTTCCAACCACATATTTATTTTAACCCGCATCATCCGACTCATATTTTGACTCTAAGGTTCCCCAAATGATTTAATTAGATTTGTTCGGGGCAAATAAATCGAACAGGGTATTAGACATGTGGTTTAACAAATGACATCTAACAGTTTTGTTGTCTTCTTCGATTTTTTTCACAACGTCCTCATTTGACTTGATAACAGAAGCAGTAGGAGGGGTAGTATCAGCAGTAGCAGTACAAACAATAAGTTTAGGGGGTTCGTTAAACAGAACATGGTTTACCTCTAATTGCTCCAAAAACATGAACAGTTTCAGGGTCCAACACATATAATTATTACCATCTAAAGGTTCGAGTTTAGACATCTGAAGAATAATTTTCGACATAACAAACATTGTTACAACAACGAATAGTTTTCAAAATGTTATTTCAGAATGCAGTAACAATGAAAAGGGGAAAGGAATAACCGAAATTTGTAGTGTCGTGGTAAGAGATGCACTAAAACTATTACGGTATGACCGTGGTGGCGATCAGCAAATGACCGGTAGTTCCCAAGGATTTTACACTACTGTAATGAGGCACGCCTACTCGAGAGTGAGAGCATTGGAACAATATTTGAACTTTACCCAGAGAATATTGTAGAAGAGAGAAAGAAAGGAAGTGAGAGGGTTGTGTTTTCCGGGAGGGTGAGTGTTGTTTATATAGCAAGGAGGAGTAGGAAACTTTCCTCACCAATCTCAGACAACACTATTTTCCTCACCAATGTGGGACAACTCTTGTTTCCACACCAATGTGGGACAACTCTTGTTTCCTCATCAATGTGGGACAATACTTGTCTCCTCAGCAATGTGGGACAACACTTGTTTCCTCACCAATGTGGAGCAAATGAAAAAACACTTAACTTAAAAGAATCCCTGTTCCAAATACTTCGTATTTAATTTGACGACTTGTAATAAATAATACTTCCTCCATTCCAATCAATTCTATATATTTACTTTATTCACGTTTGTCAATACCCTTTTCTTTTGTTAATAACTTTAGTTACATATGGATAACAATTATAAAATTTTGATATTCATAATGTATTCGGTAAGACAATTTAAACAAGATCTCACATAATTATCTTTTATGTTATATATTAGAAGTGTCAAAAATTCACTCGACACCCAAAAGTAAAATGTGTAGAAATGATTGGAATGGGGGAGGTACTTCTTCTTGAGACGTTACAAATAATAATATCGCGACTTGTGTATTAGTTCTATGGTTAGATCTTAAAGTAAAGGCAATAAATTCTACAACCGATTCGTCCGATTATATGAACAATCAAATTATTACTTTTACGCTTCTTTACAAATTTATTGCACTTATTTATATTTCATATCGAAGAATCACGAACCAACATCTTTTTGGGGCCCAAATATACGACTATACTTGTAACATCCCGTATTTTCGTAAATTATATTTTAAAGGTTTTAATTTATTTTACGGAAAAAAATAATATTTTAATACATATTGTTAAGTTATTTTTAAATCTTCCGATAAGATCCGTCTTAAGAAACCTTAAGTCCTTAAGATGTAATAACTTGGCATGTCTTCAACTCGATTCAAAAAACCCGTTCACAACAAATAACCCGTTTCATTTAAGGAAAAAGGACTACTTAAAACCCTAAACCCCAGGCTTATGTCGACATTCTTCATTTCTCAAAAACAAATCACTGTTACATTAGTTCTTCATTTCTCCTTCTCTTTTCTTTTTGGGATATATACAATAGTGTAATAATTAAATTTAACATTGAAGAAAAAGTAGCATAATTGACAAAGTGTAGTAATTACTCAATTTATGAGGGCTTTTCTTAAACCGATCCCCTTACTTTTTTTTTTATTTGTGTGGCAAGAATCATGTTCACACACGAACGGTGTGATTGATTTATTCTATAAATTTACAAATTCTTTTAGGGAAAATGTCCTATACTCTTTTTTTTTTTTTTTTTTTTTTTTTTTTTTCTCAGCTGTCACCTTATAAAGTTTCGGAAATTCAACTTCTTGATGGTACTTGGAATACAGACAGAATTGTTGAGTTGGGTCTTTCAGAGATTTTGCCTAACATTAAGGCACAGCCTACTCCTGCTTTGATGGATAATGATACTTTGATATGGAATGGGACTAGTCATGGTAAGTATTCATCAAAGAGTGGTTACAGTTATGCAACCTCCAAATGGTGGTTTACTCACGCATCGGAAAAGGACAAAGCGAGACAGAGAGGTTTAAACAACACCATTACGTGGAAAAAGATTTGGAAGCTTCAGATTTCGATTAAGTGGAAACTTTTTCTGTGGAGAATTATGTCTGATAGCCTTCCCTGTGCTGCTGAAGTTTTTAAGCGTCATGGACATTCGGATGGAACTTGTGTTTACTGTCAAGAGGAAGGCTTATCTGAAACCCTTGATCATCTTCTTCGAGATTGTAGGATGGCATCATCAGTATGGTTCATTTCACCTTTAGCTTTGAGAACACATACTAATAACCATATCCCAATTCAGAATTGGGTATCAAATTGGTTAATCTTCTTTGATCACCAGCAGGATAGCCTTCCTTCCATTTCCTTTTTTATTTCTACGTTATGGGTTATTTGGTGCCTACGCAATGAGAAGCTTTTTAATAATCTGCCTTTCCACGCACCATCGGTCGCTCAAAGGATACAAACTCTGGCTAATGACAACATAAGAACCATTAAGAAGACTGTGGAATTAAGAAATTTAGAGCAAAAACAGTCATCCACAAAGGACAGTATGACAACTTCGGATCTTATCAGAAATCATTTCCCTGTTACGATTGTGGGAGCTAGGCTATGTGGGGAGTCTATTAGACTGAAATGTGACGCCTCATGGAATACTACTGGTAAATCTACTGCAGGTTGGCTTTTTAGGAATGCAGAGGGACTTTGTCTTCGTTGGGATAGAGCCTCCTTTTGGGCTACATCACCCATTCATGCTGAAGCTTATGCACTTCTGCTTGCATGTCGAGATGCAATCCAACATGACTATCGACATATTGATGCATCTTCAGATTGTCTCAACTTAGTCCTTCAGGCCAATGGATGTCAAGAATATGATAAGGACGCAGCTTCTACTATTAGATCTATACTTTCTTTACTTAGTAATTTTCATTGTTTTTCGTTAAGTCACTGTCCTAGGTATCTTAATAGGTCTGCTCATGCTATTGCTAAATCAATAGCATGAGATGGTCCGAATCTACTGTCAAAAAAAAAAAAAAAAAAAAATCTTAAAATCAACTTTCCAAACTCTTCCCAATCCCGAATCAAGGTATGTTATACATTTTCGGAATCCTTGCGAAATTTCCTAGACATCTATCTCTTTCAATTTCGATTTCGTGCAACTTGAAAAGAGGCTGTTTTGGGTAATTTTCGTTTTTAGCTTCTAAAAAACCGTTTTCTTTGTTGTAGGAGAGGATTTAGAGGATCTTGAGGTCGATAGCTTCATTGTTGAAGAGGAGCTAGGAGCTTAAAACGCTCTTGAGGTGACGATAATGAGAAACTCGGCTTTTTTGTTAAAATAGGATGTTTCTTGATATTGATTGTTAAAGTTTCTGAATTTATTGGTTGTTGTGGTTGTTTGGACTTAGAAACATGTTAGGTTTACTCATATATGTTGCTCACATGCTTAGTTTGTTGTTCATATGGTTATATGTTCATTTTCAGATTTTTCATCCTTAAGACGAATACTAAGTATGATCTTAATATGACTTTGTTGTTGAGTTTAATGCTTGCTTTTACATCCTATGTGTGTTATAGATTCTGGGTAGTATTTACTTGTTGCAACTTTGGAGAATTGGTATCGATTTGGTTGAATTTGAAGATCACTGTAAATTGCGAAATTCAGGCTCAGGAACTCTGAGCCGGTCGACCGACCGGAAGCCGGTCGACCGCCTGGGAGTGCTTGGTGGTTTTCTTGCGTGTTTGAGTTGTAGGCTGAATAGGGTGCCCAGCCGGTAGGCCGGCTGCCTGCCGACCGGCTGAGAGCCCTTTTCCTTGTATTTGCGTAAGAGGGAACTTAAGAGAATGGTTCCCAAGCCGGGTGGCCGGCGGACGGTCGACCGGATGGGAGCCCCCTTCCCTTGTTTTTCGTATTTTAAAGTCTGAAGAGGGGAATGAGTTGCCAGACGGTCAGCCGGCTGCCTGCCCCTGACCGGCTCAGAGCCCTGTTTACCTTAAAACGGTTTTATCTTTTGATCGGTTAGTCAATTTTGTTTGAGACTCGTTCCGTGTACCTTGTATGTGTGTTTGAGGTCCCCGGAGGATGGGCGGCACTATATTGGGTTCAGGAATGGAGAGAGGATAGAGACCCCCCGGTCGGGTAACCGAAAGGGAAACCGGCTCTCCCTCAACTTAGTTCCCGGAATCAATTAAGTGTTGTTTAGATGTATAGGAGATTAGAACTAAGGATCTGGGTTCTAGATATGTATGTTGTTGTTTTGATGCGTATCAAGGTATGCCTTAAGCTGGCCTCTGAGCTTGATACGTGAGTTATTTGTCATATATAGGGGTATGCGTTGAGATGTCGCCTTTGAGCCCTATATGTGTATGTTTGTCGTGTCTGGGGTATGCGTTGAGATGTCGCCTCTGAGCCCAGACATTTTTATTTGTGATCGCGTCAGTCTATGCCTTAAGTTGGCCTCTGAGTCTGATGAGTAGAGCAGCTACACAACGGGGTAGCTAGGGTGTTAATGCCTTGCCCGGAGTGCAGATGTTGATGCTAGAACATGCCTTAAGCTGGCCTCTGAGTCTAGTGTCTTGTGATGTAGTAAAGAGACATGCCTTAAGTTGGCCTCTGAGTTCTTTAATTATTGGATGATAGTCCATGCGTTGAGATGTCGCCTCTGAGTCTAGTGTCTTGTTGAGTAGCAGGTATATGCCTTAAGTGGCCTCTGAGTCCTTGCTTGTGAATGTGAATTTGGTATCTAGGTTATACGTTAAGATGTCGCCTCTGAACCTTTATACTTGTTGAATATTTAGTATCTAGGTTATATCTTAAGTTGACCGCTGAACCTTTATACTTGTTGTTTTGCATCTGCTTGCCTAGTTATGGTACAGTGTCAGCTGTGCTGTTGATATTGATAGATATAGTGTATTGATTCTAGAACTGTTCATCCAAGGCATTGGATGACTCTTTGACTAGTTTCGTAAATGGTTTGGACTGAAAGACCCCCCGGCCGGGCAACCGGAAGGGAAATCGGCTCTCCTTCCAAATATTTTCCGAAGTTGGTTGAGAGCCTTGCATAGTATTTGCATGTTGACTTGAGATTCAGATATTGAGATTCATATGCTTCACATGTTATATATGCTGGAGTATGTTGGTTGTTTATGTGTTACGTGTCGTTACAAAAGGTGGCTAGGAGAACTCTAGTCACTCCCCACTGATTGTGGCGTACATGTTTACATGTATGTAGGTACATGACAGGTGCTTGGCAGAGGGTTGCATGGAGCTAGCGAGCGATGATCCGTTAATCATCGATTTGACTTACACTTTCGCGTTAGCTAGACTCTAGACTTTCATTCAGTTTTTGAGTGCCTGTAGGGATGTGCCATCCCAGGCTGTTGGTATATATTTACTTTCAGTACTTAGACAGTTATACTTATCTATGTTTCTGTTTATATCAGTTGTTTTAGTTTCAGTTTTAATTCACCTCGTTTTTATGCATATTAAAGTTTAAATTCCGCGTAAATTTTGGCATGTTGTATGTTTTATTTTTCCGCTGCGACGAGGGGTTTTACAGTTGGTATCAGAGCGTTATCGCTCCCGACGCACTCATGTGACCCCCAACCTTATCTTGACCATATAATTGAATAATGAATGAGAGATGGGGTAGATTTAAGGATTTATATTGTAGTCTATTTGTGATTGTTAATTGCTAAGTTAACACTTGCTTTTCTTTTGAAGGATGGTGAGGAATACAGCTTCTGATAATACGATAATGCAAGCGCTTCTTCAAATGCTTGAGAACCAGAGACATCAAGCTGAGACTGTTCCTCCACCTCCTCTGCCAGGCAATGATGCCAACAGACCCGGTGGCTTTTCTTGGATCGCATCATAGATGTCCAGGAGTCACGCGAAGACCTACGGAGGCGAAGTTGATCCTGTTGCTCTTTCTGAGTGGTTCCGTGAGATGGAAAAGAGTTTCACCATGTATTCAGTAGTCAGAGAGGATAGGGTGCGTCTAGCCACTCACTTTTTGACTTTGGAGGCTGATAGATGGTGGACTTTGACTGGTCTGACTTTCGTTCTGGATCCACTTTTTGACTGGGAAGCTTTTAAGGAGAAGATTGAGACTAGATTCTATCCTAAGGAGCTTCGATCACAGAGACTTAAGGAGTTCATGGACTTGAAGCAGGGAAATATGTCCGTACAGGAGTTCACCGACAAATTCAACCAGCTTGCACATTTTGCTTCGAGATTTGTGAGGGATGAGGCTGAGAGAGTTTACTTCTATCGAGGGAAGTTGGGGCCTCGCATCGAGAGTATGGTCCGCCGAGACTCGACTTCTTTCGTTGAGGTTTATGATGATGCTATTTAGGCTGAGAGTTCCATTCGAGCTATAGATGCTGAGACCCGAGCTGCTGCTACTAGTGTGTCTCCACACCAGAGGTCTATCTACCAGGGGAAGAGACCGTTTGTTCCATCTACTTCTGCACCTTCTTCTCAGAAGAAGCGATTTGAGAGGTTCTCTGCACCAGTCGCTAAGACCATTGTTCACACAGATACTGATTCTAGTGTTTGCTACCGTTGTGGTAAACCACCTCACCCGGGTTTTGACTGTTTCAAGAATGCCTACAAGTGTTACACTTGTAATGGATTTGGGCATAGGTCTTATGAGTCACTACTACAAAAAAGGCCTAAGACATCAAAGAAAAGACACCTGTTTTTTTTCTAACAGATTTCTTAACGTAAGACACCGGTTATTAAAAATAACTAGTTTCTAATGTTTACTTAAGAAACTGTCCTTCAAAATCCGGTTTCCTATATTAAGTTTCCAATTAATTAATTATAATTTAATAACTAAGAAACCTGTGCTCGAGAATCCGATATCTTATAATTAGTTTCCAATATATATTTAATAACTAACTAATAATAATAATAAATTAATGTTAAATAATTCCTTAATTAACACCCTTATACTCCGTATTATATTATTTCCACCGCCAGCGAGCTATCGAGTTAACGTATTATACTAAGCTACTAATTACCTATTATAATAATTCCTTATAATTAATTAATACCCATATACAAACCTCTGCTTTCTTCATCAAATTATACGCAGTAATTAATAACTATAAACCCTGGCCTACCATCTTCAACCTTAATTCCGTACGTCTGTGCTGCAAATTCTTCGCGCGAAACACTTTACGAATCCTCGATTAACTGCTTTCCATTCTTCAAGGTCACGGTTGTATCTGCTGATTGCTTTCAATTCAATAGGAATCACAACTAATCGCCTCTACTTGCTCTAGGTTTGTGTTCCTGCTCAAATCTCATAATTAATCGCCTCTGCTTTCCATAATTGCAATAAATGAATTGGGTTTCGTATATTTTTTTGTTACTGTTTGATTGAAATTGCTTGGATAAATGAATATTTTTGTTCTTCTCTTTGTTGACAATTTTTCCCCAATTCAATTGGAATTCAACTGATTTTACCCACTTTTTTGCCCTTGAATTTCATCTTTTGATCATAATATTTGGTGGGTCATAGGTAATTTTGTTTATATGTTGAAATTTGAAGTGGGTTTTTGCTAATTTTGCAATATCGTTTTGTTTTGTATTGTTTTGAGCAGTCAATATTTTGGTAGAAGTTGTAATAATTGATTGTGGAATTGACTCAAAGTTAGTTGCTTGATGTATTTTAGTTGGAAATTTTGGAATTTTGGATGGAAATGATGATTTATAATAGTAGAATTGACTTAAAGTTAGCTGCTTTGACATTATTTAGTTGGAAATTTTGGAACTTTGGATGAAATTATGGGTGTTTGATGACCTGGGTATCTAGTTTACTTCAACTTGATTGCTTTTGCTGTCGAAAATTTGTTGTTTTTTTGCTGTAATTGTGGTGCGCCATTAATTTTGGGGGTGGGTTAGGTTTTCATACAAGCCTTTGTTTGATAAATTTTGGTGCTATGTAAACTTGGATGGGGTTAGTAGTATAGACTGTAATTATGCTAAGGGTCCCGTCTATAATTCGTTGCATTTTTTGTCGAAAATAAGGAAAATTCATGATAAAAAGAGATACGGAGTAGTAACTATCATGCACCCATTTTGATAACTAGATTGTGATGCCCGAACATTAGTTGTTGGTGTTTTCTTTGATGACAAATTCGCATTTCTGGACTTAGAAGTCTGGGCTGGGGAACAAAGTGACTTATAGGATAAAATTGGGCGACGGGAATGAGAGCAAGTATAGCTGATTATATTGCCCAGAAGTGAAGGATGTAACAGTATGTCAAGCCCATGCAACTAGGGTATATTCTAATGGCGGTCTTCCCCGACGTTATTATTAGGGGTGAGGGAATAAGCACAATACCAATGGTTTTTAGTAGCCTTGAATTGGGGGTATAATGGTTGATATCATAAAGTAGCATACTTCTTACCTAAGAGTTGAGTGCGCATTTCTGTAAATAAGCTATTGGTCGCTTCTTGCTCATCACACTTTCCAGGCTTTTCTACTCTCATGAGTGAGTGAGTCTAGATTGGTCGAGATTATGCTTAGGTTTACTCGTGTAGTTACTCGGTGTATGTCCATCTTGTCAAATCGTGTTTTGTTCCGTAGCAGTAGAGGTGGGTTGATTTCGTGATGATTATGGTTAATAAGTCCGGAAATTTGCTGGTTGTGCTCATTTTGAGTTCATAACTTCACTGTTATTTGTAGCATGTAATGTTACTCGCCATTTATGTTGAAACCATTGTGGTACGTCTCAGCATCCTTGTACCTATTACTGCCTCTGCCATTCACCTTTGTACTGTCAGAACTATACTGCACTTCTGCAAAAAAAAAGGAACAATAGCTCCTTCAAAACTCTACTGAATCCACTCCCAGTAACATTCCTCTTGCGACTTACAGCTGCTGCCAGACAACTTTCTGCCTCATCCCAGCAACAGAAGCCTTACCCACCCCACATTCAGTAGCTTCAGAACTACCTGCTACTCTGCATCGCTTCCATTTACAGCCAGAAGCTCAACTGCCAGTAACATTTGTTTGGGATTTAGTTGGTCATTCATATTTCTATGTGTGATAATTTTGATGTTCATTATATTATTGTCTAATATTCAGTATAAAAGATTTTAGTTATTCCTCTTCCTTTTTGTTCTTACCCCTTTTGTTTTATCTTTTATGTAAGCTTGTTGATAAGCAACCAACAAATGACGGTGTCTCACACTCGCCATTATCACAAACTTCAGCCACGAAAACATACGACAAGAATGATAAATTATGTGTCAAAGTGACCTCTAATTTGTGCAAAGCTTTGAAGAAAGAAGCTATGATGTTGAAAAAAAGACACGACAACATCATAATATCTATCCCGGATGACGTGTTTTATCACGGGCATGAAGTTAGGCATGATTATGAAGACCTGTTCGATAAGTGCTATCAAAAAGAGATTGGGTCTCCTCACATGTTGATTTTCATGAAGTACATGCTTAGTAAATAATTTTTTCGTATGTCAGTAAGATACTTGTACGTCTAAATGGTTATTTGACTTAATTTTTTTAATGAATTTTTTTATATGCAAGATACTTGAGTGAATCATGTAAGAAGGATGGTATATCTGGAATGTATGGATTTTGTGACTCCAATTATACCTCACCTTTGAATCCAACATTAGAACAAGATGGATCAGACTATTTATGCCGAGGATTCGGATGTAATGGAGGCAAGAATATCAATCAACTATTTTTTGCACCTTTCCATGAAAAGTAAGTCTGTAAGTATAATTACTAATAGCATAATATGTATGTATATCTTATGTGCTGACATTAATTAGTAAGTTTGATATAGTCGACATAGGATGCTTGCTGCCATAAGTCCGTGGAATGGCACAGTTTTCTGGCTTGATCCCGCCGGCGTTAATAATATTAGTGAATTCGCACAAAGGATCATAAATGAGTATGCGTCTTATTAATTATATTATTGTTTATTTCTTTATACATCCTAATTATCATTTTATGTATCTAATTATTTGGTGAAAATTTTTAGGGGTATCATAAAATTTAGTATTCTTCATCGAAAAGACGTCAAGAAAATAAAACAGAACCCGGAACTAAGGTGGAAGAAAATAAAGGTATGTACGACAATTGTAATTTTCACTGTCGCCCAACTTCTTTCATGCATCATGAAGAAAGCAAGTGTTGATATATTTAAATGCAATGGTATTTTATTTCAAATTTTAATTAAATTATTAGACTTGATTAATTCGACTTTCATTATAATAATGTCCTCTCCAAGCCCAAGGCACGAAGGATTGTGGATATCATGTATGTCGCTACATAATTGAGATTATCGAAACTAGACGACTAATTGTTCCTGACCAGGTAACCTTCGTTCGGTCTCCCACCTTATGTTATGTTTACGGTTCCTTTGCTTGATATAGATCAATATCATAAGGATATAGAGCCGGTTGAAATTGCTTAGTCTGGATTACTTGCACTGAAATTAGTCTTAGGTGATCATTAGTCTCAAGTGCACACCCACAATTATAACAATCATCAGGAACAACCAAAAGAGAAAAGAGAGGGGATTTTTTTGATTGCATTCTCTGCCGCACTAGAAGCAGGTAGTTGCGTGTGATCTACATCAATGAATGAGAATTATCTAACTGCTAAATTGCTTGCATTTTTATTAGAGCATTATAGAGTATATCAACTTTTTTCTGTTTATTTGGATTCTGTAATACTTGTTAATTTGTACTGTAGTATTTATTTGGATTCCGTAATACATCGTCATCTTCGTATGTGTATGTGTGTACATAATCAATTTACACACACTAATATTATTTGACATTGATTTGTACTTTTGTATTTGCTTGGAACTCCTAGCACTTATTCACAAGAGTCAATTGACGAGTTAAAAGATATATGGGCGGAATATTTCTTCGGCCAAATTGAAGATGACGAAGAAGAGGAAAGCGATGATATTGACAAGATGTATGCTCGTCAAGCGTGAATGGATTATATTAGTTGTCGAATTTGTTAAACTTATTAGTTTATTAGCAGGTAGCTACTGTGCTTTTGTCCAACTTTCTTAGTTGAAAAATACGAACTATGTTGCGATTATTTCTTTATTATTGGTGGAAACAATTGTTGTTTTGGTCAGAAGATTTGATATATATTGAATTTTTAACAACTCAGCTTATTTTGATTTTGAATAAAAAGAATGATTATGAGGTGCAGCTGTATGTATTTCGTATGTATTTCCATAAATGTAATAGGTACGTAGTAGCGGGTGCTGTATGTAGTCGTATTTAAAAAAAAGACCGGTCAAAAACGCCAAAAGCAAAGACACCGGGTGTAGATGAGAGTGGTGTCATAGATATATGCCAAAGTCACCGGGTGTAGATGAGAGTGGTGTCATAGATATATGCCAAAGACACCGGGTGTAGATGAGAGTGGTGTCATAGATATATGCCAAAGACACCGGACATAATTGATAACAGGTATAAGTCAAAGACACCAGTTATTAATAAAATCAAGTCTCTTTAATTGTTAGATAAGACACCAGTTCCCCCAACAGGTTTCTTAACCAAAGACACATATGACCTAGACACCTGTTATAAAAATGTGTCTAAGGCCTTTTTCAAAAGGTTTCTTTGGCCTTTTTTGTAGTAGTGAGTGTCCTGAGAGGAACACCGTACTTGGCAAGGCTGCCATTGCTGCTGCAGCTACTAGAGGAGGTAAGGCGAAGGGGAAGATCTTTGTTATGACCAGAGCAAAGGCTGAGGCTCATCCTGACATCGTTGCTGGTATCTTTCCTGTTCTTGGCACTGAGTGCCTGATTTTATTTGATACTGGTGCTTCTCTATCGTTCATATCGACCCAGTTTGCCGACAGACTAGCTCTGGAGTCTTCTATTGTTGAGGAGACTTCTATCTCATTGCCTGCGGAAGACGTTTTCTCCTGCTCTTCTTCCCATAGGGATGTTCCGATTAATATTGGTCGTGCCACATTTCCAGCGGATTTACTGAGATTTCCTCTCGAGGAATTTGACATTATCCTCGGTATGGATTGGTTGTCGCGATACCATGCTCGCTTCGAGTGTCGCGACCAGAAAATCTGCTTGAGGAGTTCTTCAGGAGTTCGTGTTTCCTATAGGGGAACTCTCCCTAAAAAGGGTGTTCGTGGCATCTCATCGATGAAAGCTTCTCATCTTCTAAGGAAGGGTTGTCAAGCCTTCCTGTGTGTTGTTTCAGCTGCAAAGCCATCGCTAACGAAGCTTGAGGATGTAGCTATTGTTCTTGAGTTTCCAGACGTCCTTCCAGAGGAGTTGTCGGGCATACCTCCTGAGAGGGATGTCGAGTTTACCATTGAGCTTGTTCCAGGTACCAGACCTATATCTAAGGCTCCCTACCGTATGGCTCCACCTGAGTTGAAAGAGTTGAAGCAGCAATTAAAGGAGATGATCGAGAAAGGATTTATTAGACCGAGTGCCTCTCCTTGGGGTGCTCGAGTGCTTTTTGTCAAGAAGAAAGATGGTTCCATGAGACTTTGCATTTACTACAGGGAATTGAACAGAGTTATGGTGAAGAACTGATATCCTTTACCTAGGCTCGATGACTTGTTTGATCAGCTTAGAGGTGCTTCCAGATTTTCGAAGATTGACCTTCGTTCCGGTTATCATCAAATTCCAGTTAGAGAGGCTGACATTTCGAAGACTGCTTTCCGTACCAGATATGGGCACTTTGAGTTTGTTGTCATGCCTTTTGGTTTGACGAATGCTCCTGCTATCTTCATGGATCAGATGAACATGACGTTCAGTGAGTTTCTAGACACTTGTGTTGTGGTGTTTATTGATGATATCCTCATTTATTCGAAGACTGATGCTGAGCATGCCGAACATCTTCGTTTGATACTTGGGATTCTGCGCCGACAGAAGTGGTTTGCGAAGTTTTCTAAGTGTGAGTTTTGGTTATCTAAGGTTGCATTTCTTGGACATGTGATATCTAGTGAGGGAGTTATGGTTGATCCCGCTAAGATTGAGGCTGTTATTGATTGGGCGAGTCCCAAAGATGTGGGAGAGATTCGTAGTTTCCTCGGTTTGGCTAGATATTATCGTCGGTTTGTTGAGGATTTTTCGAGATTGGCTCGTCCGATGACACAATTACTGAAGAAAGAAGCCAAGTTTGTTTGGACAGATAAGTGTGAGAGCTCATTTCAGGAATTGAAGACTAGATTAACTTCTGCTCCAGTGCTTACTTTGCCAGAGATTGGTGTTGATTTCGATGTCTACCGTGATGCTTCTATGCTAGGGCTTGGTTGTGTGTTGATGCAGAGTGGTAAGGTAATTGCTTAATCTTTCAGACAGCTGCGAGTTCACGAGGTGAACTATCCCACGCATGATCTTGAGTTGGCTGCGGTTGTTCATGCCTTGAAGATGTGGCGTCATTACTAAATTGGTTCTCATTGTCGCATTTTCTCGGATCACAAGAGTTTGAAGTACATTTTCACACAGAAGGACCTTAATATGCGACAGCGTCGTTGGTTGGAATTGGTTAAGGACTATGATATTGAGTTGATGTATCATGAGGGTAAGGCCAATGTTGTTGCTGATGCGCTTAGCCGCAAGACTTCTCATTCGCTGAGTGCTATGCGTGTATTGCCAGAGGAGCTTTGTTCTGAGTTCAAGAAGTTGAGATTAGAGATGGTTGGTAGCGGATTTGATTGGTTATCTGCTATGACTGCTGAGCCGACATTGTATTGGGAGATTCGCTAGGGTTTGCCTACAGATGCTGCTTTCCAGAAGTTCAAGGCCAAGATTGCTAGTGGTGAGGCTCAGGATTTTGTGATTGGTTCTGATGGTTTTCTTCGGTTCTGAGGCCGGATGTATGTTCCAGATGTAACTGATTTGAGGAAGAGAGTATTGGATGAGGCTCATTTGACTCCATATTCTGTTCATCCGGGTGGCGAGAAGATGCATTAGGACCTTAGACTTCTATTTTGGTGGCCAGGGATGAAGAAGAACATTTTGGACTATGTGAGTAGGTGTCTAACTTGTCAGCAAGTCAAGATTGAGCACAAGAGACCTGGTGGTTTGTTACAGCCTCTCCATGTTCCTCAGTGGAAATAGGAGTGTATTTCGATGGATTTCGTGACTGCGTTGTCTAAGATAGCTGGAGGCAAGGATGTTATTTGGGTGGTGGTTGATAGAGTGATCAAGTGTGCCAGATTTGTACCTATTCGTGAGACTTGGGATATGGACCGCCTAGCCAGGGCCTACATTACAGAGATCGTCAGTTACCATGGCGTCCCGAGAGAGATTGTTTCTGATCGAGATCCGCGTTTCTGTTCCAGATTTTGGAAGGCTCTATAGGAGGCTATGGGTAGCCGTTACTGATGAGTACAGCATTTCATGCTGCGACTGATGGACAGTCTGAGAGGACGATTCAGGCTTTAGAGGACTTGCTTCGTGCTTGTGCACTTGACTTCTAGAGTTCGTGGGAACAGTGTCTTCCGTTAGTTGAGTTTTCGTACAACAACAGTTTTCACTCGTCTATTGGTATGGCTCCGTATGAGGCGCTCTATGGTATGAAGTGTCGTAGCCCGATCTGTTCGGATCAGTCGAGCGACGTGCATGATTTAGGACCTGACCAGTTGGCTGCGACTATTGATCACGTTTAGCTTATCAGAGGTAGGATGAAGGCCGCCCAGGAATGGCAGAAATCCTATGCAGATGTCCGTCGAAGACCTCTCGAGTTTGAGGTGGGTGACAGAGTTTTCCTTCGAGTTTCTCCGATG
This sequence comes from Silene conica, assembly GCA_029255685.2. Taxonomy (NCBI): domain Eukaryota; kingdom Viridiplantae; phylum Streptophyta; class Magnoliopsida; order Caryophyllales; family Caryophyllaceae; genus Silene; species Silene conica. The sequence goes on along the minus strand of CM055316.2, from coordinate 9,180,969 downwards.
AAGGGCGTCAAGAGATTTGTTGTCAAGGGCAAGCTGAGTCCTAAGTATATTGGGTCGTTCGAGATCTTGAAGAGGATTGGTGCTGCTGCTTACAGATTGGACTTGCCTCCTAGTTTGGGCAAGGTTCATAGTGTTTTTCATGTTTCACAGCTCCGCAAGTACGTCAGTGACCCTAGTCACGTGCTTCAGAGAGAGATCGTTAACCTAGAGCCGAGTCTTGCTTTCGAGGAGCGTCCCGTGAAGATTTTGGATCGTCAGGACCGGAAGCTGAGGAGCAAGGTGGTGCCCCTAGTGAAGATCCTATGGCGTTGTGGCGACGTTAAGGAGCAGACTTGGGAGACAGAGGCTTCGATGCGTGCTGCGCATCCTTCTCTTTTCGATTGAGGTATAGTTACTTAGAATTTATCTTCGTTCTAGTTTCGAGGACGAAACTTTTTGAAAGTTGGGGTGATTGTAACATCCCGTATTTTCGTAAATTATATTTTATAGGTTTTAATTTATTTTACGGAATAAAATAATATTTTAATACATATTGTTAAGTTATTTTTAAATCTTCCGATAAGATCCGTCTTAAGAAACCTTAAGTCCTTAAGATGTAATAACTTGGCATGTCTTCAACCGAATTCATAAAACCCGGTCACAACAAATAACCCGTTTCATTTAAGGAAAAAGGACTACTTAAAACCCTAAACCCAAGGCTTATGTCGACATTCTTCATTTCTCAAAAACAAATCACTGTTACATTAGTTCTTCATTTCTCCTTCTCTTTTCAATCTTAAGATCAACTTTTCAAGCGCTTCCCAATCCCGAATCAAGGTATGTTATACATTTTCGGAATCCTTGTGAAATTTCCTAGACATCTATCTCTTTCAATTTCGATTTCGTGCAACTTGAAAAGAGACTGTTTTGGGTAATTTCCGTTTTTAGCTTCTAAAAAACCGTTTTCTTTGTTGTAGGAGAGGATTTAGAGGATCTTGAGGTCGATAGCTTCATTGTTGAAGAGGAGCTAGGAGCTTAAAACGCTTTTGAGGTGACGATAATGAGAAACTCGGCCTTTTTGTTAAAATAGCATGTTTCTTGATATTGATTTTTAAAGTTTCTGAATTTATTGGTTGTTGTGGTTGTTTCGACTTAGAAACATGTTAGGTTTTACTTATATATGTTGCTCACATGCTTAGTTTGTTGTTCATATGGTTATATGTTCATTTTCAGATTTTTCATCCTTAAGACGAATACTAAGTATGATCTTAATATGACTTTGTTGTTGAGTTTAATGCTTGCATTTACATCCTATGTGTGTTATAAATGCTGGGTAGTATTTACTTGTTGCAACTTTGGAGAATTGGTATCGATTTGGTTGAATTTGAAGATCACTGTAAATTGCGAAATTCAGGCTCAGGAACTCTGAGCCGATCGACCGACCGGCAGCCGGTCGACCAGCTGGGAGTGCTTGGTGGTTTTCTTGCGTGTTTGAGTTTTAGGCTGAATAGGGTGCCCAGCCGGTAGGCCGGCTGCCTGTCGACCGGCTGAGAGCCCTTTTCCTTGTATTTGCGTAAGAGGGAACTTAAGAGAATGGTTCCCAAGCCGGGTGGCCGGCGGACGGTCGACCGGCTGGGAGCCCGCTTCCCTTGTTTTTCGTATTTTAAAGTCTGAAGAGGGGAATGAGTTGCCAGACGGTCAGCCGACTGCCTGGCCCTGACCGGCTCAGAGCCCTGTTTACCTTAAAACGGTTTTATCTTTTGATCGATTAGTCAGTTTTGTTTGAGACTCGTTCCGTGTACCTAGTATGTGTGTTTGAGGTCCCCGGAGGATGGGCGACACTATATTGGGTTCGGGAATGCATAGAGGAGAGAGACCCCCCGGTCGGGTAACCGAAAGGGAAACCGGCTCTCCCTCAACTTAGTTCCCGGAATCAATTAAGTGTTGTTTAGAAGTATAGGAGATTAGAACTAAGGATCTGGGTTCTAGATATGTATGTTGTTGTTTTGATACGTATCAAGGTATGCCTTAAGCTGGCCTTTGAGCTTGATACGTGAGTTATCTGTCATATATAGGGGTAAGCGTTGAGATGTCGCCTCTGAGCCCTATATGTGTATGTTTGTCGTGTCTGGGGTATGCGTTGAGATGTCGCCTCTGAGCCCAGACATTTTTATTTGTGATCGCGTCAGTCTATGCCTTAAGTTGGCTTCTGAGTCTGATGAGTAGAGCAGCTGCACAACGGGGTAGCTAGGGTGTTAATGCCTTGCCCGGAGTGCAGATGTTGATGCTAGAACATGCCTTAAGCTGGCCTCTGAGTCTAGTGTCTTGTGATGTAGTAAAGGGACATGCCTTAAGTTGGCCTCTGAGTTCTTTACTTATTGGATGCTAGTCCATGCGTTGAGATGTCGCCTCTAAGTCTAGTGTCTTGTTGAGTAGCAGGTCTATGCCTTAAGTTGGCCTCTGAGTCCTTGCTTGTGAATGTGAATTTGGTATCTAGGTTATGCGTTAAGATGTCGCCTCTGAACCTTTATACTTGTTGAATATTTAGTATCTAGGTTATGTCTAAAGTTGACCGCTGAACCTTTATACTTGCTGTTTTGCATCTGCTTGCCTAGTTATGGTACAGTGTCAGTTGTGCTGTTGATATTGATGGATATAGTGTATTGATTCTAAAACTGTTCATCCAAGGCACTTGATGACTCTTTGGCTAGTTTCGTAAATGGTTTGGACTGAAAGACCCCCCGGTCGGGCAACCGGAAGGGAAACCGGCTCTCCTTCTAAATATTTTCCGAAGTTGGTTGAGAGCCCTGTATAGTATTTTCATGTTGACTTGAGATTCAGATATTGAGATTCATATGCTTCACATATTATATATGCTAGAGTATGTTGGTTGTTTTTGTGTTACGTGTCGTTACAAAAGGTGGCTAGGAGAACTCTAGTCACTCTCCCACTGATTGTGGCGTACATGTTTACATGTATGTAGGTACATGACAGGTGGTTGGCAGAGGGTTGCATGGAGCTAGCGAGCGATGATCCGTTAATCATCGATTTGACTTACACTTTCGCGTTAGCTAGACTCTAGACTTTCATTCAGTTTTTGAGTGCCTGTAGGGATGTGCTATCCCAGGCTGTTTGTATATAATTACTTTCAGTACTTAGACAGTTATACTTATCTATGTTTTTGTTTATATCACTTGTTTCAGTTTCAGTTTTAATTCACCTTGTTTTTATGCATGTTAAAGTTTAAATTCCGCGTAAATTTTGACATGTTGTATGTTTTTTTTTTCCCGCTGCGACGAGAGGTTTTACAATACTAGCAAACTTTTAGGGAGTTATAACTCTTATTTAATTGTATATATCATACAAGTGGTAAGTTGTGTGTTCGAGCAACATTATTATTGGGTTTGATAAATATTGGATTAATTTTAGTTTAAACAATTAAAATAACGGATTATAGATGATAAATTTTAATAAATTTTTTGACAAGCATATTATAATTAGCAGGATTAATATGAGTGTCTGGTAACTAGCAGACTGCGATTAGTAAATTGTTAGTTTTGTAAAATGTAGTAAAATTTTCTAATTTAGAATATCTTAACCAATATGTTGGGGGGTATGAAGCATATTGTAAAGCAATATATTGACCCCAAATATGTTGTTTTTATATTGTTTATCAAACTAATAGTGTAATATACTATTAGTATTAATTACTACATTAGCCGCATGGCTCATTCATGTAATAGCTTTGTTGGGCTAAAAAACCCTATTAGTTGTATGTTATTATTTATATGGATGTTATGAGAAATAATAAAGCAAGAGGTTATTATCATATTGTGTTTAACACAATTACTAAAATTAACATATTCACTTTTCAAACATGTTAAAACCCTTAAATATGCTAAAAATTAGTTAATATGTCGTTTACCAAACACTCCTTATATGTAGCTCTAGAGAATTGTTGTTTAGTTTATTTTTATTTTACCATCTTTTGTAATCGATTAAAACATCATATTAGTTACCTTTTTTATTTGTTATTCGATGCTATGCAATATATATTAATTTAACCGGTTGTGAGAGGGTAAAATTAAAAAAAGGTAGGAGGAAGAAGGGGGAAGATACACGATTTTTTTGCAATGTAAAGAGAGATAACTGTGATTTTGATGCCTATATGGTTTGAATTCAAGTTACAAATACCACATTTCATAACTTTACCGATTACTAAGTAAGCTGACATCTATAACTAATGTTTTACAAATTGAAAATTTTAAGTTGCTTATAAATTTTTGGGATGCTACTCAAAAGCTTTAATTTGCCTTCCAAATAATTTATAATATTGTGAATACATACGAACAATAAATATAAAAAAATCCATAGCTAAAGCAAAGCTCTTTAACCTAAGAGGATAAAGTATACTGGTTGAAAATTGAGTGAAATTTTTAACGCCTTTTAATTTTTAAATCTGACATCTTTAAAACGAGTGGTTAATTTGTTGTACATCATTTGCAGACCTTTATACATATTCGAGAGTTCACCTATTTCATAAAAATAATAATTACGAAATCCCTCGTCATTAAAAAATAAAAAGAGGGAGCAAAGGTCTCAAACTCTCGATGTTATACGTTTAAAGACGACTTTGGACGTTCATGAGACAAGGTTGATTAGATCGAAGGTGATAGAGGCAACCATTCCGAGCAACCATGTATGGCCCTTGTGCCATGTGGACATGACACCTAATGGACAACATTAAAGATGCACACGTGTTATTCACATGAATATAGGTCCATAAACTATTTCGTCAAATCGTTAATAATTGTTAGATTATCACTATTTAGAGACAGAGATCATTTTTGAATATTTTTGCACAAATGTATCCAGTTCACAATTTGTACTTGAAAGCAAAACATGCCCCGCAAAAAGAGCACTATCTTAATAATTCTTAAACATATCGATCTTCATGACTACTTAATTTGATGGTGACAATGCTTCACACAAATATCTCTAAATTATTACTTCCTCCATTCCATTTAATTTTAAACATTATTTAATAGGCATAGCCACTATGCCAATCAATATGGATAAAATTTGCACACACAAAATATATGTGGATAAAATACATTATTCATCCTTTCATCCAAGTTCCTTTTTATAATTATTTCCCTTTTATAATTATTTTGATTCTAAAAATAATAATAAAAAAATAATCACTTACAACTTTTTAAACTTTCTTTACAAAAGTTAAAAATCTATATACATATAGGGGCAAGATTCCGTCCGAACTGAGTTATGTTCATGGGTTACGATATGAACAATACGACCTATGCTAGATACATTTGTTAATAAGTCCATATACATTTGTTAATAAGTGCATATTCATTTGTCTCTAGAGGTATTAGCAAATGTATCTAATATCGAATCACCATCTATCACTGATTGTGATATATCAGATTATGATGATTATTGTTCTTGTGATGTGACCGTCTTATTTGTCAGATTCTGATGCTTGTTTATATTACCTGTGATGATCCATGTTATGGTGAGTAGATTTTCAGGTACGACGTGGTTGTTGAGTTGATGCTTGCTTGGGAGGATGTGTCATTTCACAGTTAGTATAGCATCATAGCTATTCATTCTTAGCTTCCGCTGTACTTTTCCGTGTGAGTATATCGAGACTTGTAAACGTTATAACTATTTCCTTATAAGAATGTTACTTTATCGTTACCTTCGTATTATTCCTCAGGAAACTGAGATTGTAGCATTTTTATAGTCTGATGGTCCTTTCTAGAGGTCTTGGATTATAATGGTGTTACAAATACATAGCCCGCTTACGTTTGATTTATTATTTTGCCACCCAAGGTGCAATTTAGGCAAACTGTACATGTGAACTATTTCAGAGAGAGAGAGAGAATACTATGCAGACACATAATTTGGATTTATTCTAGTAATGGGATTAAAAAAATTCCGGTTTATGGAGTTTCTAGAAGGTGGATAAAGGATGCATTGAGGGGAACTGGCGATAGTTGTATCAGGGAGGTAGTAAATGACATGGATATAATCGACGATAAACAACTTAAGACGACAAAATTGTGGTCTGAAGTTCACAGCACTATCGGTGCTTGGTGACACGGATACATAAGATGTTGACAGCCTTACGAAATCAATATGAAAATTTAGGGAAAATTTAATAACGTCGGGTGAGAAGGTGAATAAAAAAAGGGGAAATTGAAAAATTACTTGTTTATTAGGCAAGTAATGAGATTTCTATATTACGACCTAAATTTACCAAAAACAAGGGGACTGGCAAAAGGATTTTGTCTAACAGGCGAATGCCATTGCGATTACATGTAAGTCAAAATCAATGTGTAATAATTGCAAGCAAATGAGAAATGACACACCACGACAAAAAAAACTGTCCTAATCTATTTGTAGAGCGTCCACCGCCATTCTCAAATGAGTCCGAAGAAAAGGAAGAGGAAAAGTATAATATTTTATATAACTATTTAATTTTTTTGAAATATCGTACATTTTTGGTATTGTAAAACTATAGTTTAACATTTCATGTTATGTATCTTAAATTTCACTTGAAGTTAAACTTATGATTTGAATATTTCATATCGGTGTTGGAGTTCCATATGTCCAGGCTTAAAGTTTCACATTTCAGGTTTAAAGTTTCACATATACAGGACTAAGGTTTAAAAATTTAGGCTTAAAGTCTTACAAGTTGTTCCGACTTAAAATTTCAAAGTTTAGGATTAAAGTATAAAATTTCGGGTCTAAAGTTTCAAATTTGAGCCTTAATGTTTTACATATTTAGGACATTAAAGTTTTACAAGTGCAGACTTAGAGTTCCAAAGTTTAGGATTAAAGTTTCAAATTTCATGCTTAAAATTTCGAAATTTAAGACTTAATAAGATTCCAAACTTAAGGACTAAGGTTTCACAAGGTCATCCTAAAAGTTTCAATTTTTGGGCTTAAAGTTTCAACTTTCGTGTTTAAAGTTTCACATCTCAGGCTTAAAGTTTCACATATTGATGCGGGTATTTGCCGTCACTTCTCACAACCAAAAACAATTTGTAAAACCCATTTAGAAAGTAGAATTTAATCGGAGTCGAACGCGAAGATGGAGTGGATGTATGCGCAGTTCGCTCGAGTCAAAGTCTAGTTAAAATAATGTAAGTTGATGATGATTATTAAACTAAGCAAGCAATGAAAATCAAAGCAACGAAAATAGACCAGGATGTAAAATATATGATTAAAGATTAGGGTGTTTGTGTTCCCGTAAGTAAGGATACTAAGTCTAGGGTAACCAACGGTATGGGTATAAGAGAAAGTCGAGAATTGAAGACAAATGTCTCAGCCTACCACAAACAAGAACACTAAACCGTCGTCAAGCATTCAAATTCTCCACAAAGATGACAACAAACATCATTACAAACTTTCGTTCACAAAGACATCAACAATTCAATGGAGAAAGGCACAAACTTTCGTTCACACAATCACAAATACCTTCTATGCATGCTTATCAAGACTTACCCTTTTTACCATAAACCAAATGTAAATAACCAACAAACATAGATAAACCTTACTTAAGTTCCCCCTAAACCCTAGATTAGAACTACTCATACATAGTTATTAAAGAGAAAATGTAAACAAGTGTGTAAATGCTGACAAACATGATGAACAATTTGTAATGTAAAGAAACAACACAAAGAAATATTGGAAATGTAAACAAATGAACTAACAAAACAAAAGAGAGAAGGATTATACCAATACTATGAAGAAAGATTGGAACTTGGATTGAAAATAAAGAAATTCTTCAATATCTTCAATTACAACGCAAAAACCAAATGTAAACTAATGAATGAAAACTATGAAAGATTCTAACTTGAGAAGAAAGATTAACTACAATTTTAAGTAATTAATTAGGGTTTCTAAAATTCTAGTTTAGGTCTGCGTCTATTACAAAAATTCTAAGGCGGATATATATAGGTCTTTAAAATAGGCTGAGAAACGAGCCCATGTAGGCGCAGCCGATGGGCCGGCAGCTAGTGCACCACTGGCTGGGAGATCAAACTTCAAGTTCTGAAATATATGAAACCTTCAAATGTCATCAGGTGCCTCTGGCTGGTGGGCCGGCTACCGGTGCTCCACCGATTGGGAGCCACAAATGTAAGTTCTGCCCAAATTCTAGATATTAAATCATGAGAAATTGGCTAACTATTTGAAGGGTGTTCCCCCAGCCGGGTAGTCGGCTGCCGGGGTACCGGCTGGGATTCCATCTCCTCGTTTCTCCTCTTTTTTCCTTTCTTCTCTTCCTCTAACTTATGCTCAGGGGTGGTGCACTACCCGATTCTCCACCTACTAGGAGCATCAAGTTCAAAATCTGCCCAAAATCTGCTCGTTATATCGTAAAAAAAAGCCTATGTATGGGAAAATGCTTCACCACCTGGGTAGTCGGTTGTCGGGCTACCGGTTGGGAGGACTTGTTCATCATTTCTTCCTTTTGAGCTTCAAACCGCTTCAAATGCTCCCGTTTCTTCATTCCCGCCTCAAATCCTACAAGAGGAATGACAAATACGTAGAATAGGGGTATTGGACGATAAAAGCAAGTAAATGCACGTAAAACGGTGCCGAAGCGGGATTAATAACGTAGGAAAAAGAGAGAAAAACATGACAAAATTGATGCTCAGCAGAATTCCCCACACTTAAATCTTACTCGTCCCAGAGTAAGGGACCAAAAATTAATACCCTTATTAAAACCAAAAATATCTAAGCTAATAAAATCCTAATCCGGTTTAGCTACACCCGTAGCCCTTTCATCTCACAATTTGACACTCATGAGGTGAAGTGCCCTATTGCAAGGCAAGTGAGGTCTTGCTACAAAATTTTTGACACGTCCAACATTTACGCACAAATCAACATATAAGATGCATCACAAAAAGTCACCGGCTTTCCTCATCTAAGCGGGGTTTATAAAAGCAAACAAAGAAGGTCTATAATGAAGGATGTCGTCTTCTCAGGGTCTTACGAAGGTGTCAAATCCCTAATTCTAGCTCAAGCAACCAACAAGAACAACACAAAATGCCTAAGAAAGAAATTATAGGCGGGGAAAGGGTAAGTACGTAGCTATACTCCCAAGATTGACACGACACACACAAGATTCGACTCCATGTCATGCCTTTGACCAAAAGAAGACCCAAGTACCTACTCTCATGGGTTTCACTAGTCACTCAATTGCTCAATGAAAGAATAAGATGATTTTTGAGACAAAAAGTAACCAAAATCACTCTCCTACCTCAACTTGCGAAGCATGCCCGCAATCAATATGGCACTCCATCCAATATCCGCAAGAGAAATGTCAAAATAATGCACATATAAAAGAGACAATATGGTTGTAATGGGGCTTGGGTTAGGTGAAAAGGGTTTGGAGCCAACACCACTTTTAGGAAATGCAAGGCTAAAGGTCAAGAATGATCGCTACCCTTCATGCAACTCATTATTGTAACAATTAAGACATGTCTATGCCCTAACATCGGTTTGACAAAACCGTGCAAAAATTGCATAAACCCGATTTACATTGGAAAAATCAAAACTCATTACAAAACTTCCAAACGATCCTTATTATAACACAACGAACAACTTCTACAATTTAACAAGAGATTTGAAATCCAAATCAATGCAAAAATGTGCAAACCCGGTTTGATTGGAAAAACATCAAAATACCTTTTTATTTTAGCAACAACTTTTTCTACCCCTAATGATGGAAATGAGGTGTTGCTAGCTCTTTATTTTCTTTTCAATACAAATAGATATAAACACATATGAGTTTCTTTTTTTTTTTTGGATTTTTCAAACTTCAACCAACCAAACTACCAAACAATGACCACATGGATATACGTATCATCCACCATTCTTCATCAAGAAAGAGTGTTTTTGGGATGTAGTTCATTTAGTAGTTACGCCAAAGAAAAAGGGTTACACTGAAAGGGGCGAATCAAAATTAAAATAAATGTAAGGGTTAACGTGAGGCTATTTTGGTTATTCTGACGTTAATTTACTAAACAAAACGTCTCAATATGCACATCAACAATTCTAGGGAAAAAAGAAATAAGCGTCATACTTATGCGTTTTGACATGGCACGCCACGTAAGGAGGACTACTCGCTCACAAAACCAAAATGGAACCGGTTTGATGGAACGGCCATATGTAGGCTTTATCCTCATGTTTGAGTATCTATGTCGATCTTAGGTCAAGTCTCGGCCGTAATACGGTCTCACAAGGTGATCAAAACTTGGTGAGTACTCTTCCTTCAACTTTCGGTGCGGCCAGCGATGCAGGAGCTTCGGGTTCGGGGAAAGAGGTTATAAACAAGCCTAGTGAGTTCATAACCGAGGGTCACCCTCGGTTATGAATTCACTAGGCTTGTTTATAACCTCGTTCCCCGAACCGGAAGCTCCTGCATCGCTGGCCGCACCGAAAGTTGAAGGGACGCCTTCATACCAGTGGGCATCGTGCCTTTCTCCCTGATCCGCGGACGGAAAAAGTGGATGGGTGAAGTAGCCATGCGGAAATAGAGGTCCCCGTAGACGAATGACCCATCCTCGCTAACATTGCTGTCGTCCGAAGGAAGGTAGTTGGAGGGATGACGACCCGACGGATGGTGGTAACCCTGCCTCATATAGTGATCGTAGACCAGAAACTAACCAAACACTTGGTCATAGTAAATGCAGTCCAGTCTCTGGCTTATCTCATCGAACTGAGTGTCGCCCTTGGCTATTCCAAGGGTCATGCGTTCCATGAAATCGGTGAGATCCTGATGCAAATGAGGGCGAGGATGAGGTTGGCTAGATGAACTTCCCCCTTGCTAGAAAGGGCCAGAGAACGGACTGGGGCTTGGGAAGGTAAATGATGGTTGGGAGTATCTCATGTGCGCAGGGGTAGGCCTAACAAAGTCTCGGCCATAGGTAAGGGTTTCCGGTTCATTGGCGGCCGCTTCCACATCACTCGGCTTAGTCTCAAGGAGGTAACGCCCTAAATTAGGCACCGCATGCATCCTCTCGGCATTAGGGAGAGGCAAAGAATTACAGTCCATACCCGCTACCTAATTTACCAATAAAATTTTCTGTCCATTAGGTTCACTTGATCCACCCCAATGAATTTTGGATATAAGAACGAAAGAGGGTGATATCACCGGTGATGTAGTTCACATTGAAGTTTCGCGGACCTATTGCCTTTGCAACTTGGGTGATAATGCCACCCACGCGAACCGGAGTAGTTTGGACGGGTGGCTGCTAATTTTCCCAAAAGGAAGGGCCATGTGATGCGCAATGTTGATTATGAAATCAAGGGGGTTTGTAAAGACTAAAGAGGCAGGAGCCTAAAATTTCAAGTTCTTCGGTCCTAAAGTTGCAAGGCTCGTCTTGGGAGAAGACCGTCCACCCCGTCCGATGCCATATCCTAATCAAAGCTAAATGAACGGTGTTAGCCACTCTCTTCGGGACCCTACCCCAGCTCAAACCGGTTATCGCCATCCGAACCATGACGGGGTCAAAAGCATCCGGAGCCCGGTTGGGGTGCGCGACATAAAGACCAAAAATTTTTGCAAATTCTAAGAGAGTAAGATGTCAATATTTGATTAGTAACCGGAAATATAAAAACATAATTTTTCGCAACTGTCGATGTTTTGAAAGTCAGACCAAACCCAAAAACTCCCAAGTAAGGCGGGGGGAGGTAGGTTCCCGGATTTCATACATGTCCTTCATCCCCACCCCTTCAAACAAATCCATTGTTACCCTATCAAGTCCTAAGTCCCTCATTGAAGGACGATCGATAAACCGGGTATGGGTAAATCAAATATTCTTGAGAAGCAGAAATTTACCTTTTTTGGCAACGATGACAAACTAGAGACAGAGAAAATCGGGATCCAGAGATCGGTCAGTAGCCGCTTCCGCGACATTTTCAGCTTGGTTTAGTGACATATCGCCTTGCCTTACGCACTTTCTCGCCGCCATTAAAGAGGTTTAAGGTGATGGGTGAAGGGATTTATCTTTATAGTTGAGGATTTGAGGGGTTTTATGAGGTATTGGTGTTTAGAAAAAAGAAGGAAAAATGAAAAATGATGAAGAAGTAAGGAGATTTTGGGCGAAATTTGGCTTAAATCACGTTACAAGGGCTCCTAGCCGAAAAATGGTGAATAAGTAAGGAGATTTTGGGTGAAATTTGGCTTAAATCACGTTACAAGGGTTCCCAGCCAGTCAAAGGACCGGCCGCCGGTGGACCGGCTGTTAAAACAAGCTCGGCTTTTTTCGATTTTTTCTCGTTCTTTGTCAAATCCAGAATGCAAAACGAGGTGTTCCAGCCGGTGGCTGACCCATCGCCGGTATGCCGGCTTGGAGCACCTCCTCAAAGTATTCTCATAGTTTTAATCTTCAGGAAAAACCCATTGACTTCCCAACAGGTGGACCGGCTGCCAACCTACACCGGTTGAAAGTCTTTCTTTTCCAAATCTACGATAAAAATGCTCAAATGGGGTCAACGGCCAGTGGATCGGCTGCCGGCTTGTCAGTGACAGCCAGTGGCCCGGCTGTCGGCATGTCGGCTGTCACTCCCCTTCTTCACAACCTTTACAAAATTCACACAATCCAGAATGCCACGGTGATCACTGATCTCCCAATCGGTGGGTGCACCTGCTGCCGGTGCACCGGCTGGTGACCACTGTGTTGATTTTTCAAAAATATTTGCCAAATTATTCAAACGGATTTTGCTTAACTTCAAGTTACTCCTCCTTTCTGACCCCAAAACATAGAAATCGACATTCCAACTCCAAAACAAACTTGAACAAGTTCACTAACTACTCTAAAATTCGCAATCATGATCTAAAATGCTAACTACATGCAAAGAAAAAGAAATACTTAAAAACAGTGGTTCTTGAGGGACTCCACCAAACCTAACTCGCAGAAATCCTCAATCCATCTTGTTGTTTGTGACACAATTCATGTCGCACAAAGCGCGAAAAAACTGATCAAATGCTTCAGTCGACTCATTAACCCATCCAAATGAACACATTCCGAGCCAAAAGAATTAAACAATTGTACCCCATTTTGTATCATCATCAAGCCCCTTCTTATTTTCCCCGATCCTTAGGTCATTATGATTGTTTGACCTTTTCATTCTCAAATGGGAGATAGGAAGAGGGAGGGATGGTAGCTCACTTGTTTCAATAGTTTGGGACGTGTTTTCATGTTTTAAATGGTGGGAAATTTTGTAAGGTAATGAGGATGGAAGAGCAAACTCTTAAACATTGGGACTCATAAAGCTATAGTTACCACTCAAACTTCCCTCAGTTTGAACATCTTTTTCCCCACACTTGGCTTTGAGAATCTTCTTTTCATCTGCAATTTCCACTTCCTCAATAACTCATCTTTCATCATACTTCCTCGTGGCATCCTCCACTATAATGCAAACAATCATTTCAACACTTCTCACGTCATCAACAAATTGTTATCCGAAGCGTCCGACAACTTGAACTCGACAATCTCGCTATCCACTTGGAAGGAAAACCTCCCTCTTCTCACATCTATTGTAGCTTCTCCCGTAGCAAGAAATGGCCTACCAAGTATTATGAAGAAGCTATATCCAACGGGAATATCCATAACAACAAAGTCGGGTGGGGATAGATAGTGTACTCACCTTGACAACCGCGTCCTTAAGGACCCCTATAGGAGGTTTGACCGTTCCTTCGACGAGTGTGATAGTTATTGAAGCGGGAGACAAATGCTCAATATCAAGTTTGTTTACCATGACAAGTGGGATGACGCTCACACTTTCCCCTAAATCGCACAAAGCATTGTCAATGCTTTGGTTCCCCACAGTACATTTGATTGAAAATCTCCTCGGGTCGCCGAACTTGATAGGCTTTTTTTTGGAATTTTCTTGGTAGATAGCTTAAAGCTATTGACATCTCTTTTCTTAGAGGGGATGGTAAATTCCACCTCTTTCACAAGATTCACGAGATCCTCACTTCGAGGATCTCCCTTAGTAATCTTCCTCATGTAGTCACAAATTTTCTTTTCAAAGGATCCTTCATCATACTCCACTTCTTCTTCTTCCTCATTCATGCCGGACTCACTTTCACCTCTCATAACAGGTATTTCCGAAATTTGCTCACGAACAAACCCATTATCATCTTCACTTTTTCTAGGATCACAAACCTTAGGATAGGTAGGGGTCACTATCATTATCCCTTTTTCATCACCACTAACATCAAATCACCCCGAGAGATAACCAAGGAGCAACGATTCTCAAAAGCCAAATTCCGACAAATCCGTCATAGCCGAGTTCTCTGTGAGGGTCTTACACGATGGCTTTGTGTACCCGTCACTCTACCCATCGATGCTCAATACCATCAATGACGGTTCCCCCAAGGAGTGGCACCTCGTGGTTGATGGACTTACACGAAGGCCATTACAACCATCGATGCCGAAACCCGTGCACCAGCCACGTGCCCCCTAGACGGGAATGCATGGCGGATTTTTTTTTTCGTCGATAGGGTCATTGCCATGCACCAGGCCTTGGAGTGGGGGTCCTTATGCCTACGCCAACATGCACCATGGTGGCCCCAACCGCCCAAGCTCTCAGTACCCCCTATAGAGGCTTTT